>ML782325.1:565978-579770 GCA_009831015.1 Picea engelmannii | reverse complement strand
TAGATAATATTACTCAATGTATTCTCTAAAACTCCTCCAATTTTCACTCCTTGAATCCTCCCCAAAAAGAGGTTATAGAAAGAATGGTAGACTTTATTCAATTCTAGTCTATTCAGGAGAGTGAACTTGCACAGAATTCCTCGTGCTCAATAATTAACATCCGATTCTAAAACTCGCACACAAGAAACTAAAGTTCGTACTTTTTCCAATGAAATTTGTCCCACTTCATTTGGATTCTCTATGAATAAGTTATGTCTGTTTTACCCGAAACACCTATTTATTGACTAGCTTCAGGACTGGTCATAAACCCTATCTTCCACAGAGTGTATCTCCATAATTATATCGAATCAAGAGATGGAATTTTTAACAGAGGTACCTTGATATGTCTTCTAAATACCATAGCGATTTCACCATATGAATCATTCTATAAAAAAAGTTATAGAAAAAATGGTAAGATGACCTGAAAATAACATACCTTAGAACACATCACCAAAGGACTTCATCCTCCCTTGAAATCTGGCCTTCTTTACTTCTTATTTCCTCTTAAATTTGACTTGTATGAAATGAATGTATAATGATGTTTATTTATACCATTTATGTCACTTCCTTTTAACATTAGGGCYGACCTGACACTTTCTTATTTTGTAATTCTTTTCTTTAATTATCTTCAGGGCCTACATGTACTTCCTTCTTCAATTCACTGTCATCTTCAAAAATTCATTTCTCCTCAACCATGAGGATCCACATGACGTGCCACATACCACTGGAAAAAACATGTTGTATACTATCCATCCATGGGTGTTGTATCTGCATGTGAATTTTCCTTCATGTCCAAATACCTTCATCAATCTTGCAGTCCAAAACCCATGAATAGGGTTGACATCAATGACAACAACCAATCTTCCAACAGGCATCAGAGCTCAACCTCTGATTACAGTACAAGACAAGTTTCTTGTTGTGCATACCAGGAAGGGTAAATTAGAAAGAGGGACATATAACTAGAGAAAGTGGGGCAGCCATAAGAGTTTACTCAAATGGTAGGCCTAAGGTTTGAAGATAGACTGGAGGGTGCCTCAAACTTTGGTCCTTGGAGGGAGCATATAGGCTTGGTTCTAGAGGAGAATGGGCTATTGGAATTTGTTTAAGGGAAATCAATCCATCCAACTGATCCATCACAACTAGCATCCCACCTCCAAAAGGATGTAAATATGAGGAGGGTTATTTTGGATGGATTCAAAGACCATAGTATTACCCATCTATCTATCAAGAAGATAGATAAGGAGATGTGGGAGACCTTGTTAAAGTTGTACTAGTCTGATAAGAAAGGTAGGAAGATATTGCTAAGAGAAAAGTCAAGGAGCACGAATATGGCCAAGGGAGATCCAATGGTCACTTACCTCACAAAGTTCACTCAGATAAGAGATGATCTGGTGGTTGTGGGAGAGGTAGTGGATGAGATTGAGTTGGTGAGGACAACCTTGAATGGCTTCACCAAGCAATGGGAAGTATTTTTTCATGGAGTGGTGGCTCAAGAGAAAATCTTTGATTGGGAGAGGTTATGGGATGACTTCATCCAGGAGGAGCTAAGAATTGATTCCACTTAGGATAGCTAGCCAAAGAGTGAGGAGGAGGAGAATGTGGCTCTTCATGTGAAGAGGAGCAGTGGAGCAGGAGGTTTCAGAGACATGGGCAAAGTGAGATACTTTTCATGTCACAAGATTTTTCACTATGCTAGCCAGTATCCCAAGAACAAGAACAAGAACAAGGAGATGGATATGGAAACCTAAACATCTATTGAGACAGATGATTTTGTAGAGAAATTCAAGGATTATTTTTTATTGGTTGCCTCTCTTTCAAGCAAAAATATATTGGCTAAGTTGGAGGAATGTTACAACAAGTTTTTCCTTACTCTATCCAACTTTCTTGGATGGCCTTCCATTTCCCTATGCAGACTTGAAATCCCCTTTTTGTTCACTCCAAAGCCAGAAATGCACATTTTTTCACATATACATGCCCTATTAGTTATACAACAAGCATATATGTAGGTTTCTCCACTACATCTCACATATATTGGGTTCGGTGCTCAAAATAAAAAATTATGTCGGGTTTCCATGCCATGTCACGAGATCCATGATCCTTGACCTTCCACATAATGGAAATGCTCCAAATCGGCCCTTCAGTTCCATTCGAAGGCTATAAATTGAGCCATATCCAAGCCTTGAGGGATTCAATAATTCAACTTTGAGAGCAAAGACACTCTGGAGAAATTTCACTTCATATTGAGCCTGCATCCCTTTGTCCTTGAAAGTATGAACTCCTTTTGTTCAACCCCAAAGATCTTCCTTCTTTATGATGGAGAATATCATTGACTCCTATATATGAGCTTGCCTTTAATGAAAGATTGAAGTGGTGGAGGCCCAAATGGAGGAACTTAGTTTCTCAATTCCGATATGTGTCTTTAGAGAATTTTCTCACCTATGTACTTATGTTGATTATTTTAATGGAAATACACTTTTCTTGTCCAATTGATATCTGGAAAATATTTGAATTATTATTCCATGGGTGTATTTTTCATGTATGTTAATGAATTATGCCAATTTATATGCTAACATTATATATTATCACCATATGCCTGTGTATCTTGGTTTTTGAGGATAAGTTGTAGGTATAAAGCTTCGAGTCATGTGCTCAATGATAGTCTTCTTTGAATGTTCAAACGAGGTATGCTCTTAGCCTTTTCTTGTTAGCATTTGATTTATATAGCATACTTGGGATTAGATTTGATTTTTGTGTTTCATTCCGTTTGTTTTGGTTTACCCCTAGCCATAGAGATATTTTCCTTGTAACAAAATTGGAAACTATATTAAGGATTTGATCTCCTCTTGGGTTTCGAGTGTTTTTCTCCTTGATTTTCTCTCTATTTTCCTGATTTTCCTTGTCTTTTGTTTCTTGACAACCTATTTTTTACCTTTCATCTTCATTTCTTGGCTTAACCCTTGCCCTGATAGTGTTTTTCTTGGTATACATGGTTTTCCCTTGAGAGATGCCTATATACGCGAGTTGTCTTCCTTTAGAGTGTGCATATACATGATTGTTTCTCAAACAATCACATAAATCATCTCTTGAGTCTTCTTGGATGAGTTTGGTGTTTGTTGGGTAAGTTTTGTTGGTTGTTGAGTCTTCATGGGTCCCTATTTTGAATGTTAAGTGCCTACAAAGCAATAGGAAACCTTTTTATTGTTGAATTTTTGGGCATAATTATTTCTTATCATCTTTTTAATTAGTTTTCCTTGCACATTGGTCTAAGTGTTTGCTTCTTGGTATCCTTCTTGGCTTGTCTATTTTTTCTTGCAGTAGGGTCTACCTGTGAAGTTCTTATTTAGTCCTTGCATTTACTTTTATTTATATCGAAAATAAAAATAAAAAATTTGCTTATAGGCATTATGGCATTTGCACTTTCAATTACTTTGCTTTGATTTTGACACATTTGGAAAGATTGTACTTCATTGAAGTTGTAGAGATTGCATTGGAAATATTGCATTTAGAATCATACCATCTCTTTGAAATTCAAGACTAGGACTTAGTAGTGTTTTCATATTTTCTTCTTTTTATATGTTGAGTCATAATACCATCAGTTTCACGACCACGCTTCTTGAGTAAGAAGAATCCATTAAAATCAACGTTGATTAATTAAAATTGATTAGAAAAAAATTTATTTTTCAGGGTACATAAACAAGTATAGGACATAGGGCCTTGGAATAGGATTTTGTGAGTAAAATTCTCCAAGGCTATTAAACTAAACATATGTGTCTAACTAGGGAGTGGTGAAACCCATTGTGTAATCAGTGAGGTCAGGAGGCTCCACTCACACCAAAGTTAAGAATGAGGTCATGCGAATTTCATTGCAGAGATAGCCCTCTAATACCTTCCTAGAGTCAGAGATATTTCTATGGTTTTATTCATATTTGGGGGTCTCGCTAGTACCTTTACCTCTATGAGAGGTAGTTCTTTTGAGATTTTAGACTTTGTTACCCTGCCCATACAGTGGACCAGACTTGTGATTGTTTTCTTGGGAATTGGTTATATTGTGGTGACTCTGGTTTCTTAACATAGGTATCCACATAGGTTTCTTCCAGGGATTATTCTGCAGGTAGCCTGAGTCAAATAATGGTTGAACAACACACAAACTTTATGGAGGATTACCTCTCTAGGGTGGTTTGACCGATTGCATTGTTAAGCCCACGAGGGCCCTTATAAGTGATTATGATGCCTCCAATCTTTTGAAGGGCATCTTAGGCCCCTCTAGGGCGAGACATACCTACTCTAGTGAGAGAGGCCCCTTTCAACCACTATATCATGTTTGTGTGAATTGGCATTTTTTATTTATTTTAGTGTGCTCTATGATTATTAGTTGGCCCTAGAACTTTGTTTTATATATTGAGTTTTGAGTCATTGTGGAGCAGGACCAACCTCCTCGCCAGTCTCTTCATTTGTTGAAGTTACCACTGCATCTTGATCCTTTACCGAAGCTGCCTCCTAAAAGCCATAGAGTTAATAAGTGTGGTACTTATATCTCAACCTCCCAAACTTGTGATCATCCAGCTATGAGTATTGAGTCAGACCTAAATGTCTTGGGGAGTCCTTTGAATCCATTCTCTTCTATGATAAGTGGGGTCCCTTTGACTCCTTTATCCTCAATGGTGTGGGTTTCGGAGGTCCCCTCCTCTAGGGCTACCCAACTTGTGAGTTCTACTCAACCCACAGGAATGAACTCTTTTGGATCTTGTTTTGGTATGTTGAGTCATGATTCTCATTGAATACCTCCAGCCTCTAATCCCTTTTCTTTTGATATGCCTAACATGACTTCGCAAATATCATCCTTTGTTTCAACGACTAATGTGAATCCTAGTTTTGGGTCTAGGGGCATGACACCTCCTTATGTTCCTTTCTCATTTGGTGGAGGTCATATTCCCCAAGAGAATCCTATTGTTGGAGGTTGGAATCCTCTTTCTTCCAGGCCTAATCCTAGCTTCAATTCTTTGGGATGGAGTGCTCAACCGAGTAGACAATTCACTTCCTATATTTCATCATTCATCCCTTCTTCCTTCATGCCAATTCCAACGAGCACATTTATTATGGAGAATCCAACTCTATCCTCTAGTGTTCCATTCAGAGGGAGTCAGTTTCATAGTATGGAAAACCCCCAACATGGAGTTCCTTCAGCTTGGGGAAACATATATAACCCTCATCATGTCTCTTTCGTGGGTATGGTTCCCATACAACCTTTCATGAATCAGTTTGGAGGAGGATGTTATCATACCAAGAAGGGCCATGGTATATACTAGAACCCTAGATGGTTTGCAATCACTCAAGCCCAATCTTTCCCGAGAGCATGGACTTAAAGGCCGCAACCCCTGATCCCTTTTTTTTCCATGCTTAATCTGCCATATTTGTCAAAATTAATGAATGACCTTGTGCGTCATGATCCATTATGGCCCCCCATCCCCACCAAGATTCCTTAAGATATTCCAAAATTTGAAGGAAATACTAGTGATGATATAGGTGATCATGTCACTAATTTTCATCTATGGTTCTCATATAACTCCTTAAATGACGATTATATTTGTTTGAGGCTATTTCAATGCACCCTCATGAGGGTCATCATGAAATGGTACATTTAGCTACTGGGGGGGGGGGGACATATGGAACTTTCAATATATGGTATTGGTTTTTCTCAACCACTTCTAGTTGTCCATTCATTACGATGCCGACATAGAAATTTTGTTGTCCTTCCACCAAGATAAAGCCATGCATATCTCAAACCATATCCAAGAGTGGTGTAGACATAAGAGGTTAATTAAAGCCTACATTCCTCCAGAATTTCTGTTGGAATGGTTCCTTAAGTCCTTATTTCCTTATATTTTGAAGGATGTCTCTACATCTAGAGTAACATCTCAGGAAGAAGCCATTTTCAAAGCCCAACAATTGGACCTCATATATGCTCAATATGGGATGTTTTATGAAATTATTCTCGATGCACCGCAGTCAAAATATGACCCTAGAAAAATTTTTGGGCCTCATCCGATGTCATCATAGGCTCTACAAATGATAAGAATACAGACTTGGTGACAACTCATTTGAAATATTTGTCTCTAATCCATCCTGTAGTAGGACAAGCTTTTGCTTCGTCCTCCACCACCACCCAGTCAATGGATGTGCATTTTTTATAGTCATCGTCTAACCCAAATGGTAACCATCAACTAGGAGGGACGAAGAATAAAGGATGAGGTAATAATCGTAAGGATGGGAAAGATAATAATAAATCCAAGGACGACACTAATAATGATAGATTGAATAATAATGTTGGTGAGGGAAAGAAATAAAAGAGGAAGGTGAAGGTACCTTGTAACCTTTGTAAAGATGATCACCTTACCACCTATGCCCCAAAATCGAGGAATCCTCAAGGATCTTAGTGCAGTTTCTCATTGTGCTGACCAACCCATTTCCACATAATCAACATATGGCCTTGGGGTCTCCAACACCAGAAATGCATCGAGTGGGATTCAAAACCCCTCAACACATGAAGATGGCTATCTATGCATCAATATGGTCAAATCTCATATTGATGTAGCCACTCGATTTCATGATTATGATTCTTCACAAACTGTTATAGGTCCAGAGTCAAAGATTTGGGCCAAACCCCTTGCACGATGTCAGCTTTGGAGGTGCTCTAGACGTGTCCTTTACAAAGGAACTCTTTGTTATCTGTGTTAGGATCTCTAGACCTGTGTGGCTCGAATGTTATCAATTTTGATGTACAAAAATCCATGTGGGGTACAAAAAAATTACCATCAAATATACTATAATTGATGAAGGTTTTAGGTCCATTTATGTGGGAATACTGTGGAGGTTGATGTCGAGGTGGTTAATGCACCTCTCGACTGCAATTTACTACTAGGGAGTAATTTGACTTATGCCATTCACAAATGAACATATTTTCCTTATCTTGTCGTTGAACCCTTGGTATGGAGATATTTTTATCTATCTTCAAACCTTGGAGCTACCTCAGCATTTGTCGAGAGACGATCAACAACGTATACGTCATCAGGGTAAAAAATACCTTATTATCGGTGACACTCTGTATCGTCGAGGGGTAGATAATATTTTACATCATTGCTTGACTCACGATGAAGTTGAGGTGACTCAACGACTTTCATAGTGGGGAATGTGGTGGCCGTTTATCTGGGCTTACGACAACCCAAAAGATTTTGTGAGTCGGTTATTTTTGGCCATCAATTTTAAAAGATTGTGTTGAAGTGGTCAAGAAGTGTCACCCTTTCCATGTTTTTTCTCAAAAAATGAACTTGCACCCAACTCCTCTTCAACCATTCATCACCATCTGTCCCTTCACCAAGTGGGGGGTAGATTTTATTGACTGTAACCCAACCTCGGCTGGCGGGCACCAACATATTATCGTGGTCGTGGATTATTTTATTAGATGGGAAGAGGCCATGCCTACCATTAAATCCAATGGTAAGACTTCAACATTCTTCATATTCAACCATATTATAGCCTAGTTCGGAATCCAAAGATAGATTTTCATTGATCATGGAAGTCACATTCAAAATGAAATGATGAAAGAGTTAGCATCAAAACTAGGGTTTAAGCATGATCATTCTATTCGACAACACAAGTATTTCAACAGAGGACGAACACCTTTAGTAACCACTCACAAAACCAGAGAAAAGATAAAAACACCAATATTTTGACGTGGTAAAACCCCTACAGGGAAACATCCATGGCCCCAGCCAATGCAACCACTTGGATCAATTTATTAATGCAAAAGAAAAATATTACAAAGATATTTTACAAGAGAGTTTCTCACAATAGATCATCAGGAAAGGAACCTCCATGCTATTTAAATAGAGATCATGGACCAATTAGGTGTTAATCCATGGATCAATGGTCATTAAGATCGAGGAAAATATGAACCATCGGATCACTCTATGTCGGGAGCATATCATGATCGTCAGATCACTCTATGTCGGGAACATATCATGATCGTCGGATTTCCTAACTACAAATGCATACTAATCCATACTAAAGAAACACACTAAGAAATACACTTTTACCTAACGACACATTAGACCAAGTAGATCTTAACTAACTCCTAAGTGTCTAATTATCCTAACAATCCCCCTTAATAACAACTTGGGATAGGATTGAAGGATGTACAATAGTGACATAATAGAAGAAGGAAGTTGGAATTAGAGCCTATCCCCCATTAATGACAACTTCCTAAACTCCTAACATAGATTGAAGTTTGGAAAACTTCACTTTTGTAAGAGATTTTGTGAAAATGTATGCAACTTGATCTTTTGTAGGGAAAAAGAGCACTTCAATAACTTGATGATGAATGAGATTTATGATGAAGTGCATGTGTATCTTGATGTGCTTTCTATGTTGATGTTGAACTGGGTCTTTGGCGATCTTGATGACACTCTGATTATCACACCAAAGGCTAGTCAGATGTTGCTACTGGAATCCAAACTCTGAAAGGATATGTCGAAGCCACAAATCTTCCTAACTTGCATTTACTGATGCTCGATACTCTGCTTATGCTAAAGAAAGTGAAATAACATGTTTTTTCTTATAGGACCATGTGATAGGTCATGAACCAAGGCTGAAAACATAAATTGTAGTAGAATTATGATCATCAGGGTCGTCGACCCAATTTGAATCACTAAAACCAACCAATAAAGGATTCCCTCCTAAACTGTAACGTATCAAGAACTGAATTGTACCATGGACATAACGAAGTATAGGTGGAAGTAAGCTTGAATCCAGACTGGAAAGGAGAAGGGTATGGTTTAAAATCATCCATGTGAAATCAACGAAGAAGGTCACAAACCTACTTAGACTAGGAAATAAAAATTCCTTCATTGGTTTGCAAAACTTGGAGGCCAAGGAAATAGTGAAAAAAACCTAAGTGTGTCAATTCAAGTTTTCTCTTAAGGCTAGTTTTCACATGGTTTAAAAGTTTTGAGTCACTACCATTAAGGATAAGGTCATCAACATAAAGGACAAGGATTATTAGATGGATTCCTACTTTCTTGGTATAGGCATTAGGATTATAATGGCATCTAGAGAATTCAGTGTCAATAAGAAAGTTGTCCATTTTGGCATAGCAAGCTCGGAGAGCTTGCTTAATAACATAAAGATATTTCTTGAGGAGACAAAAAAGGCTAGAGTGATTCTGGACATAGCCATGAGGTTTTTCCATGTAGAGTTCTTCTTTCAAATCTCCATGGAATAAGGAGGATTTAACATCCATTTGATGGACCTCCCATTTATTTGAGGCAACAAGGGAAAGAACAAGGTGGATGGAATTCATTTTGTCTACAGAGGAAAAGGTTTCATTATAGTCAATTCATTCAACTTGAGAAAATCCTTTGGCAACTAACCAAGTGTTGTGTCTTTCAACACTTCCATATGATGCATACTTAGTTCTGTAGACCCATTTACATGTGAAAAGTTTTATTCCTTTTGGAAGAGGTACAATATCCCAAGTATCATTGGCCATTAAATAACGATACTCTTCATTCATTGTTGTATCCCAATCTAGATGACCTGAAGCTTCTGCAAATGTCTCTGGATCATGAGTCTCTAGAAATTGAGCCAAAATAAAAGAGGCTCCCTAGAACTATAAATGTGTCTAACGATGATATGAAGGATCACCAACAAGATCACCAATTGCTTCTCATGTTGAACAGACCCATCTATGAAGCGGTGGAGCTGGTGCTAGTTCAAGTTCAAAGGAATCATGTGGAGGAAGGTGAGCAGGAGGAGGTGGATTTTCATCCTTACTATCACCATCTGAAGAAGAAACCAGAATAGGAATAGAAGAAGGAACACATGCTGAATATGGATCGCAGGCCGAAGAAGGCAAAATCATCGAATTAGGCTCATAGGCCAAGATATTTTCATGAAATTTAACATCTCTTCAAATAATAATTTTATTACAATGTGGTTGAAGAAGTCTATAACCTTTGACATCTTCAGAATAACCAACAAATATACACTTCTCATTTTTAGGCTACAATTCTTTCCTTTTCTCAACAGGAATGTGAGCCCATGCTATACTGCCAAATACATGGACGTGACTTACATTAGGTTTAATTTTAGTCCAAGATTATTCCGGGTTATATTTTTAAGAGACTTTGCGGGAGTGCGATTTACTATGTAATTTGTACAGTTGATTTCTTTCACCCAATACTTTAGACTTAAACCCTTAGATTGGATCATACAATTAGCCATTTCTTTTAGTGTGTAGTTCTTTATCTCAGCAACACCATTTTGTTGTGGTGTATATGGTAGAGTGTGTTGCAATTGGATGAACTGTGTAGTGCAATAACTTGTAAAATTATTGTTCACATATTCACCTCTATTATTTGTTCTTAACTTTTGAATTTGATGTCTAGATTCCTTTTCTACAAGGGTCATGTAGGCCAAAAAATTGTCAAAAAATTCACTCTTAAGTTTTAATAAGTAAACCCAAGTACGTCTGGAAAAGTCATCAATGAAAGTTAAGAAATACTTGCAACTAGAAAAATAAGGAGAGGAAAGTGGACCATACAAATCACTGTGAACAAGCTGCAAAGGGATTGAGGCACGCTTGTCAAAACTATCCCAATGATGTTTTCCAAGAACACAATTAGCGCAAACACCATCTCTGCATGAAATAAGAGGAAGACTAGTCACCATCTATTGATTACATAGTTGTTGCAATGAGTGATAGTTTAGATGAACAAACCGCTCATGCCAAAGTTTTCTCGAGTAATTGCTATGAGCAACAAAAACTGATGAAAAAGATGATGACCCAAAGTTATCAAACTTGTACAACCTGGTAATATCATCAGCAATTCCAGTTGCAAGAATATGCTTAGGATATTTTAGATCCTTGATTACAACTTGGTGAGGTGGAAACTCTATGGTTTTTCCTTAACCTGAATGAGTGATTTGATATACTAATAGAAGGTTGAAAGAAAGACTTGGAACACATAATACATCATTGAAATGATCATTTTCTACTTGAATTGTTCCAGATCCTTCAACACTAATATATCTATCATCACCAACAAATATTTTCTTGGCGTTACATTCATTTATATCAAAAAATATGTCTCTATCCTTATCCATATGATACGATACTTCAGAATCAATAAGCCACTCATCAAAAGAAGAAGTAGATGTTGTATTGAAGGAGAAACCAGAAGAAAAAGTGCATGTTCATGAGAAGAAGAAGAAGAACTAGAATCAATATCGATGTTGTGCTTCTTCATCGATGCTTCTAAATTTTCCATATTCTTGAAACATTTCGACTCATCATGCCCATATTTTTCACAAAAGTTGCAATGTTTTTCAGTCTTCTTACTTTTATATTTTTCTCCTTTGTCACCATCAAGAGTGGAAGTTGTCTGAGTGGGTTTGAGATGCTTATAGTGCTTGTTGTTGTGGTGAGGATTTTGCTTCTTGGGATTCTTGGGTTTATCTTTTTGACGGGTGACTAAGGCTTTGTTGGAGGTACATGAAATTTTGATCATTCCAAGTTGTACAAGCTTATCTTGCTCTCTAATCAAAGCATCACAAAAGTTATCAAGACTGGGTTTTCTATAATTTGTCCCTAGAGCCTCTTGCATGGCATAAAAGGTAGATACAAACATAGAATATGCATTACCTAGCTTAGAAATAATAAGATAGATGCAACGATTTTCTTCTATCTTTATCTTACATTCTTCACATAAATTTCTGAGTGTTTTAAACTTAGATAGATAGTAATCAATGAAAGAAAAATCATATGGAATTAAAGTCAGTACTTGATTTTCTAACTGTTGTGCTCCAACAATATTGTGTTTAGCAAACACAGATTCAATATTTTCCCAAGCTTCTTTGGGGTTATCAATTGATTGAAGGTGGAACCTTAAATTAGGACAGATGGACTGTAACAACCCTAGATGAATACATGCTTAGGGATTATTAAGTAAAATTTGTTAGATAATTAATTGTCCTAATATGGTTTTAATTAAACAATGATTAGTATTAAAAACAAATAATTATCGGATGACAACGCCATAACTTTGTGAGTTGCAAATGCAATTGAAGGAGTTACTGGACTTAGGGCTAATAAGGCCTAGTGTCTCACCTTGGGGCACACCGGTAATTTTTGTAAAGAAGAAGGATGGATCCTTACGACTTTGTATAGACTACAGGGAGTTGAACCGTGCTACAGTGAAAAATAGGTACCCGATGCCGCGAATAGATGACCTCTTCGATCAGATGAAAGGAGCAACGGTATTCTCAAAGATCGATTTGTGATTAAGGTATCATCAGTTAAGGATTAAGGAAGGTGATATCCCAAAAACTTCCTTTCGAACTTGGTTTGGACATTACGAGTTTGTTGTAGTACCTTTCGGATTGAACAATGCACCAACAGTATTCATGAGCCTCATGAACGGCGTATTCCAGAAGTACTTAGACCGTTTTGTACAAGTCTTTTTAGATGACATCCTTATCTATTCCAAGAATGAAAGAGAACATGAGGAACACTTGCGAATAGTGTTGTCCTGCCTTAGAGAAAATAGATTGTATGGGAAGCTGTCGAAGTGTTCCTTCTTCCAGAAAGAGATCCACTATTTAGGTCATATCATTTCCAGCGAAGGAATCTCTGTGGACCCAGAAAAGGTAAAGGCCATTATGGAGTGGCCAGTGCCGAAAAATGATGAGAAGCTTCATGGGACTAGCGGGTTATTACTGGAGATTTGTGGAAGGATTCTCAAAAATAGCAAAACCCATCACCACTTTGCAACGCAAGGGGGTTAGGTATGAATGGACAGAAGAATGTGATAGTGCATTCATTGAGCTTAAGAGGTTACTAACTAGTGCTCCAATTCTACGAGTGTCGGATATGGAAAAGGAATTCATGGTCTGCACGGATGCCTCGAAGAAAGGGTTGGGGGCCATGCTAATGCAGGATGGAGGAATGATAGCTTATGCGTCAAGGAAGTTAAAGAATCATGAAGAGTTATACGTGACTCATGATTTAGAGTTGGCAGCTGTAATGCTAGCTTTGAAACTTTGGAGGCACTATCTTGTTGGGAGAAACTTTGAGCTCAAAACGGACCATCAAAGTTTAAAACATCTCTTCACTCAAAGAGATCTGAATGCTCGGCAAAGGCAATGGAGTGAGTTTATGAGTGAGTATGATTTTGGTATTTCGTACATAAAGGGAAAGGAAAATGTGGTCGCAGATGCCTTGAGTAGGAGATCACGTATCTTCTCCTTGGTAACCTTAAGGTCAATCTGAGGGAACATGTGTTGACACAACTCCCAGGAGACAGTTGGTATTTAAAGGTTACTTCAAAACTCTAGAGTAGGAGGCAGTTAGACCCAAAGTATGAAGGATATAATCTGGAAACAGACAGATTGTTAAGATACCGAGGAAGGATGTACATCCCTGAGAATGGGGATATTCAAAGCATCATACTGAAGGAAGCCCATAGATCACTTTATTGTGTGCATTCGGGAGTGAAGAAGATGTACGCAGATATGAAGAAGCTCTTCTTTTGGGTAGGAATGAAGCACAATGTAGTCCATTTTGTCGCCAAATGCCTGGAGTGTCAACAAGTGAAATCCGACCACCATCACCCAGCAAGCCTCCTACAACCACATGATGTCCCTATGTCCAAGTGGGAAGTCATCTCTATGGATTTTGTAGTGGGGTTGCCGCTCACAT
>ML782325.1:552963-563051 GCA_009831015.1 Picea engelmannii | reverse complement strand
GGGAATAAGACATTAAAGAATGGGATAAGATATTAAAGGGGGAGATAAGGAAATTAATGAGGGGGAGGAAATTCGGTGAAGGAGGGATAAGGAAGGGAAGGAGTTGGAAGGGAGATTATTTCTACGGGAGTTGGGGATGGATTTTGGGAGCTCTGAGTATTGCAGAGAGAAGTGAAAATTTGGGAGTGATATTGTATCAGTGCACCGGGGTTGCTGGGGGTTTTGGGCACGGAGGGCCAAGATATCCGTTGATATCCTGGAGCTAGGGAGCTACCTAGTTGGCAGGGAGGAACGGTTTTGGGGCAGTGTTTCACAGTGCAGCAGTGGTCGAGAAGGCATTTGGACAAAAGACGACTATTAGCATCAGGTTCAGGTATTTCAAATGATGCATTGTTTTAATCTATGATAAAATTTTATTATTATTGAAAATTTGTAGGCGAATGTGCTAACTTATAGAAATTTCTTGAATTTTATGATTTTGTTGTAAAATTAAAATGGTTGTTTATTTGATACGGCTTTTACATGGACATTCCGATTAATCCATGTGCTTCATCGTTCCTATTATCCCATTTGACTTTCTTATCAACATCAGTGGGTGTTGTTTTTTTTCCCAAGGTAATCTGGCACAAGCCTTTACTTCTTAACAAATCCTTTGTATGGGATTTCCATTGGAAGTAGTTGGTGTGGGTAAGCAAGAGATTACTTGTGGAAGCCATATTAAAAATGAAAATAATATGGATTTAAAACTTGAAACTGATAATCTAGATGGAAAGATCTTTAAAAATTAGGCGGTTTTAAAAAAATGGCACTGAAAATGGACTTCGGATGTGAGAGTTATGCCCTTTTAAAAAAAGGCATAAATAGTAACGAAAGGACCACCTGGTGGTGTAAGTTGATTTATGAAGTGACCCAATTTTATAAAGAGAAGTGGGGATCACTTTTACAATGAAGTTAGATTATAGAACAAAATTTGCATGAAAAATAAATAACTCTAAAATAAAATATTAAAGCTACTTATAATGATTCACTTTTATACTTGAAGTGAAATACACTTTACAATTTGAGCATGATTTTTTTCAAAAAAAGTAACGAAAAGAGAGACTTGAACTCAAGGCCTCTTACTTAATAAGGAAGCTTTTAACCAAATGGTCTAACAAAACATATTTTATTGTTTAGCAAGAGGATTGAGGGTGTTGTTTTTTGTTGTTGTTGTTGTTGATGATGGCCTTAGAGAGCATGATAAAAAAAAACTCTTTTCACCCAAGAAAAAAATTATGTTTCTCGATGACAAGTGTTAGATCTCGGTTAGCTTACCCGAAAGATGCACCTTTTCCTATTTGTTTCTGATTTTCCAAGATTGCACAGAGCGTGGGGAAAATAGCATACATAGATCTAAGAGAGTAGCAACCCAGAAATAAATAATATAAGACCAAAATAATACTCTACAAAAATTTCAAAAATGCGTATTCAGGATTTATACCTCTAGATCTTATTGAAATGGTCGTATCTTGGGCAAAAAAAACTTTTTTGAGTGAATCAAAAAGTGTTCCTAACTGAAACGAGCACTATGGATACAATGGAACAATCCTATCAGCCTATAAATGTACAGAAATGATAAAAAATCAATATGCAACAACTCAGCTTCACAATCTCGATCCACAACAAGAGCGGGTCTTCAAACAGGATCTGATACCATGTTCAGAAACATAGGTATTCCTACAGAGGAAGAACAACTTCAGTAAACACTCACAAAACCATATCAAATATCAACACACCAATTTTTTGACGTGGTAAAACTCCTACGGGGAAACATCCACGGCCCCAGCTAATGCGACCACCTAGAGCATTTTATTAATGCAAAAGAAAAATATTAGAGAGAGATTTTAAAAGAGAGTTTCTCACAATAGATCATCAGAAAATGATCCTCCATGTTATTTAAATAGGATCATGGACCAAGCGGGTGTTAAGCCATGGATCAATGGTCCTTAAGATCGAGGAGAATATAAACCATTGGATCACTCTATGTCAGGAACATATCGTTACCGTCGGATTTCCTAACTACAAATGCATACTAAAGAAACACATTAAGAAACACACGTTTACCTAAAGACACATTAGACCAAGTAGATCTTAACTAACTCTCAAGTGTGTAAATATCCTAACACATTATTCCCCTTACTATCTCCAGGAAAATGAACAAGTATAGGCGATGAATAAATCTCTCAAGACCATCTTTCAAAAAACTGTCAACCAAAGTAAATATGACTTGCATTTGATGCTTTACACTGCACTTTGGGCATACCAAAACATGATAAAGACTTGCATTGGTTTCTCTCCTTTTCAGTTAGTACATGGTATGGAGTTGATTCTTCCAATTGAATGTGAAATCCCTTCCCTTAAGTTGGTAATTGAGCTCCTACCCGACACATCCAATCTTAAAGAAATCCTCATGCACTTGGAGCACCTCAATGAGTAGCGTCGAGATGCATCTATGGCTATAAAAGAAAATAAATGATGTGTTAAGGTTCAGTATGATAATTCTTTATGTCCCCAAAAGTACATTGAGGGTGAATTTGTTCTTCTTTATGACCAAGCCAAAGAACCATTCGGGGAAGGTAAATTCAACCCCATGTGGCACGATCCTTATATCATGCGATGTGTCCTAGATAAAAGAGCCTATGAATTAGAAGATTATGAAGGGAATATGTTCGATGAGCCCAAAAATGGGATCTACCTTAAAAGGTATTACACTTGATCCCTCAAACTTGGGTGTGAACTCTATATACTAGTGTATCTTAGTGTGTATACTTATTTATATTTTCCTTTGTGTCATCAACTTGCTTATCGAGTTTTCCCTTGGTTGGAAAATGTCAAAGGAGTCTTTGGTTTACATAGGATTCATGGACGATGTCAATCTTCATATGCAGAACATGGCTTTTGCTTCTTGGGTCATTTATTCACCCAAGGACCAACTGGTGTCTTCAGATGGCGTTCGTTTGGAGCCATCAACGAATAATGTGGTTGAGTATAACATCGTTATAGAGATATTACACAATGCAATTTCACATGGTGTTCGATATTTAAAATTTCTCTTGGACTCCTAGTTAGTTGTGTGTCAGTTAAACAATAGTTACCATGTCTGAGATACTACTCTACTCCAACGATTCCTACGGGTATGACTTTTGGAATGATACTTTGATTTTCTTCCTTATAATCACATCAATAGAATTTCTAATCATGTATGTGATGCATATGCTGATTATATCTTAGATTTTCATTTGTCACATAACTAAGAAAAGAAAACACATTCATACATTTATACATTGTAACATATATAAGTAGAGCCGAAGAACAATTTTTTTTTTATATTTCATCCTTCTGAGTTCAAAAAATATGGTGTCATAGTACAAAATGGGGCTCACACCCTCAAAATACATATATGGCCAGTATATAACATGACCATGGAATCTACGCATGTGGTGCTAGATTCATATCATGATATCACACTAGAACATTTGCAAGACATCGGAAGAGTCGCGCCCATGCACATGGTACACCCACTACCTACCACTACATCACATCTGGAAGATCCTCCACTTGAACCATAGGAATCATGTGTGTCAATCGAGACAGTTTCCCCTACACATTTTGTAGCACTCTCTCTACATCCCATCCCATTAGCTCATCTCCTCAGACCATTCACCAATGGTGTGGGAATCCCTCTGGCCATTGTGAACCTACATCTGCGTAACAAAGCACTTGTTAATACTTGATAACATGCAAAAATATTTGTGTTTTTCATTTTTATTGAAAAACACAAAAAAATGAAATATATAAAAGCATGTCTTACCAATATCACCATAGGAGGATCCTGATGTCTAAGGCATGTCAAGATCGCCTCTATAGTCAATCCCTCCATAAGGATAGTTCTCAATGGATATGATCTATTGGTGCCACTAGGAAAAAAACTCATCATTGTAGGTGCTTGGAACCCTACCACCTCTTAGTCACCTCATCACGTTGGTACACTGTGACATGGTTGGATCTCACAATCCATGTGAATTAATCTCTACTCTAGGGATCAAGCTTGGAACCCTCTCAAAGAAAAAACTACAAAGTATGGATGAAAATCCGAAATTTCTCATTCTCCCTTGTTTTCAATCCGTCAACTAGCTCTTCATGTTAGCCAACAATGAGGTACACCATTCATAAGCAGTGGGTCTTAAACACTCCAATTAGTAGAACATGAGTGGCCTTGATGCCTGGTGCAACGAGGATGTCCCTAAAATCAATGTGAGTACAATCATGATGATATATAAACTCACGTTCTTGATCTCCCTAATAGGGAGTTAGCTCCCTAATTTATCTATGCCTACAAAACAATGGGTGGCAATGTACTCCTCCATAGTCATACCACCCCCATCCCCTCAGGCCTTGAGATTCACTAGCTCACCCCAACGAGACAATTATGTGATAAAGTATATATCATTCACTTCAATCCTCAATGGTTTCCCATCAAGATTGAAGGACTCTGTCTCTGGATCCCAATAGTTTACTAATAACTGGAGTAACCTCACTTGAGCTCTCATTCCATTGAGAGCCCAAAATTTATAAAGGTCACATCATTTTAAAGCTTGTTGGGCCCTCACATCTCTTCCCAATATTGCATCTATCTCCTCATGCTCCCTTTCCCTCTATTAAATAACCATGTTGCAAAGGAGAAACCATTTTTTGAGTTAAAACCCTTTCAAAATCTTGTTCATGGACTTGTGCGTGAGATAATTTCATAACAATCATGTATAAGGCTTCATATACAAATGCAGGCTTCACTTTTTCCATGTATATGGGGTCGTATACGCAACCCGAAGATCTATCACCCGTGTATACACTAGTTTCCATGTTACACTCTGTAATACTCAAAAAATGGGACCTAAAACTAGAATTTAAACCATTGAAATTGAACAAGAGGGGATGGGGACTTACTTGTTCCAAATGGTTGTTGATTATGTTGATCATATCTCCCACAATCGACACTTCAAGATCATGGGAAAATGGCCTAAAATGCAATAAGTGAGTAAAAAGATCAAATGGTATGGTAAAATAGTCTATTTTTACTATTAGTAGAAAATTTTTACCCACTTTCTATAGTTATTTTCTATTTTTTGATTTCATGGACTAATATCGCAGTGAAAAGACTTGGTTTTTAGTGGTTTTGTCCAATATTTTTCACGATTTCCAGTGTCATACTGCTCGTTCATGCCTTCGACGAGTATATTATTTCTTCGGCATATAGGATAGGTTTTCACTCCGTTTTGCATTCTTGCATCATCCTATCATCGTAATCCATACAACCTAGGTACGAACCCATTTACTAGCGACACAAAAACTTCTTACTGCTACTAGAAGCGTTTTTATTAAGTGGTAGAGGCTTACCAAACATGGGTTCCCTAGTTAGAACCTTTTTGTCATTTGGTGCCCATCCAGAAGTTATTCCATAGGACCGAGAGTTCCTTATAGTCCCCATATGAATTTGCGTTCGAACCCCATTTTCTTACTCAAAATAATTTTGATCATTACCTATGGAACTCCCACCCCTGAGTCTTGATTAAGCTCTTTTCTGACACCCAAAACAATGAAAATATTGTCGAGTGAACTTGTCTCTTTCACACTCGTTAAATGGCTTTGAAAGGACATCTATTTGGTATAAGTTTAACCCTTTTCTGGACCAAGTTTGGCTAGAAGAGTTCTCCTAGGTATTATTTTATACCTTTTTCGGGCCTAGGGGACTAAATCTATGAAAAAGGACATTTTCTGGAGTTAAGTAGTAATTTCATTCCATTGTCCCACTTGCATTATTGAGCCTATTGTCAGTTCCCACTTTCTTGTTATAAACCTCTTACCTCAGTAGTTTGCATCACTAGCCAAGAAGTGCCTTGCATATATCCTTTGCATATTGACACCCTATACCCTTAGAGGAAACATTCCCCCGAGTGAACATGCCTCGCATGCACTTCCTTGCATTGAGAATAGGTATGTTCTGTTGCTTGGAACTAGTTTCTTACTCGCGACACTCATTTCATCTCCTATATCATAGCTTTTCTTTGTCTATGAAAAAACCCAAAAAAAGATGGGTGGGAAAATAATATTATCTCATATTGGAAGCAATCATGTGACCTTTGAACAATGAACAAACTTTTGAGTCCATTTTCATCCAATGTTTGGGTTTATCATGACCTTAGGAATCTAAGCTCATTACTTGGAGTTTACTCCTCCAATTGGTTATTCTTCTAGTCCTTATGGAGAGTTTGTTGATGCCTCCTGCATCACAAATTTTGAATCGTCATGTCTATGTTGCCTGAGTTATCTGTATGTCTCATACTCTTGTTCAAAGAAAGTATATAATCCCATGTCGGCCATTTCTCAAAACTCTTGATTTTTCATGTCGATCATACCGTTAGTATATCTGAGAGTCACATGAAGTTATTGTCCTACAATGCACCCTAGTCCTACTTTCATTATGGGTAGGTAACCTTGAACCCAACAAATGATATTTCCTCATTGGTCACTGACTGGGGGGTTTACCTTGTGTTCAATGGAAAGAAATCTATTCACACATTGGGATTCATGCAGTGTCTTGGTTTCTATTAGCCTTATTGGTTGTTTCCTCACCTTTGTCGACATTTTTCCTTATTAGATGTTATTCATAGGGCCTCTTTCGTGCACTACTTGGATATGGTGCATGCAAGGGACACACAGGGTCGTTGGTTCATGAACATCCTATTCATTCGAGCTCCTCCTAATCATCAAGATATTTCTTTGTACCTTGTTCTAAATGATGAGAGATTCCCTAATGCTCTCCTTTCAAGTGGTCTCCTTCCATCGAATCTAGCTCATCTATTCTAGAAATGGGACTTAGGGTCTTATGAGTACCTAGAGGCTTGTAGTCATCAGTGGTAGGTTCTCCCACCATCAAAAGTTGGGAATAAATAAATGTCCCTTGATCAATGGATTATTCAAGTGTTTGACCTCAACACCTTTATTCACACTTGTAGAATGTACTAGGTGCCTTGATACCTATTTTCATTATCGATGGTTTGTCTCAAATTTGTTAACGGTATACCTTAATGACCAGTAATTAAACAAAGTCTCATTGTATTCGACCTCAAATCCTCTATTCACATAATGTAGACTTGCACATTTGATGGATAGTGTATAATACCTCCATCTTACAGTAGCAACATTCCTCATTTATTGTTGTCTTTGACTAGACCAATACCTATATGACTTCAGTGATCATGGGAGATCAGATTGTACTCCATTGTGCATAGATATCTTCAGTTTATTTTGAGACTGGATTCCACGATGCCTTGTTCATGACTATGACAGCCTATATCATATGCCCACTTTGTATTTCCTATTCATGGCCATGACCAACTATTTGATATACTTCAACATGGATTTGCAATGTAATTCGGATTGGAAGCCATGTGTACAAAGTCATTATGGATTGTAATATTCTTATGAGAAACTAGTACTTCCAATTGATTCTTCATTACTCCACTTCTAGGAATTATAATGTATTTCCCCCTATCAGTTATACAACAAGCGTATACACACCCTATCAGTTATACAACAAGCGTATACACAGGTTTCTCTACTACAGACCACTTACATCAGGTTTGGTGCTCAAAATTAAAAATTATGCCAGTTTTCCATGCCATTTCAAGAGATCCATGATCCTTGACCTACCACATATTGGAAATTCTCTAAATCATCCCTTCAGTTCCATTCAAAGGTTATAAATTGATCCATATCCAAGCCTTGAGGGATTCAACAATTCAACTTTGAGAGCAAAGACACTCTGGAGAAATTTAACTTCATATTGAGTCTACATCCCTTTGTCCTTGCAATTATGAACTCCTTTTATTCAACCCCCAAGATCTTCCTTATTTGTGATGGAGAATCTCATTGACTCCTATATATGAGTTTTCCTTTGGTGGAGGATTGAAGTGCTGGAGGCCCAGATGGAGGGACTTAGTTTCTCGGTTCTGATATGTGTCGTTACAGAAGTTTGTCACCTATGTACTTCTTCTTATTATTTTAATAGAAATACTCTTTTCTCGTCCAACTGATATTTTTCAAATATTTGAATTATTATTCCATGGGATTATTTTTCATGTATGTTAATGGATTATCCTAATTTATATGCTAACATTATATATTATCACCATATTCTTTTTTATAGTGGTTGTTGAGGACAAGTTGCAGGCATAAAGCTCTGAGTCGCATGCTCAACAATGGTCTTCTTTGAATGTCCATACGGGGTAGGATATTAGCCTTGTATTGTTAGCATTTCATTAATATATAATACTTGGAATTAGAGTTGATTTATGTGTTTCATTCCATCTTTTTTGGTTTACCCCTGTCCATATAGAGATTTCCTCATAACATGGATAGTGGGGCATGGCTCATGGATAGTGGATCATTTCTCCATATGACGAGAACAAGTTCAATGTTCCTTAGTGTTTCAAAGATGGGATCAAACTCGCATGTGGGTAGTGGGGACAAAACCATGCATGCAGTGAAGGGGGTTGGATGTGTCATATTCCAAATAGTGTCAGGTGGTTCTCTGGAGGTGGATGAGGTGATATATGTACCAGCGTTGAGGGTTAATTTTCTCTCTATGTCATCTCTGGAGGATAAGGGGTGTGAAGTGATGTTTGAGGATGTAAAGGTGCTCATACGGTCAGAGAGAGCATCCTTGGATGAAATAGTGAGGCTTAGCATCAAGAAATGCATGATGTACAGGGTGTTGGGATAACCTGTAGTTGGATCCGAGGTGATATTGGATCATAAATCCATGATAGTGGTTGAGTCTAATGGATGAGGGGCTTCATCCAAGACTGTCAACTGGTATGACCTGACACTGATGGATGAGAAGAGTAGGAAATCAAATCAGAGTGTAGCGGAGATAACATGTATTTCTTCTGGTTCAGAGGGAGAAGCTACATCAACAACATATTTGATGGGAAAATATATTGATCCAAGTGGAGACACCTCCCTCACTAAGAGAGAGTGTTAGGCTTTTTGTAGTTCGTTAGGTGTCTCAGTTAGGCCTAAGTGTCTTAGGCTAGCTTATGGACACATTAAAAGGTCGAGAGAAGCCTTGTTTATATTAGCCTAAGTTAGACTTAGGAAATCAACAATTTTTTGTCTTTGAGTGGATTGTGGGTCCCAGGAAAAAAGGGGTGCACCTCATGAGGCTTGTTAGTGGAGTGTGGGGCACAACTAAGGGGGGAACACCTTCTAGAATCCTTGGAGGTTGAATTGGAACACAATTAAAGGAAATAAAGGTGGCTGATGGGAGGATAAAGAGAAGGGTTAAGTGTGAGAAGGAGATGAATTCTCATTTTGTGAGGTTGAGAAGGTGAGAAGAAGAGGGCACTTGGGTAGGAGAAGAAGAGGAAGTAACTGAGGGAGAGACGAAAAGTTCAGGGACAAATTTGGGAAGGTATAAAATGACATTTTTGGGCCATACTTGAAAATAAAGAAGGGCCAATTCCATACATCAACAAATAGAGAGGAAGAGGCAAAGTTAAGATGAGTTTTCTCAGTGTGATAGGGTTGTGCGTAGGTCATACCAACAATAGTAAGAAGGTTGTACTTGGGCCAAGTCCATATTGGTCATATAGTTCATAACTGGGCCATACATACAAGGTTGTATGGGGATAGAAATAGTTGGTACGTATTGCCAACATTTGGGCGAATTTTCTGTCGTGGAATGAGTAATTTGTTGGGAAATTTGTAGTAATTTTCAAATAATTATGTTGTAATTTTTCTTTTGAATGCCCAATAAAACTCCCTTTTAGTGAGTTTTTCCCCATATTGTGGTTTCCAGGGTACATCTGGTGTCCATGTGTTTTTATGCTTGGTTATGTGTATTCTTCTATTGTTACTTTGTTGTTATATAACTCAGTTGTAGGTTATTAGCATAATTTTCATATTCATATAATCAAGTTATATTTTTTATTTTAGTAAATTATTGTCTATGATTTCATATGTTGAGTTAAGGGAAAATAACAAGATAA
>ML782325.1:526345-539104 GCA_009831015.1 Picea engelmannii | reverse complement strand
CTGTGTAGTGATCTAATATAAATAAATCATTTTAGATTTTGTAAGATGGGGGGTTCTTCAGAGGCTAGAGAGACGAGAGAGTTTTTAGGAGCAGGGTTCTATAATTTTTCAGTTTGTATGCCTGAGGGCTTGGGTTGTAAATATATGTTATTGAAGATTCCTTTGAATCATTTTTATCAGACCTTCTTAGTTTACACGTTATTTATATTTTCCTTCTTGTCTGAATGTAATCTCTGTAATTTATGGATCCCTGAGGTGATCGAGGATCTTTTGCTATCGTTCCCATCTTTCATGGTTTGTTAGATTTTATATGTTTTTGTTATTGTTTGAATATAATCTCTCTGATTTATGGATTCCTGAGGTGATGGAGAATCTGTTGCTATCATGCCCATTTTTCATGGTTCATCACTCAAACATTTTTTGTCTTCTTCTCCTCACCACCACATAAATCTTTTGTCTGATAGGTGGTTTAAATTCCTTCCTTATTCACGATACTTATGACTCCATAGCCTAATGGCCCATCACTGATATGCAACGATACTTTTTCTCTTATCCTTTCCTTACAACCTCGTTGAGCCACCCACTCAAACCATTTTAATCCATTTTAACTTTTTCTTTGATGGGTACTGTGCTTATCCTCTTGCAGTCAAAGGGTGACTCTCAGTGATAACATTCACGGCACTATTGTCAAGGACGAAAGTGAAGATATATTCCCTGGGAGAATGACAATGACCAAATCTGATCTTTGATGGTGAACAAAGACTAGACACATTCAGACTACATATCATTCACCTGGAGACTCCATGTTTAAAGAATCCAGTGATGACTCCACAATTTTAAGAAGTCATATTTTCAGATGGAATCCATTTTGGATCGGAGGTTTTCTCCCTTTAATTTATCTTTTGTTCCTGATTTTCCAAATGTTGTTCCTACTATGGATGAGTAGGGTGATCTTTTGTCGAGATTTAGAGAACATAGAGATGATAATCCAGCAGAGCATCTGCTTGAGTTTCATGAACTCATGCATAAGTGGGGAATACATCACGAGGATGTATTATTGAATATGTTCATGTACTCATTAGAGGGATATGCTTGTGAATGGTATTGATCCTTTCCCCTTGCTAGCATCTCCTCCCTGGAATAGTTTCATTCAACTTTCAATATTCATTGTCAAATGTTTTATTCCTCTAAGTTAATTTGTCATAGCTGTTGTGAGGAGTATCAAGACTATGTTCATGATATAAATGATTCTTATGAAATTTGTGACAATGATGAAGATGCCTTAGGTGAGGAATCAACTCTTTCTCTTCTTTGTTCTTTTGCATTAGATGAAAACTGTGTTTGTTGTCTCAGCAAGGAAAGTGCAGAAATTGAGTATGTTTTGGAAGTTGATGTTCCTTGTATCCCTGTCTCTAAAAAACCTAGATATGAGAAACCTATTTTTGACTCATAGGATGATGATAATATATTGCTTCCTGGATTAAATCTTGAAAGGTAGCCCGTGTTTGACAATGAAAGACAATTTTTTCATGTTGGGAAAAATATACCTCTTGGTAGTTCATTCAAGGCTCCTCCTTTATTTGATCATTATGGAGACAACGATGAACACATTTAGTTTTTTGTTGAAGAAAAAGGCATTAGCATCCAACCTTCTAATGAAAATGAAAGAGCAGCATGTTAAGGAGAAGCGACCATCCATTTATATACATGAGGAGATTTCTTGCTATCAGCTAGAAGATGTTATCAAAGAGGGAAAAAGAGAAACTGATCAGTATACCGCATCAACCTTTCACTCACCTGTGTTTTCCACATATGTTCAACCATATGTGAGCATTTGTAAAGCATAGAAGGTTTTTTGGTACCAACCCAATAGGTTTTATCACCTATTTTATGACCTTGTAAGGGAATACATGGAGTTGCATTTCTTCAATGTATTGGAGCCTCCAAGCCTTATCTTACCATCATTATTAGGAGGAAATCCGAAGAATGTAATCAATTTGTTTTCACAGTTTCATTGTCCCTTGCTGACCAATGACGGAGTAAATAATTTTTCAATTAGGAAGTTATTTGAATGGCTCTAGTGCAAGTTTGTTTTCACCTAGCGCATTGTAAAAATTTAGTTAGTCTAGGATTGTACATGAATAAGGTCCTTTTGGAGAATGTGTGTTTGTTTTCTTTTTTGTAAATAGAGTAGTGTACATGTCAACATGTTTCCTTCAACAAATGTATCTAAGCTCGACTCTACAACCAAACAGGCAAGGCATTGGAACTGTGCGTTCTTGGAAACTTGCAGGGAGCATGCCATCCCTAGTGGAGCCAATGTTATCACATATAGTTGTCAAGGCCAATAGGTCGTCCAATTTATTGGTCTGCCAGAAGCATCCAAATGTAGTGTTCAGAGTAGTCCATTTCAGGTTTGAGATGCTGACAAGCAACTATATTCAATTTTCAGTCGTAGGATCTGAGTGAGAAAAAGACAAGCCGTTAGATCAACAAGATTAAGTCACGAACATCAGATCACATCGGAGAGAAATCGACGGTGGGGAATCTTTGTGGGGATTGGGATACAAATTAAATTTTCCACAATTTGTGAGCCCACAATCGCTCACAATCATTGATCTTTCCAGATCAACAGATCAACGATGCATATCAATCCTTCTACGAACAAGCATCTTCGCATTGTGGGGATTGGAAAGGAAATTAAATTATCTTCTCGTTGTGAGGCCGCAATTGCTCATGGTCATTGATCTTTCAGCAGGGGACACATGTCAGGTGATCTTGTACTAAAAGAGAAAGCAGGAAGCAATTGAGTGAGTAAAGGACTCCAAAAGGCCCTAAGCTCGAACTCCTGAAGTAAATATCAGTCATCTAAAGCAAGAGGACATGCGGCACCAGATCTCACACTTCAGGAATTCGACACTTCAGAGGATTATAAGAGTTATGCATTGAAAATTCTCAAATCCCAAATTCATGAAGTAAATCAAGAGGCCATGCATCACTAGATCTCTCACTTCGGGAATTTGACACTTCAAAGGATTTCACGAACAAGCAGGAGAAAAGGCTCAAAGCCCAAACTCTTGAAGTAATTGTGAGACATTCATCTTCGTGACAGGAAGCAGGGTCCATCCAAGAGTGACGCGTGGAAACAAAAGTGGGGCTTTCCCATATCGTAGATCCTGATCATATCAACGACTCCTGTGTATTCGACATGTCAAAATTATGCAAGGATTAGTGGCTAGGAAGAATCCCCAGAGCTGCAGATCAAGTGCCACACGTCCTTCTCCATTGGACGATCAATATTTACTTTGGAACTTTGGTATTTTTTCCTTCTGGAGTTTCTGTTTCCCCATTCTCATTTTTCCTTTGAAGTATTTTCTCTTGAAGTCCAAAAATCTATGCCATGTGTCCTCCTCAGATCAATGGTTGTGGTTTGTTTCCAAGCTTCAACATTCTTTCCAAGCCACCATGTCACTCTGGGCCCGTATTACTCCAGGAGTTATACAAGATCTACATGATTTTCCCTCGAGCTCTAAGCATCGAAGACACTTGGCACCCATCTGTTAGAGACACATGTTATCCATCTAGTTTCGACACATGGCACTCATTTCAAGAATTTTTGGACATATCTTCATCTTATTTTTGAGTGACACATGTCACCCCTTCGTCCGCTACATGTCATCATAGTGACGTCAGGCCGCCCCGCCAGCTACGGGAGATCATCCTATGAGAGGTTTTCTTGTTCAAAGCACCAAGATTAGTTCCATCTCCATGTGTGGTTTTAATGGATCCTAGAATTGATGGGAAGATATACTTTAGTGGTGGCGCTAAAATTAGCAGGGTTTCCCAGATTACAGATTTGCATCAGATCAACGACCACGCTTCATTTCAAGGACACAACTTTCTTGAGAATTCAAATTCTGGAATGGTCCTGCAATCAGAACCATGGTATAATAAAAGAGCTACATGGTGGTTGGTGGTGAATTGTGAGCTCAAAAGCGGTGTGGATATAAATAGCCTTTGACGACCCCACAATCACATTCTTATATAACATCTAATCCAAGACTAGTGTGTGGCATCCTCTTAGGCGTCAAGCCTCATCCTGATCCCGAGGAGAGATCAATTAATGAAAAAGGAGTGGTGGTTGAAACCTCAACTCACTCCATAAATAGAAGGCATGGAGGATCTGGCCGTGGAGACAGAATTGTCAGCCCAAGGTACCACAATGGACGTTTTTTCCTACATGTCCATGCTGAGTTGAGTTTGCGAATGACAGGAGGATACATGCACAGTCTAATAGAAGAAGGAATAGACATAAATATTTGAATGTGATGGCCAGATTACACTCCTATCAGTTGTGGATTGATCTGATATAAATAGATTTGTTTAGATTTTGTAAGAGGGGGCATTCTTCATAGGATGGAGAGTTGAGAGAGTTTTTAGGAGCAGGGTTCTGTAATTTTTCAGTTTGTATGCTTGAGGGATTGGGTTGTAAATATATGTTATTGAATATTCCTTTGAATAATTTTTATCATACCATTTTCTTACTTTACACACTATTGTTTTTTCCTTCCTGACTGAATGTAATCTCTCTTATTTATGGATCTTTGAGGCAATGGAGGATCTGTTGCTATCATGCCCATATTTCATGGTTCATCAGATTTTCTATGTTTTCTTTATGGTGTAGATGTAATCTCTTTGATTTATGGATTCCTAAGGTGATGGAGGATCTATTTCTATCATGCCCATTTTTCATGGTTCATCACTCAGACATTTTTTTCTTCTTCCCCTCACCACCACATAAATATTTTGTTTGATAGGTGGTTTAAATGCCTTCCTTATTCATGATACTTATGACTCCATAGCCCAATGGTCCATCACTAATTTGCAGTGATACTTATTCTCTTCTCCTCTCCTTACATTCTCACTGAGCCACCCACTCAAACCATTTTAATACATTTTTATTTGATGGGTATTGGGATTATACTCTTCCAGTCAGAGGGTGACTCTCAGTGCTAACAATTACCATGACCATGAATCTTTTGAGATTCAAGCCATAAAGTATTATGAGACAAGTACTGTTCTTCAAGATGAAGATCAATTAACACAATGGGAACAACATCTAGAAAAATGTCCATTGCATTTGGGCCACCTTCAATGATAGTAGGTGTAGTTTAAACACTCTTTGAAACATGAACATAAATTGGCTTCTAGATAATCCAAGAGAAAACACATTTTCACCCACTAATTATTGTTACCATGAATTGAGATCTTCAATGGAGGTTTACATTTTACTAAAAAAAATAGTCTTCATGTCCAACAAGAAGTGACTCTAGAGACACTTTCCACATGGATGTGACTCTAGAGACACTTTCCACTTGGATGTACCTGACTTAAATAGGGGACCTTCAATAAAGGCCTTCAAACTAATTCTTTGCATGCTCTTTTTCCTTTCTGTGTCATCACATAAAGGACCATGAGATGATATTTTCCAGATCCTAATGGTTCTATCTTGAAAAGAACTTGCAACAAAAAWTTCTTCCTCTCCTTTCCTAATGTAGGGATTAAAAAATCTAGACCATATACCCAATATTGATGGCCTTTCAGTTCACATGCATGGTGGAAGTTTCGATTCCTTTCACCAACATAGAGATAAACTTTGTTTTCAAGGCCTCCCATAGATAAAATCCAATCTACAATATTTCCTAGCAATCCAAAGAGAGAAATAGCATTCATTTCTCTTGAACCTACATATATAACTTGAAGCAATGACAATTTAAACTCACCTCTAGTTTGTCTTGGAAAGCCAACTTCCCATATATGAACAGTATTGTCTGAAAAATCCCTAACCTAAATTTGAAGAAGAGTGCATCTCATAAATAGAACCCTAGTGAGAAAGTTCAACATCCTCCAAATAATTTCTAAGAATTTTGGGAACACGACAAATGCCTTGCTTTGCTCTCAATTCAACCCAACATTCATGCATTTGATGGGGAACCTTTAAGATTGCAATGTATTATGGAGAATGACAATGTTCATGTGAGTGCTCCAAATAATGTAACACTTTGGATTAGTGAGAACATCCATGCTAGAATCGAACTTTTCACAATTAGGATGGAGCTGTTGAGAGCCAAGAAATACTTTCTCAACATTTGTCGAAAAAACCCGGCTCACACCTTTTGACCTTTTTGAGCAAGATAAACACCGACACCATATGATGGGTCATTATTATGTGCTCTACTCTAGCCTAAACCATGAAGTATGATTGTTGCAACACATTTGATAGATGTGTCGTGTTAGGAATTCGTAACATTTACATTACCACGTGACCTTCTAGTTATCTCAAATTGTTCCAAAAGAACCATCCTCAAGAACAGGACCTTGCCTAAGTTGTGTAGGAATTTGATTATACCCATCCATCTATTTCTACATTGGAAAAACACCGAATAGTTCTCTATAAACTGGAGATCTAGTTCTTTGAGCAAAAACTAAGACGACCCAATTGACAAGAATTGATATTAATCACATATTCAGCTCTAGATTGAAAATTATGGTTTTAAAAAGAGTCCCAATGTATATAACATGGTGAATACCTTACTATTATTCTCACATCATCCTGAATCATAATGGATGGAAAATTCATAGGACCAAACGATGTTCAATAGGATTAGAAGCATGAAAAATAACCAAATAGTACCACCTGCAAGAAGCAATTATCCATGATTCTCCTCTAGACTTTTGCATAGCCATTGGTTATAGTTAAAGTCTTGGATTGGAACGATATGAAGTGAATTCTCCACCCAATCTTTTTCTGTTATTGTCATGATCATTGAATTTTTTCCATCGCATACTCACAGTGCCCTAAATGAATCCTATTAAAACATAATTTTCTTTCTCATAAAGCCCTTGATACATATAGAACCATAGTTTTGTGGCATGTGCCAATCCCACCATCTATGCATCCTCCAATCTAACGATTGTCTTTTATTTCAAAGGAAAAATGTGGCCATATTTTATTTTTATCTCACCTCCGATACCACCATACCACTTTGAGTGCACATGTCAGATTTTGGTTTATTTCAAACATCCAAAACACATTCAAATCTTCCTTCAATGACTTTGATACCACTGTTGGATGTACAACATGGTTTCTTATTTATGGAAATAATGGCCATCATAACCTATAAAATTTGACTTTAGGCTTTTTGAAAAAGAAATTAAAATAATATAAAAAATATAAACTGTGGTGGAGGGTAGGGTCCTTTATATGGTTTTCAGTAATAAATATAATCAAATATTATATGGTATAGGTATATTTTCAAACTTATGATGGTACTCAGGTGGCTCATTAAAATATTAAATGCAGGTATAAGGAAGATGATCAAGTCAAAGAAAAATTCAATAGCCAGGCTAATAAAATCATAAGGTACAACTAAATTAAAAAATTGATTTGAGAATGGGGAAATGTATAGAGAAACCGATCAATATACTCTTAAATTGCATTGATTCCATCAAACATTTTAAACAATGTATTCATTTCAAATTCATTCATTTCCATGTAATTTAAGCCAATGCATTTGAAGTTACAACATTCCAATTTGGGGTGGTGCTTCTTTGTGAGGCACCAAGAACTCCAGACCAATTTCCTTCTATCCTTCAGGCATGGAGTAATTCTTCTTTGAACCAATTCTTTGCTTTGTCAACCTGTGAACTCAAGAAACACTTTCCCGATCTACTGCTTCAAAAACAACCAAAAAATGATCCGAACATTGAAGTGCTTGAGACTAATCTTATTTAGATACAAGATATTTCACACTACTTTAGTTATAGAAACAAAAATGACTAAAGAAATAAAAAATCCAATGATTCAACCATGAAAATATTTTACAAATTCCACAACTTTTACCCTGATACTTCATCCTTGATCAGAGTAAATAAACATTGAATTGTTGTCAATATGAATTCTGTATCATGTTCAATATTCTTTTGATAATTGAATATATATTATATTGAGAACATAATGTTTCATTTTTGAAAACTTGATTCATCCAAATCTCCACAAAATTGTATGTCTTTGTGCATGCCCCATGTTGATGAACTTTTTTTGAAGATACAATAGCATCAATGTTTTGTTCTATTTCTTTTTTGTTGGTAGGGGATTTTATTTCCAGGTTCCTCTGTGAGCTTTCAACCAAACTTCCATCTCTGAAATGTTGCTAGTATCTAAGGTTCATGGTTGTATTTCTTTTCGAAAAACAAATATTTGCTTATTAGTATGTTCATTTCCAATGATAGGATATACACAATTTTCAAAATGTGACCTTGAACCATAGAAATTTCCAAATGATTTTGCATTCTTTGTTATGGGGTGAGTAATGTGTTGGCCATGGCTATTAACTTGAATAAATCCCTTAGTACTTTTCAAACATTCATGGATATGATATTCTTCAAGTCCTTCTTGAAGACATTTTGGGAGATTTACTTCACTCATTCCCCCTTCCCAAAGTTCCAAATTTTGCTCACTTTGACAATTTGTAGCACCTCTCCATGGGGTACTATGAAATAATATTTGTGGAATTAAACATATGAATTAAGTGTAAACAAAATTTTCTTCTTTCATATATGGAATAACCTACAACATATTCATAACACTTTTACAATTTTCCCAGTGCTAATTATTTCAAATTTGAATACAAATATACGAATATAAATACGAGGATGAGATAAATAAGAATTCAAATTGACGATTAAAATATTTAAATAGAAACATAACAAAATATGCCAAGTGAATTACCTCCTCCTTAATATGTTGAAGATGACCATTTTCAATGTAGTCCTACCAATAGTAGTAAGATGCTTCCAAGCATTCATTTTCTTTTCACTTGCCCAGAGGGAAACAATGGAATCCTCCTAGCCAACTAGGAGCCTAGCCGACTTCCTAGCTCCAAGAAACCTTTCAATTTCTTGGTCCTTCGTGCTCATGACTTCAAGAACAACAAAGCACATATTCTCTAAGAAGACTCACAAGAATTATATCTTCCAATAATTTTCCAACCTCTCAACATCCCCCAACCTCTCAACCTCCTCTCCTATTTATCAAGTTTCCATACACCCTTTCCCAAGTCTCCTCAACCACCCTCATTAATATCCATCAACCTCCCTTATCTAGATTTCTTAGAAAGTTAAAATAAAACTAAAATATAAATGATTTCCATAAATAACAATAAATAAAATGCAATGTATTTCTTCTCGTGCTAGCTTATAAATGCAATTGGAAAATTATCCCCAAAATGAACATGACAACCCACCATAGTCACTTAGTTCATCATACCAAACATCAATCAGGTGAAAGAATTTATTTAATGCTACTAGATATTTTTGCATGCAATAAAATTTCTATAGTCATTAAACCATTCAATTAAATACTTAATAATCTAGTTCACATTAATTAATTTTAATTCATAATACCAACCATCTATTGGAATATGTTGTCATTGATGTCAAAGGATTGATGTCAAGTGGTGTCATAGTAATGTGTTGTCATTGATGTGTGATGTCATATATGGATTGATGTGTTGTCACTAATGTCAAGGTTTATATCAAAGGAAGTTGTATCATTGATGTTGTTGATTGTTGGATTGAGTTGTCATTGATGTCAAGGTTTATAGAAAAGGAAGTTGTATCATTGATTTCATGTCATGGTTGATATGAAGTGTTAGCACCAGAAGTCACCCCTAGATTGCGGCAGAGGTAAGCCTGATACCCATTAGTATTTTATGTCATGGGTTGGTTTTCAAAGAGGTTAAATGGGCGCAGACTCGAGATGATATCATTTTAACTCACAAAACTGGACTAGCCTACACAAACAGATGAGGTCTTATTTGAACTTCACTTAGTAGGTTGTAGTAAAGGTGAGTAGGAGGAAGACTTCAATGAAGAGTGTAGAGGTTTTTCATGAACGTCAAGCTTTCCGACAACCTAAGGAAGAAAAACTTGGACCCAAGGTCTTTTTGAATTCAAATTTCAAAGAAACTGAAAGGAATTATAACAACGCAATGATCAAACATTCATCATAATACAATCAAAATAATTCATGTGAACCAGTCATTCATGAAATATTTTAGTATCAGAGGGAAATACTATGGAGTAAGAAAGTTGACTGTCATATAACAAGAAGTCTCAAACGTGTATATATAACTAGAGAACTAGAGTGTTCATTAAAACTTTACAATACGAGAGTATTTCTCTACCATCGACTCTTACAAAATATAAAAACTGAGTATATATACTCAAAGCAACTTGCTCCATACAGAAGCACGCTCTGATCACTATATTCAAATCTTCGCATCTTATCCTTCTCCTTTCATACTTTACATGCTTTCCTCTTTCAGACACAAATCTAAGACAGTATGGACTTTGCATAAAAATTCATTAACAGGGAGACCTTCGACTGACAGCCTGCTTCCACAGTCGGTGCTCCCATGGTTCCTATTTACGGGTTGAAATGAGGTTTCAAATACCTCCCCCTACTTCCATTAACTAACTTCCTCGGGATCAGGATGGAGCCTAACACCCATAAATTCCTCATGCGGTGCCCATGACTTCTTCAAGACTATTTCAGAGCCTCAGGTCATGCTGCTTTCCTTCTGTATTTCAATACAGGTGCCCTCGACTCTTTGGTGCATGATCTAAAAATGAAGAAGACTTGAAATACTTGAAAATTATTGCAAGTGAATGTTATGTGTTTAAGGAAAAAGGATCAGTTTGCAACACATAGATTAAAGGATTACTTATCTAAAATACTCATAGACAGCAACATAATCAATGAACATAAGCACATAAAAACAAAAATTTGATAAAGGAGTTCACCCCTCTCTTGGGCTACATCTCTTGGTCCAGCTTCCAATGGATCATTATTATTAATTGCTCAAATTCCTCAAAAACATGTCTTACAATGCTCAAACTGACAAACTGACTTCTCCAATGGCTTCAGAGCGTCCAAAAACCCCTGTCTGGGCTCTTTTGACACCTCAATCGGTCAAAAAATCGAAGAAGTTAGGCCTCCTGGAAGTCTCCCTCTTCAAGCTTGTTGTCTCTGCATCTACAAATTGCACCCCCATCATTGAACCTGGCTCACATGCATTTTAAAGCATGAAAACCCAGCACCGAGCACAACCACGCCAACAGTGCAAACTATAGAACTGTTAAGGGCGCGCCATCCCCTAACCGCCTAGGCACCTGGGCATATGGCGCATAGGACCACGCGCATGGGAAAAAGGTGGTTAACAGTTACAACTGTGCCAACTTCCCACTCCGGCCGTGGGCATATGGTGTAAACATAAAACCATGGGCTAATCTATGTGCCAACCAAATTGTTGGACTATATCATATAGCATGGTCTTATGGTTGATGCAAAGGACCGCGGGCTGGGGCTAAGCCCCAACCCGACCCCCCGTCCAATGGTTACAATAGTCGATATTAAATATAATCAAATGCATATACCTTACAACGTACAATCGATGGTTCAATGGTTAGCGGAGGTTTGTGAAAACTTTACATAGTGGGGGAGGTCTGGGGGTTGAACCCCATGGACTCCCATAAATTTTACATACAAACAATAACCCAATCAACGAGTGACACATGGCACCCACGGATTGTGCCACGTGTCCTCATACCATTTTCCATCTAAAGGACATGTGTCACTTCCCAATTCGACAGCTTCCAACCAACAATTTCTTGCCATGTCATCACTTGACACCTCATCATACGGTCTGTACGGCCCTACCACGTTAGACTGTACGGACTGTACAGTCAACATCAAAATTTTTGCCTGTTTGACTTGACAAACAAATCGCTATATCTCTCACTCCCGACGTCCATTTGAGACGAAATGAGTTGCGTTGGGTTCGCAACGACGAGGCCTACGCACTTGTTCGGTTTGAAGTGATTCCAAGCACTTTGAATTTTTGAGCAAAATTTGATCCCCTGATCACACCTCCCCATTGGGAAGCTTTTGGACCTCCAAAAGACTATTTTCAGCCTATGTGAAGATGAGGGTAATGTTCCCTCACGCTTCCAACCTCAATCCACTTGGCCTTGCTTGGATTCATCCCTTTAAGACCAACTCGCAAATACTCCACATTTCCTCGTTTCGAAGTTCACATCCTCCTGTCAAGGATGGTGTCTTCCTACACTTCTGTTAGATACTCTGGAGAAAAATCACCGATAGAAGGAATCTGAACGTGCTCTCCTTGATCATCAATCAATGGAGGCTCATACAACTTCAAATTCTCAACATTCACAACTGCATACATCTACATATAAGGAGGCAAATCTAAACGAAAAGCATTGTTACCAATATTGTCAACAATCTTGAAAGGACCATATCGAATCGGTTTCAAATTTTTACCTTTTCCTTTAAGCCTCTCCTTGCTAATGTAAATCCAAACTTCATCTCCAAATTGGAAACTGTGATCAACACAATGCTTGTCATGTCTCGTCTTGTACTTGGCCTAACTCTTTTCCAACTGCTCTTGCACCACCTGATGTATCGACTGAATTTGTTCAATGAACTTCTCTGCCCTATCAATGTCATATTGACCATCGACAACAATATCTTTCCCAAAGATAAAATATAAAGGTGACTTGGGAAAATAGCCAAAACATGCTTCAAATGGCGATGTTTGAGTCGAAGAGTGCTTAGCTCGATTGTACGCATGCTGAATGTAGTGTAAATGTTCATCCCAAAGTTTAGGATGCTTG
>ML782325.1:460513-513054 GCA_009831015.1 Picea engelmannii | reverse complement strand
TTTGATGACTCCAAGACATTGCACTCTCCTCGAATCAAAAGAATATAAGTCATCATAGGATTTAGTGACCTCCAATTCGAGTTCTTCCATGCCCATTTTGGGCATGAGATTATGAGATTCCCCTGGGTCCATCAGACAGTTATGAAGCACCTTATCATGTATGTTTAGGGATGTGTAGCAGGGAGGGGATGAACCATCTCTATATTCTACCATGGGACCTAAGATGACTGCTGATTTTTCATCTTTGAGATTCACTAAGTCCGTGGAATGGCAGGATGGCTCAGGTTGCAATAGTTTAGAGAGGGACCTTTTGAAGTCTTCATGTTTAACTAGCTTTGAAAGGGGAACATGGATTCTGGTCTTCTTAATTTCATGCTCAAAGCTAAAGGAGGAAGTGGGATTCAAAATTTCTCTCACCTCTAGGACATGGTATTTGAATATTGGTAGGGGATTCTAAGCTTTCCTTTCTTTTTTGGTGTTTGTTGCATCTTTAGTAGGATTTTCTGATCTAGGAGTTTGATCAGGGACATTGAACTTCCCTTCTTACTTCTTAGACTGAATTTTGTATTTGTCGGGACCACTATTTTCCTTCTCCCCCTTACGCAGCTCATTTATTTGGCCGTCCATGAGGGACTCTTCATATGCAGATTGGGTCAAATGGGTAAACGGGAAAGTATCCAACCCTTCCTCTTCTCCTTATTCATCATCAACAAGGTTATTTTGGAGGGGGGTTTGGATATTCTGATAATCCCTATCTCTGCTTCTGGGTTCTCTTTGCATAACTTGAGGAGCATTGTTATTATGCCTCCCAAAGTTGCTTCTGTTATCAATGTTTTGAGGATTTTTGTGCTCCTTCTTCCCTTCTAATTCCAACCTTTCCATATTAGCCGAAAGTGATTTTAGTATCTTGGGTACTTTGTTCATTTGAGGGGGGAGAGCAAAAGAGCTCGAGGTTGAGGTTTCAGATCTTCCTCTGTCTCTATCAGACTTATTTATGAGACAGAAAAATAACAATATGTTAGACTGATCTAGATGGATATCGGTGGCCACTCACCTTTCCCAACTGTCTCAAAACAATTTTCTGACAATTTTGGCAATTTACTATTTTTAGCAGTTTTAACTTCCGGGGCCATTTTGAGGACCTAAATGAAGGTTTTTCAGGATTGAGCTCCTCAATGATAGTTGAAGGAATAATTGATCCACCAAAATTAATATTCTCAACGATACCTTTTCAATGGGCTATCACGCTTCTAAAATGGAGATCGTATGCAAAAGTTACGAGCCCGGGAAGTTGATGTACTAACTTACCCAAATGGGGCCCACATGACTTTAGGTGCTTCATCTCCTAGGGTTAGGTTTTTGGATGTCTATGGTTTTTGGCATTCTTTCTTATTTTAAAAATGCCTTCAGAGCCTCATTGTAACCTTCTTCTTGTGAATGCGCACTGCCGTCACATCTCTTCTCAGAGATATGCCACCACCATTCCAACAAGCTTGTTTCCGCTGCATTTTACAGTTTCATCTTATTTCGTTATTGAATAGAAAACTAGTTTTACTGTATCTCTATTATTTTGTGTTAATCACATCTTAATAATATGTATTCATTTCATTCTTCTCATAAAATCTAGATCAGTGGTATCAGAGTAGTCTACTCCTTATCGTCTTAATGCATGTCCCCAACGAGGTCGGAGTATAAATAGTTGGGTCTGGAGCTTGATTTTCTTGAGGAAAGAAGCTCTTGCATGCCCAAGCAACCTCCCATGGCAGGAGAAAATAAATATGATGGGATAGGAGATCATTTCAAACTTTTGATTGAGGAAGCCCTCACACAACAGAGGAATGAGATGATGTATAGTTTCGTGCAAATCCTTCGGCGGCTACCAATAGGTGACACATCTTCTTTGAACGAAGGAACTAACCCCTTCAAGGTACAAATAAACTTTGATATTCCTATATTTAAATTTCAGATAGATGCAGATGCTGTAGACAAGTGGTTGAATCTACTAGAAGGGTATTTTTATGTCCATAACTTTTCGAATAAGGAAAATATTACTTTTGTGCTCCTCAAAGTTGTTCCCCATGTCAAAGATTGGTGGGAAACTTTATGTGAGCAAAAGGAAACAGAGAAAACCTCATTATTTTCAGTCACAACCACCTGGGAATCCTTCAGGGAAGCTATTAAGGAAAAATACTACCCTGTCAAAAGTTATGATGACCTATATACCAAATGGACAACACTGCGGAAAGAAAGAGACCAAGCAGTGCCATATTTCATAAATATCTTCCATACATTGCACACCAAGTTGGGTATAAAATATTCAGAGCGACATCTAGTGCTCAAGTATCACAGTTCTTAGCGTAGATACATCTAGAACGAAATGGAATTTATGGATATCTCATCCTTGGGCGTGGCCTACTGATATGCCATCAAAATCGAGTAGAATCTTAAAAAAAAGATGTGGCAATTTGGGCCTGGGAACCCCTCACAACAAAATCCAAAAAAGGGTAGCCCCAACCCACCGAACAAAGAAAAGAGAAAAGATGGATAGTATCAGGAACCAGTCCAAGCCACAAGCAAAGAAGGACACTGTATAGACAAAGAAAGATACCAGGAAGTGGTGTGACTTCCATAAGAACCCTTGGCATAACACTGCTAACTGCCGCTCAAAGTAGTTGTTGGTGGCCAAAGTGAAAGCCTCTGAATCAGATGTAGATTATGACTCTGAGCCAAAACCAGAAAGGGGAAGACAGATCATTGATGCGGAACCCAGTGCCACCATTTCTACCACCAAGCTCCAACCTGGCGAACCAGATGAGCTAGAATAAGGAGAGTGCCTCTTCCATTCATAGATGTGGGTAAAAGGCACCCCGTTGCACTTCATCGTTGATAGTGGTAGCCAGAAGAACCTCATCTCAGTAGAGGTCATCAAGCAGCTGGCCCTGCCAAAAATGATGCACCCACAATCGTACACCATTGGATGGCTCCGCCAAGGAAGCGATCTCCATGTCATCCAATAGTGCCAACTGTCGTACGACATCAAGCCCTTCAAAGATGAGGTATTGTGTGATGTTTCTCCTCTAGAGTTTTGTGATGTTCTTTTGGGCCAACCTTATTTATGGAAATGTCATGTTGTATATGAGTCTTGGCCTTGTAGTTTTTTATTACTTTGAACAGGAAATTGTACAGGATACCCGAGGCAGTCCCACCTAGTGCTATTTCCTTGATCTCTGCTAAGCAATACAGGAAAGTCATATCTCATATGGGGAAGTTTGTCTTCTTTGTGATTCTCTCTCAGAATAAGAGAAACATCACAGCCACATCTATAGTCTCTGTGGTTGACCTCTCCACACAGAAGAAGTAAGTAGATAAGGTCGTGGAAGAATACTCAGATATCTTCTCCTCACCTACAGGGGTACCTCTGCACTGCTAGGTCAAGCACCCCATCGATCTGACCCCCGATGCACCACTACCCAATGCTCCAGTCTATCGTCACTCTTTGTTAGAGAATGAGGAGATCAAGCGACAGATCCAATAACTTCTCAACAAGGGGCACATCCATCCCAACTCATCACCTTGCGGAAGCCCAATCGTGCTGGTATAAAATAAAGATGGAACCTATCGACTTTGTATTGATTACCGAGATATGAATAAAATCACAGTCAGAAACTGATACCTGATTCCCTGAATTGATGGCCTCCTTGATCAACTCACGGGGTCCAAATACTTTAGTAAGATTGATCTGAAATCTGGCTACCACCAGGTCTCGATAGAACAGATAGATGTATGGAAGACCGCCTTCAAGTCAAAGGGAGGCCTTTTTGATTAGTTGGTCATGCCCTTTGGTTTGACAAATCCTCCATCCACTTTCATGAGGATGATGGATGATATCCTGTGACCATTCACCAATACTTTTGTAGTGGTGTATCTGGATGAAATTCTAATTTACAACAAGACTTGGGCCGAACACTTGCAGCATATTCAGCAGGTTTTGCACACCCTACGACAAAACAAGCTATACTCCAACTTGGAAAAATGCTCCTTCATCATGGATAGGGTCCATTACCTGGGCTACATCATTTATCAGCATGGCATACATGTGGATCCAGCCAAGATCCAAGTCATCCATGACTGGCCAACCCCAACAACACTCACAGAGCTTCGGAGCTTCTTGGGCCTTTCCAATTTCTACCGCAGGTTCGTGTTGGGTTTCTTTCATATTGCATGGGCCCTCAGCCAAATAAACAGGGGTGGTGGTAAGGATAAATTTGCATGGGGCTGGTCCCAACAACAAGCATTCAATGATTTGAAGAAACTCTTGCGCTCAGCCCTAGTACATTCACTACTAGACCTGCAACATCCTTTTGAGATCGAGACAGATCCTTCAGACTATGTTGTGGGCGCTATTCTCACTTAGCACGGCCACACTGTGGCCTATCATAGTGAGACACTATCAGATACCATTTGTAAGTACCCTACTTATGAGAAAGAAATGTACTCCATTATGAAAGCATGCCACCAGTGGAGACATTACATTCTTGGGAAGGAGACACTCATCTACACTGATCATAAGCCACTGCAATTCATGCAGACACAGGGAAAATTGCAGAATGACCACCATCAAAATTGGTCCACATACTTGCAACAATTCCACCTCAACATAAAGTATAAAACACGAAGCACCAATCGTGTCGTTGATTGCCTCAGCAGACTACCAGTCGTGACACTCACCACGGTGCAAGACTCTTGCGGCCATGAGACATCTAGATGGCCCCAACTCTATGAGACAGACCCTGACTTCGCCACCACTTACCAAATGTTGGTTGCAAACATAGTTGTCAATAATTTCCATCTTTAGGATGGGTTTTTGTATCGTCTGGGACATATCTGTGTTCCATCAAGTGAGAAAGCGAAGCTAATTTGGGAATCCCACTACAGTCGAGTGGCAGGACACTTCAGTGTTGAAAATATAGTGGCGATGCTACAGAAACATTTATACTGGCCAAAACTTCGATAAGAAGTCAACAAGTATATCAGGTCCTGCATTTCCTACACTATTTCCAAACTGACCACTAAGAAACAGGGCTTGAACACCCCTCTTTCTACTCCTGACAGTCCATGGGAATCCATATCAATGGACTACATGTCGGGCCTCCCATCCACCAACTGGTAAAATGATTGTGTTTTTGTGGTTGTTGATCGCTTTTCTAAGATGGCAATTCTAGTTTCCTGCAAGAAGAGCATCACAACAGAGGCCATTTCCAAGCTCTTCTTTGAACGAGTCTGGGCACATTTTGGAATCCCACAAACCATTGTCTCAGATCATGATAGTCGAATTCTCAGCACATTCTGGTTGAGCCTCTAGTCACTGCAGGACACCAAGCTCACCAAATCAACGGCCTTCCACCCCCAGATAGATGGCCAAACCGATGTTGTAAATAGAATGATTGTGCATATCCTTCGCATGCATAATTCAAAGCAGCCTCACACATGGTATGAGAGCCTTCCCTATGTCCAGCATAGCTACAATCAAGCCCTGCATAGCTCAACCAGCCACAACCCCTTTCTAGTGGGGTTGGGATCCCAACCATTGGGACCCATAGATGTTGCACTTCCCCTTGCGGTCACCTCGACCGAATCATATCCTGCTCCAACTGAAGCTAACAAAGCCATCTAGTTCATTGAGAGGATCTATCACATCCACCATCAAGTTCAAGATATCCTACAAAATTCCAATGACAAGTACAAAAAGCACCATGATCAACATTGGGTGCCGCATAAGTTTCAGGTGGGCGACAAAGTTTTGTTGCACTTGTAGAAATAAGGCCTTATAGGATCCCATCAGAAGCTTCGCTCACTCCGTTATGGGTTGTACACTATCACCAAGGTCATGGTGGATAATTCTTTTGAGCTCAACATTCCTCCTTTCGTTGGTCTGCACCCAGTGTTCAACGTGGATCTCCTTTGCCCTTATTTCCCACCATTATTGGACACCTCAGAAGTAGCAGAACAACTGACACCAATAGAGCTCAACCCTGACTTCCTACAATAGGAATCCAATGATCATATTGTGGACAGACAGATCAAGAGCACTCGACAACAAAGGATCCAACTTTATCGAATCGTCAAAGCAGGGCAGCTCCTGCACCAAGGCAAGTGGTTCACCCGGGGCCAAATTCAGTAGAAATTTCCTCATCTAATGGGGGACCTCAATGCAATGGAGACCATTGCTTCCTTAGGAGGGAGGATTGATCCAAATGGATATCGGTGGCCACCCACCTTTCCCAACTGGCTCAAAATAGTTTTCTGACAATTTTGGCAATTTACTATTTTTAGCAGTTTTTACTTCCGGGGCCATTTTGAGGGCCTAAATGAAGGTTTTTCGGGATCGATCTCCTCAATGATACCCGAAGGAATAATTGAGTCCCCAAAATAAATTTCCTTTACAATACCTTTCCAATAGGCTATCACACACCTAAAACAGAGATTGTATGCAAAAGCTACGACCCTGGGAAGTTGATGTACTAACTTACCCAAACGGAGCCCACATGAGTTTTGGCGCTTCATCTCCTAGGGTTAGGTTTTTGGATGTCTAGGGTTTTTGGCATTCTTTCTTATTGTAAAAAGTCCTTCAAAGCCTCATTGTAACCTTCTTCTTGCGAATGCACGCTTCCATCACATCTCTTCTAAGAGATAAGCCGCCAGCATTCTAGCAAGCTTGTTTCCGATGCATTTTACAGTTTCATCTTATTTCATTATTGAATAGAAAACCAGTTTTACTATATCTCTATTTTTTTTGTTAAGAACCTGTTAATAATCTGTATTCATTTCATTCTGCTCATAAAATCTAGATCAGTGGTATCAAAGAAATCTTCTCCTTGTCGTCTTAATGTATGTGCCCAACTAGGTCGGAGTACAAAGAGTTGGGTCTCGAGCTTGTTTCTCTTGAGGAAAGAAGCTCTCACATGCCCAAGAGACCTCCCATGGTAGGAGAAAAGAAATATGATGGGATAGGAGATCATTTTAGACTGTTGATTGAGGAAGCCCTCATGCAACAGAGGAACGAGATGATGGATAGTTTCATGCAAATCCTTCGGCAACTACCAACAGGCGATGCATCTTCTTTGAATGGAGGTGTCGCCCCCTTCAAGGTACAAATAAACTTCGATATTCCTATATTTGAAGGTTAGATAGACGCAGATGTTGTAGAAAGGTGGTTGAATCTACTAGAAGGGTGTTTTTTGTCCATAACTTTTTAAATAAAGAAAAGATTACTTTTGCACTCCTCAAATCCATTCCCCATGTCAAATATTGGTGGGAAACTTTCTGTGAGAAAAAGGAAACAGAGGAAACCTCATTATTTTTAGTCATTACCACCTGGGAATCCTTCAAATATGCTAGTAAGAAACAAAAATACCCTGTCAAAAGTTATGACTACCTGTATACTAAATGGACCACACTGCGGAAAGAAAGAGACCAAGCAGTGCCATATTTCAAAAATATCTTCCATACCTTGCGCACCAAGTTCGGTATCAAATATTCTGAGCAACATTTGGTGCTCAAGTATCATAGTTTTCTACATACATACATCTAGACTGAAATGGAATATATGGACATCTCATCCTTGGGTGTGGCCTATCGATATGTCGTCAAAATCGAGCAGAAGCTCAAACAAAAGATGCGGCAATTTGGGCCTAGGAACCCCTCACAACAAAAGCTAGGAAAGGGTGGTCGCAACCCACCGAACAAAGGAAAAAGCAAATATAGACAGTATCAGGTCAACTAGTCCAATCCACAAGAAAAGAAGGACACCGGAAATACAAAGAAAGATACCGAGAAGTGGTGTGACTTCCATAAGAGCCCTTGGCATAACACTATTGACTGCTACTCAAAGCACTCACTGGTGGCCGAAGTGAAAGCCTTTGAATCAAATGTAGATTATGACTCTGAGCCAAAACCAGAAAGGGGAATATGGATCATTGATGCGGAACCCAGTGCCACCATTTCTACCACCAAGATCCTTCCTGGTGAACCAGATGAGCCAGAAGAAGGAGAGTGACTCTTCCATTCATAGATGTGGGTAAAAGGCACCCCACTGCACTTCATCATTGATAGCGGTAGCCAGAAGAACCTCATATCAGAAAAGGTCATCAAGCAGTTGGCCCTACCAACAATGCCGCACCCACAACCGTACACCATTGGATGGCTCCGCCAAGGAAGCGATCTCCGCGTCAACCAACAGTGTCGACTTTTGTACGACATCAATCCCTTCAAAGATGAGGTATTGTGTGATGTTTCTCCCCTTGAAGTTTTTGATGTTCTTTTGGGCCAACCTTATTTATGGAAATGTCATGCTATATATGAGTCTAGGCCTTGTAGTGTTTTTATTACTTTGAACAGGAAATTGTACAGGATACCCGAGGCAGTCCCACCTAGTGCTATTTCCTTGATCTCTGCTAAGAAATGTAGGAAGGTCATCTCTCAGATGGGGAAGTTTGTCTTATTTGTTATTTTCTCTTGGAATAAGCGAAAGATCACAGCCACATCTATAGTCTCTGCAGCTGAAATCTCCACACAACAGAAGAAAGTAGATAATTTCGTGGAAGAATACTCAGATATCTTCTCCTCACCTATAGGGGTACCTGTGCACTTCCAGGTCAAGCACCCCATCGATATGAACCCTAACATACCACTACCCAATGGGCTAGTCTATCATCGCTCTTTGTTAGAGAATGAGGAGACCAAGTGATAGATCCAAGAATGTCTCCACAAGGGGCACATCCACCCCAACTCATCACCTTGGAGGAGACCAATTGTGCTGGTACAGAAGAAACATGGAACCTGGCGACTCTGTATTGATTACCGGGCTCTGAATAAAATCACATTCAGAAACCAAAACCCGATTCCCCGAATCAATGACCTCCTTGATCAACTCACGAGGGCCAAATACTTCAGTAAGATTAATCTAAAGTCTGGCTACCACCAGGTCCTGATAGAATATACAGATGAATGGAAGACCGCGTTCAAGTCAAAGGAAGGTCTTTTTGAATGGTTGGTCATGCCCTTTGGTTTGACAAATGCTCTATCCAATTTCATGAGGATGATGGACAATATCCTGCGATGATTCACCAATACTTTTGTAGTTTTGTATCTGGATGACATTCTAATTTACAACAAGACTTGGGCCGAACACTTGCAGCATATTCAGCAGGTTTTGTACACCTTGTGGAAGCACAAGCTATACGCCAACTTGGAAAAACTATCCTTCGGCATGGACAAGGTCAATTACCTGGGCTACATCATTGATCAACATGGAATACATGTGGATCCAGCCAAGATCCAAGTCATACGTGACTGGCCAGCCCCAACAACACTCACTGAGCTTCAGAGCTTCTTGGGCCTTTCCAATTTCTACTGCAGGTTCGTGTTGGGTTTCTTCCATATTGCATGGGCCCTCAGTTAAATAAACAAGGGTGGTGGTAAGGTGAAATTTTCATGGGGTCGGTCCCAACAACAAGTGTTTGATGATTTGAAGCAGTGCTTGTGCTCATCCCCAATACTTTCACTACCAGACCTACAACATACTTTTGAGATCGAGACAGATCGTTCAGACTATGCTATGGGTGTCGTTCTAACTCAGCACGGCCACCCCATTGACCATCATAGTGAGACACTATCAGATACCATCTGTAAGTACCCTACTTATGACAAAGAAATGTAATCCATTGTGCAAGAATGCCACCAGTGGATACATTACATTCTTGGGAAGGAGACAATCATCCACACTAATCATAAGCCACTGTAGTTCATGCTGACACATGGAAAATTACAGAATGACCGCCATCAAAATTAGTCCACATACTTGCAATAATTCCACCTCAACATCAAGTATAAAACATGAAGCACCAATCACGTCGTTGATTTCCTTAGCAGACTTCCAGTCGCGACACTCACCACGGTGATAGACTCTTGCATCCATGAGATATCTGGATGGCCCCAACTCTATGAGACAGACCCTGACTTCACCACCACCTACCAAATGTTGGGTGCAAACACAGTTGTCGATAATTTCCATCTTCATGATGGGTTGTTGTGTTGTCTGGGCCATATCTATGTTCCATCAAGTGAGCGAACAAAGCTAATCTGGGAAGCCAACTATAGTTAGGTGACATGACACTTCGGCATTGAAAAGATAGTGGCGATGCTACAGAAACATTTCTACTGGCTGAAACTTCGACAGGAGGTCAACAAGTATATCAAGTCTTGCACTGCCTGCGTTATTGCCAAATTGACCACTAAGAAACAGGGCTTGTACACCCCTCTTCCTACTCCTGACAGGCCATGGGAATCCACATCAATGGACTACATGTCAGGCCTCCCATCCACCAAGTGGGGAAATGATTGTGTTTTTGTGGTTGCTGATCGCTTTTCTAAGATGATGATTATGGTTTCCTGCAAGAAGAGCATCATAGTAGAGTCCATTTCCAAGCTCTTCTTTGAATGAGTCTAGGTACATTTTGGAATCCCACAAACCATTGTTTCAGATCAGGATAGTCGATTTTTCAACACATTTTGGTCGAGCCTTTGGTCACTGTTGGACACCAAGCTCACCAAATCCACGGCCTTCCACCCCAAGACAGATGACCAAACCGACGCTATAAATCAAATGATTGTGCATATCCTTTGCATGTATAATTAAAATCACCCTTGCACATGGGATGAGAGCCTTCCCTATGTCCAACATAGCTATAACCGAGCCCTACATAGCTCAACCAGCCACAACCCCTTTCAAGTGGGGTTGGGATCCCAACCATTGGGACCCATAGATGTTGCACTTCCCCTTGCGGTCACCTCGACCGACTCATCTCCTGCTCCAAATGAAGCTGACAAAGCCACCTGTTTCATTGAGAGGATCTAGCACATTCACCAACAGGTTCAGGATATCCTACAGAAGTCTAATAACAAGTACAAACAACACCATGATCAAGATCGGGTGCCGCATAAGTTTCAGGTGGGCAACAAAGTTTGGTTGCACTTGCAGAAAGAACGCCTTAAAGGACCCCATCAGAAGCTTCACCCACTCTGTTATGTTCTGTACACTATCACCAAGGCCATGGGGGATAATTCTTTTGATCTCAACATTCCTCCTTTCCTTGGTCTGCACCCAGTGTTCAACGTGGATCTTCTTCACACTTATTTCCCACCATTATTGGACACCTTAGAAGTAGCAGAACAACTGACACCAACAAAGCTCAACCCTGACTATCTAAAATAGGAATCCAATGATCAGACTGTGGACATATAGATACAGGGCACTTGACAACAAAGGATCTATCTTTATCAAGTCGTCAAAGTAGGACAGCTCCTGCACCAAGGCAAGTGGCTCACCCGTCGCCAAATTCAGTAGAAATTTCCTCATATGATGGGGGACCTCAACGCAATGGAGACCATTTATTTATAATGGGGGAGGATTGATCCATATGTATATTGGTGGCCACCCACCTTTTCCAACTAGCTCAAAACAATTTTCTATCAATTTTGGCAATTTATTATTTTTGGCAGTTTTAACTTCCGGGGCCATTTTGAGAGCCTAAATGAAGGTTTTTCAGGATCGATCTCCTGAATGATATTTGAAGGAATGATAGAGGCCCCAAAATTAATCTCCTCGATGATACCTTTCCAATGGGCTATCACACGCCAAAAACGGAGATCGTATGCAAAAGTTATGACCCCAGGAAGTTGATGTACTAACTTACCGAAACGGGGCCCACATGACTTTTGGCGCTTCATCTCCTAGGGTTAGGTTTTTGGATGTATAGGGTTTTGGGAATTCTTGAATATTGTAAAAATGCCTTTAGATCTTCATTGTAACCTTCTTCTTGCAAATGCATCCTGTCGTCACTTCTCTTCTCAGAGATAAGCTGCCACCATTCTAGCAAGCTTGTTTCCGTTGCATTTTACAGTTTCAACTTATTTCATTATTGAATAGAAAACCAATTTTAATGTATCTCTGTTATTTTGTGTTAAGCACCTGTTAATAATCTGTATTCATTTCTTTCTTCTCATAAAATCTAAATTAGTGGTATCATAGCATTATGCTCCTTTTCATCTTAATGCATGTCCCCAACGAGGTCGAAGTACAAAGAGTTGGGTCTCTAGCTTGTTTCTCTTGAGGAAAGAAGCTCTCACACGCCCAAGAAACCTCCCATGGTAGGAGAAAATAAATATGATGGGATAGAAGATCCTTTCAAACTGTTGATTGAGGAATCCCTCACGCAACAGAGGAACAAGATGATGGATAGTTTTGTGCAAATCCTTCAACGGCTACCAACATGTGACACATCTTCTTTGAACGTAGGTGTCGCCCCCTTCAACGTACAAATAAACTTTAATATGCCTATATTTAAAGGTCAAATAGACACAGATGTTGTAGACAAGTGGTTGAATCTACTAGAAGGGTATTTTTCTGTCCATAACTTTTCAAATAAAGAGAAGATTACTTTTGCACTCCTCAAAGTCGTTCCCCATGTCAAAGATTGGTGGGAAACTTTCTGTGAGCAAAAGGAAAAAGAGGAAACCTCATCATTTTCAATCACTTCCACCTGGGAATCCTTTAGGGATGCTATTAAGGAACAATACTACCCTATTGGAAGTTATGACGACTTGTATACCAAATGGACCACACTGCGACAAGAAAGAGACCAAGCAATGCCAAATTTCAAAAATATCTTCCATACCTTGTGCACCAAGTTGGGTATAAAAAATTCAGAGAGACATCTAGTGTTCTGCATAGATATCTCATGACCGGAATGGAATTTATGGACATCTCATCCTTGGGCACGACCTACCGATATGCCATCAAAATCAAGCAAAAGCTCAAACAAAAGATGCGGCAATTTGGGCCTGGGAACCCCTCACAACAAAATCCAAAAAAGGGCAGCCCCAATCCATCAAACAAAGGATAGAGCAAGGATGGACAGTATCAGGACAACTAGTCCAAGCTGCAAGCAAACAAGGACACTGAAAAGAAAAAGAAAGATACCAAGAAGTGTTGCAACTTCCATAAGAGCCCTTGGCATAACACTGCTGACTGTCGCTCAAAGCAGTCACTGGTGGCCGAAGTGAAAGCCTCTGAATCAGATGTAGATTATGACTATGAGCCAAAAGTATAAAGGGAAAGATGGATCATTGACGCAGAACCTAGTGCCACCATTGCTACCACCAAGCTCCAGCCTGGTGAACCAGACGAGCCAGAAGAAGTAGAGCACTTCTTCCATTCATAGATGTGGGTAAAAGGCACCCCACTGCACTTCATCATTGATTCATCATTGATAGTGGTAGCCAAAAGAACCTCATCTCAGCAGAGGTAGTCAAGCGGTTGGCCCTGCCAACAATGCCGCACCCACAACTGTACACCATTGGATGGATCCACCAATCAAGAGGTCTTCGCGTCAGCCAACAGTGCCGAATGTCATACAACATCAAGCCCTTCAAAGATGAGGTATTATGTGATGTTTCTCCTCTCGAAGTTTGTGATGTTCTTTTGGGCCAACCTTATTTATGGAAACATCATGTTGTATATGAGTGTAGTCCTCGTAGTGTTTTTATTACTTTGAATAGGAAATTGTACAGGATACCCGAGCTAGTCCCACCTAGTGCTATTTTCTTGATCTTTGCTAAGCAATGAAGGAAGGTCATCTCTCAGACAAGGAAGTTTGTCTTCTTTGTGACTCACTCTCAGAAAAGTGAAATATCACAGCCACATCTATAGTCTCTGTGGCTGACCTCTCCACACAACAGAAGTAAGTAGATAAGTTCATGGAAGAATACTTTGATATCTTCTCCTCACCTACAGGGGTACCTCTGCATTTCCATGTCAAGAACCCCATCAATATGATCCCTGGTGCACCGCTACCCAATGGGTTGGTCTATCATTTCTCTTTGTTAGAGAATGAGGATATCAAGCGAAAAATCCAAGAACTTCTCCACAAGGGGCACATCTTCTCCAGCTCATCACCTTGCGGGAGCCCAATCATGCTGTTACAGAAGAAACATGGAACCTGGCGACTCTGTATTGATTACTAAGCTTTGAAAAAAATCACAGTCAGAAACCAGTACCTGATTCCCTGAATTGATGACCTCCTTGATCAACTCATGGGGGAAAATACTTCAGTAAGATTGATCTGAAGTCTGGCTACCACCAGGTCCCGATAGAATAGACAGATGTATGGAGGACCACCTTCAAGTCAAAGTAAGGTCTTTTTGAATGGTTGGTCATGCCCTTTGGTTTGACAAATGCGCTATCCACTTTCATGAGGATGATGGACAATATCCTGCAATGATTCACCAATACTTTTGTAGTGTTGTATCTGGATGACATTCTAATTTATAGCAAGACTTGGGCCGAACACTTGCAGCATATTCAGTAGGTTCTGCACACCCTGTGGCAGCACAAGCTATACGCCAACTTGGAAAAATTCTCCTTTGTCATGGATAGGGTCCATTACCTGGGATACATCATTGATCAGCATGGCGTACATGTGGATCCAGCCAAGATCCAAGTCATCCATGACTGGCCAGCCCCAACAGCACTCACTGACCTTCGGAGATTCTTGGGCCTTGCTAATTTCTACTGTAGGTTCATGTTGGGTTTCTTCCATATTGCATGGGCCCTAAGCCAAATAAACATGGGTGGTGGTAAGGAAAAATTTGCATGGGGCCGGTCCCAACAACAAACATTCGATGATTTGAAGCAACGCTTGTGCTCAGCCACAATACTTTCACTACCAGACCTATAACATCCTTTTGAGATCAAGAAAGATGCTTCAGACTATGTTGTGGGCACTATTCTCACTCAGCACAGCCACCCCGTGGCCTATCATAGTGAGACACTGTCAAATACCATCTGTAAGTACCCTACTTATGACAAAGAAATGTACTCCATTGTGCAAGCATGCTGCCAGTGGAGACATTACATTTTTGGGAAGGAGACAGTCATCCACACTAATCATAAGCCACTGCAGTTCATGCAAACACAGGGAAAATTGCAGAATGACCGCCATCAAAAGTTGTCCACATACTTGCAGCAATTCAACCTCAATATCAAGTATAAAATAGGAATCACCAATCACGTCGCTGCCTCAATAGATATCCAGTTGCTAAACTGACCACGGTGCTAGACTCTTGCTACCATGCGACATCTGGATGGACCCAACTCTATGAGACAGACCCTAACTTCGCCACCACCTACCAAATGTTGGGTGCAAATGCAGTTGTCGATAATTTCCATCTTCAGGATGGGTTGTTGTGTCATCTGGCCCATATCTATGTTCCATCAAGTGAGCGAGAGAAGATGATCTGGGAAGCCCACTACAGTTGGGTGGCAGGACACTTCGCCATTGAAAAGACAGTGGCGATGTTACAGAAACATTTCTACTGGTCGAAACTTCGACAGGAGGTCAACAAATATATCAGGTCCTGGATTGCCTGCGCTATTGCCAATCCGACCACTAAGAAATAGGGCCTGTACACCCCTCTTCCTACTCCTGAAAATCCATGGGAATCCATATCTATGGACTACATGTCAAGCCTGCCATCCACCAAGTGGGGAAATGACTGTGTTTTTGTGGTTGTTGATTGCTTTTCTAATATGGTGATTCTGGCTTCCTTCAAGAAGAGCATCACAGCAAAGACCATTGCCAAGATCTTCTTTGAACGAGTCTAGGTACATTTTGGAATCCCACAAACCATTGTCTCAGATCGGGATAGTCGATTTCTCAACACATTATGGTCGAGCCTTTGGTCACTGCTAGAGACCAAGCTCACCAAATCCACGACCTTCCACCCCTAGACAGATGGCCAAAGCGACGTTGTAAATTGAATGATTGTGCATATCCTTCGCATGTATAATTCAAAGCGTGCTTGCACATGAGGTGAGAGCCTTCCCTATGTCTAGCATGGCTACAACCGAGCCTTGTATAGCTCAAACAACCACAACCCCTTTCAAGTGGGGTTGGCATCCCAACCATTGGGACCCATAGATGTTGCACTTCCCCTTGCGGTCACGTCGACCGACTGAAGCTGACAAAGCCACCAGGTTCATTGAGAAGATCCAGCACATCCTCCAACAGGTTCACAATATCCTATAGAAGTCCAATGACAAGTACAAACAACACGATGATAAACATCGAGTGTCGCATAAGTTTCAGGTGGGCGACAAAGTTTGGTTTCACTTGCAGAAAGAACAACTTACAAGACCCCATTGAAAGCTTCAACCACTCCGTTATGGGCTGTACACTATCACTAAGGCCATGGGGGATAATTCTTTTGAGCTCACCATTCCTCCTTTCCTTGGTCTGCACCCATTGTTCAACGAGGATCTCCTTCACCCTTATTTCCCACCATTATTGGACACCTCAGAAGTAGCAGAACAATTGAAACCAATAGAGCTCAACCCTGACTGCCTATAATAGGAATCCAATGATCAGATTTTGGATAGACATATCAATTGCGCTCGACAACAAAGGATCCATCTTTATCAAGTCGTCAAAGCAGGGAATCTCCTGCACCAAGGCAAGTGGCTCACTCGGGGCCAAATTCAGCAGAATATTCCTCATATTATGTGGGACCTCAACACAATGGAGACTATTTCTTCCTAAGGAGGGAGGATTGATCTAGATGGATATTGGTGGCCACCCACCTTTTTCAACTGGCTCAAAACAGTTTTCTGACAATTTTGGCAATTTACTATTTTTAGCAGTTTTAACTTCCGGGGCCATTTTGAGGGCCTAAACGAAGGTTTTTCAGGATCGAGTTCCTCAATTATATTTGAAGGAATTATTGGGCCCCCAAAATGAATCTCCTCTATGATACCTTTCCAACGAGCTATCGCACACCTAAAACGGAGATCGTATGGAAAAGTTACGACCCTGTGAAGTTGATGTACTAACTTACCCAAACGGGACCCACATGACTTTTGGCGCTTCATCTCCTAAGGTTAGGTTTTTGGAATTCTTGATTATTTTAAAAATGCCTTCATAGCCTCATTGTAACCTTCTTCTTTCAAATGCTAACTACCGTCACATCTATTCTCAGAGATAATCCACCAGCATTCCAGCTAGCTTGTTTCCGCTGCATTTTACAGTTTCAGCTTATTTGTTTATTGAATAGAAAACCTGTTTTACTATATCTCTGTTATTTTGTGTTAAGAACCTATTAATAATCTGTATTCATTTCATTTTGCCCATAAAATCCATATCAGTGGTATCAGAGCAGTCTGCTCCTTATTGTCTTAATGCATGTCCCCAACGAGGTCGAAGTACAAAGAGTTGGGTCTCGAGCTTGTTTCTCTTGAGGAAAGAAGCTCTCGCATGCCCAAGCGACCTCCCATGGTAGGAGAAAATAAATATGATGGGACAAGAGATCCTTTTAAACTATTGATTGAGGAATCCCTCACGCAACAGAGGAATGAGATGAGGGATAGTTTTGTGCAAATCCCTCGGCGGCTACCAACAGGCGATGCATCTTCTTCGAACGAAGGTGTTGACCACTTCAAGGTACAAATAAACTTAGATATTCCTATATTTGAAGGTCATATAGACGCATATGCTGTAGACAAGTGGTTGAATCTACTAGAAGGGTATTTTTCTATCCATAACTTTTCAAATAAATAAAAGATTACTTTTGCACTCCTCAAAGCCGTTCTCCATGTCAAAGATTGGTGGGAAACTTTATGTGAGCAAAAGGAAATAGAGGAAACCTCATTATTTTTAGTCACAACCACCTGGGAATCCTTTAGGGATGCTATTAAGGAACAATACTACCCTGTAAGAAGTTATGATGACTTGTATACCAAATGGACCACACTGCTGCAAGAAAGAGACCAAGCAGTGCGAGATTTCACAAATATCTTCCATACCTTGGGCACCAAGTTGGGTATTAAAGATTCAGAGTGACATCTGGTGCTCAAGTATCATGGTGCTCTACATAGATATATCCAAACCAAAATGGAATTTATGGACAGCTCATCCTTGGGTGCGGCCTATCAATATGACGTCAAATTCGAGCAGAAACTCAAACAAAAGATGCGGCAATTTGGTCCTGAGAACCCCTCACAACAAAAGCCAGTAAAGGGCGGCCCCAACCCACCGAAAAAAGGATAGATCAAAGATGGCGAGTATTAGGACAACCAGTCCAAGCCACAAGCAAAGAAGGACACTGGAAAGACAAAGAAAGATACCGGGAAGTGGTGCGATTTCCATAAGAGCCCTTGGCATAACACTGCTGACTGTTGCTCAAAGAAGTCATTGGTGGCCAAAGTAAAAGACTCTAAATTAGATGTATATTATGACTCTGAGCTAGGACCAAAAAGGGGAAGACAGATCATTGACGCAGAACATAGTGCCACCATTGCTACCACCAAGCTCCAGCCTAGTGAACCTGATGAGCCAAAAGAAGGAGAGTGCCTCTTCCATTCACAGATGTGGGTAAAAGGAACCTCGGTACACTTCATTGTTGATAGTAGTAGCCAGAATAACCTCATCTCAGCAGAGGTCATCAAGTGGTTGGCCCTGCCAACAATGTCTCACCCACAACCATACACCATTGGATGGATCCGCCAAGGAAGCGATCTCCGTGTCAGCCAACAGTGACGACTGTCGTACGACATAAATCCCTTCAAAGATGAGGTATTGTGTGATGATTCTCCTCTCAAAGTTTGTGATGTTCTTTTGAGACAACCTTATTTATGGAAAAATCATGTTTTATATGAGTGTAAGCCTTATAGTGTTTTTATTACTTTGAACAGGAAATTGTATGGGATACCCGAGGCAATCCCACCTAGTGTTATTTCCTTGATCTCTACTAAGAAATGCAGGAAGGTCATCTCTCAGATGGGGAAGTTTGTCTTCTTTTTGATTCAGTCTCAGAATAAGTGAAAGATCACAGCCACATCTATAGTCTTTGCGACTGACCTCTCCACACAGCAGAAGCAAGTAGATAAGTTCGTGGAAAAATACTCGGATATCTTCTCCTCACCTACAGGGGTACCTCTACACTTCCAGGTCAATCAGCCCATTGATTTGACCCCCAGTGCACCACTACCCAATGGGCCAGTCTATCGTCGCTCTTTTTTAGAGAATGAGGAGATCAAGCAACAGATACAAGAAATTCTCCACAAGGGGCACATCTGCCCCAGCTCATCACCTTGTGGGAGCCCAATCGTGCTGGTACAAAAGAAACATGCAACCTAGAGACTCTGTATTGATTACCAGGCTCTGAATAAAATCATAGTAAGAAATAGGTACCTGATTCCCTGAATCGATGACCTCCTTGATCAACTCACGAGGGCCAAATACTTCTGTAAGATTGATCTGAAGTCTGGAAATCACTAGATCCCGATAGAATAGACAGATGTATGGAATACCACCTTCAAGTCAAAGTAAGGCCTTTTTGAATGGTTGTTCATGCCCTTTGGTTTGACAAATGCTTCGGCCACTTTCATGAGGATGATGGACGATATCCTGCAACCATTCACCAATACTTTTGTTGTGGTGTATCTGGATGACATTCTAATTTACAACAAGACTTGGGCTGAACAGTTGCAGCATATTCAACAGGTTCTGCACACCCTACGATAGCACAAGCTATACGCCAACTTGGAAAAATTCTCCTTCAGCATGGACAGGGTCCATTACCTGGGCTACATTGATCAGCATGGTGTACATGTGGATCCAGCCAAGATCCAAGTAATCCATGACTGGCCAACCCCAACAACAGTCAATGAGCTTCGGAGCTTCTTCGGCCTTACCAATTTCTACCACATGTTTGTGTTGGGTTTCTTCCATATTGCATGGTCCCTCGGCCAAATAAACAGGGGTGGTGGTAAGGCAAAATTTTCATGGGGCCGGTTGTTGTTGGGGAAAAACACCCTACGGACTAGAAAATAGAGTTCAGACTTTTCATGCAGATATGACCGAATAGAAATTACTTTCTACCTTCATCCTTAGATTTAAATCCCCTTTTCTTAGTAAATGTATTTAAATATCAACCCACCTCATTACTGTCATTTGATGTCGATGCTCCGTTGTGCTTGATTACTTGTTCGCAACACTCCTTGCAAAGCTGACCTACATTCAAGACGAGCAACAACTATGCATGCATACTACTTATACACTAACGGGTTAGAAATCAAAACATATACTGATCAACTATAAATAGTTCATGAATTGGGACGGGAAAATAATTCTCTTTATTACTTTGAATGAGTCAACTTACAAAAGTTGAGACCAGCCACCACTCCTCGAACTTGATCCTGGGATCCTCTTCTTCTGTCCTTCAACTGCTTTGCTTTGAATCTCCTTTGGCATAAAGAAAGGCTAAAGAGTTTGTATAATGGGAATACGTAAATGGGCAGAGTTTCTTTGCTATATTTTTCCTCCTTTCAAATGGTACCCCTACCCCTTCTTTTATAGGCTAGAAGGAGCTAGGTATTTGAATGAACCCTCGACCATGCATGGCCAGGAGTTTCAGTTAACTCACCCATAGATTTTTGTTCCATCGGAAACTTTCCTTTTTTCATTCTTTTGTCTATCCACGTGGGTTGTTTTGGGTCAGCCAGTGTGTACACGCGTGCAGTAATGGATTAGGGCGCGTGGGCCTTTATAAAAGAGGATTTTGAAAGAGTTGTTTAGCAGTTCTTTGACAAAGAAGGGATATGAGTTGGCCTGATGCCAGGTAAGCATATGTGGTGCAATTTAGGGTTATAACATATGCCCCCTAATGTGTGAGGTCAGAAGAGCATCTGATGGCCGAAATACATTACCAATCTTTACTGATGTGCCGAACGATTGAGCCCAAGGATCAAGAACCGGGAGGTGCCATCTGCAAAAGAGAAAATGTCTCACTGAGGCGGGCATACCCATACTCAAGATAAAATAGAACCATGTCTACCAATCAAATACACTGTAGATCCATGTCAAATAACTATATAAGAGTAGCCATGAACATACACAATGGAGCTACATCTCGAAATCAGAAAGATATACATATAGAGTATCCATCTTCCAGAAGTTGATTCGGCCTGATGGCTAGAGATGAGATCTTCAGAGCTTGAGAAAAAAATTTGTGGAAAAAGAATAAAGGAATATTACGTTACAATGGAGGAATGAGTATTGCAAACATACAAGTTCAAGGCACAAGGACAAGACTGATGTTTTGGTAAAATGATACTCGGGAAAAAATCCTCCGGTGGCCAAAGGTGTTAAGACGCAGAAACAAACTGTCACAAGGTTGGTGTATAAGGTATGCAAATGCGGTTAATAAAGTGCACAATGGTAATGTCCTCCGATGTGAGTTTAACGAGCCCAGAGAAGGAAAGCTCGGTGGTTTTTCATATTTAGAGAGTCTGAAAAAACATAAAAGGAGACTCCATTGGGGTACCTTTTTCGAAGATAGTCTAGTCGGTTCGAAAAAGTGTAAACTAATGCCGATTAGACGTCGATTCAAAACCATTTTAATGAGTGTGAAAAAGACAAGATCACTTGGCCATTTTTTCGTTTTTAAGGAGTCTGAAAAAAGCTTAACTATGGACTCCGTCATGAATGTTCTTCTGGACCAATTTAATGAGTGAAAGAATAAGGTCACTCGACAATCTTTTCAATTTTAGGGAGTTTGGAAAGAGCTTGACTATGGACTCCATGGGGGTTTCTTTTTCATAAGTTTAGTCCCTCAGGCCTGAAAAAGGGATAAAATTATACCTGAGAGTACTCTTCTAAAGAACTAAAGTTCCATAGAGTATAACTTTGTTTGTACAGTTGACCGTCCAGACTGAAAAACGGGTAAACCACTGCCAGATAGACGTGAATTCAAATTTTAGTTTAACGAGCATGAAAGGCCACAAGATCACTTGGAAATCTTTTCATGTTTAGAGGGTGTGAAAAGGGATTAAAAGGAGACCCTTTTAAGGAATGTTCTTCTGGACCAATTGAATGAGTGTGAAGAAACAAGGTCACTCAGCAATCTTTTCATCTTTAAGGAGTCTGAAAAGCGCTTAAAGAAGACTCCATAATGGTTACTTTTCTCAGTTAATCCAGACAAGATCGAAAATAATAAATGCAGTATCGCTGGATGTTGCTTTTGGATCTCAAAGCGAGCTTGAAAAACAACAAAGTTAGCTCATGATAGACTTTTTGTGGGTCGATGCCTGGCATCTCCTCCGGGGAGCTGTATGCTCCAATGAAAACATTGTCTATGATGCCAGGGGTTCTAGAGATATTGATAGGTATCATTTCAACAATGGTTTCCATATTACCCTCAACATAGATCTTGTGTGTAGCTAAGGGATTAGTATGACAAGACCTATCTCCAGTCATAGTCACGGTGAATTCTCCTAGTTTGATTCGGCTTAACTCTGGGAGGAAATATGATCTGTGATGAATATATTCCCAATGTTTGTTTGGACTAGTCATTGCTTCGATTACTACTTCGTTAGAGGGAAATACTAAGTCTAAAGAATCAGTGTTAGTGAGAGAACCCTGAGCCTAAATAGGCTCTATAAGTGGATCTAACTCTTGTGCAAGAGTTGGATCAGTGTTAGCTGAAGCTTGTTGGACTAAAGAGTACTCTACTTCAGTGGCAGACAAGGGCATGGACATGCCTGGGTGCCCTGTCTCATCCATCATGGTTGATGGGGAAGGAAGAATCTATGGATCCTCGAAGTAAGTCATGCGGAACGACGAAACTTGAAAAATCTCAACCTTATGGTGATTAGATATAAATTTGATATCGTCGTGAGGAGGTGGATAATCAAAGGTACCCATCAAGGATGGGCACAAACCAACTCCTATGTTGACAACACCTGGTTGAGGGTTATCAATCATCGAGACTGTGGATTCCCCCAAAGCTGGGTCAGGTCTGAAGAAAGACAATTTATCAATGGTCACTATCTGGCCCTCATGTGGAAACAACAAGACCTGAAAAACTGTGGAAACCATAGCTTGCATAGCATAAGTCCAACTCTATCCTAACAAGAGGTTATAGTCGAGGGGAGCATAGACTACCTCTACTTCGACACACATGGATTTCCCTCCTAACTGCATGGGGAAAGAAGGAACTATGCCATGTGGTCGGAATGAACGACTGTCGAAAGCAGTGAGGAGAGTAGGTGATGGAGAAAAAAGAGTCTAGCCAATGGCCTTCCAACATGCCAATGACATAATGCATGTCGAGGCACCCTTGTCAACCACTGTGCAAAAGATATTCTGTGTAAAAGTTTTCATGGGTAAGCCACTACTATCTGAAACGCTACATGGTAAGGCAGACAAGGTTTTAAGTCGGTTGTATCTAACATGATGGTACCTGGATTACAAGTCTCAGTAGAGCCCAGTGCGGTTAACAAGGCTTTCCTCTGAGTAGGGCAGCTTTGGAGGACCTCCAAAGCCGACATCGCATAAGGGGTTTGTGATAAATCTTCCACCACAGAGTAGTTCTGGGTGGCCCTTGCGTTTGGGTTATGAGAATATTTTTTAAATGCACCTTTTGGAATGTGTGTCATTGTTTCTCCCAACATCTTCTCAATCTGTATAGGAAGAGATGGGAGGTCAACTTCTTTACCCTTCTCAGAAGCGCTTGGTTTACTATAATCATGCACTCTAGTCGATATGAAAGCATCACCCCTAACCATATAAACATTCACGGATGAGGGGTTGTTCGGAGGCGGGCAGGTTTCTTTGCTGCCCCCTTTCGTGCTTGCAGAGGCTTGAGTTAGATTTTTCCCATGTTGAAATGGATTAGTCAACACTGCCTGCTGTTGTTGTGTGACAAACGTTTTGGCCTCTACAAGTCGAGGACATAGATGGGTTGGGTGGTCTTTCACGCACAAGTTGCATGGATACCTCGCCTTCCATTTTTCAGTGTTGTCCCTGCCAGCATTATCGTTGGGTTTTTTATCCCCCTTACCCTTCTTTCATTTTTTTTTCTTCCCTTCAGGCTATTGGGAAGCCTTTGGGTTAGTCGACTGCACTGTGTGTACTTCTGACGTTTGGGTAGGGGGAGCAGCCAAAGCAGTAGTTTGGATGGCCACTGTCTGTTGTATGGATAGCTGCTACAACTGCTTTGTCAATTTCTCAGCGAGCTTGGTTTGTACTGAACCGACAATACCATCGACATGCGGTCCAACTCTCTATCTAGTTTTATACAGTATTGAACGTGGTGCATCTAGCAAGATGTTTTATAATAAACTAGACTGAGAATAGATGAGCTTAAACTGTTGAGCCCTCATGATGGCATCTTCTTCAGAAAAAACTCTGGACGTCGCGGCATCTTTGGATAACTGCGGGACCAAAGACTTAAGGAACCACTCAAGCAGGAATGCTGGTGGGACTGGTACTTTGATTAAACTCTTCCGGCGTCTCCATTCTCTGATGTGATCAGAGATATGGTCCGCTATTGTCTATTCGAAATTAGAAAGCAGCTCTGTGCCAACGTTGTATCTCACAGGTAAATGGAAATGGTTAAGGAAAGCCATCACCAATTTGCCAAAAGAAGAGTATCTTGAGCAATCAAGATCAATGTACCATTTCACGACACTCCCAATGAGAGTATGTTGAAACAATCGCAACTGAATGGAGTCATCTTTCAATGAGATAGATGAACACCAAAGATGAAAGGTAGTCACATGATCTCCTACATCTTCATTAGGCTTGGCTTCAAACTTTGGGATGTCTGAAGGAAACTTCATCGGCATAGGAGGACAACACGGATCATGACAAATAGGGTCATTCAACAGCCTTGTCAAATCTAGCAAGTGTAAAGTCGCCAGGAACGGTAGTTTGGGTTTATGCTGATAACCTGGGAAAAAGGGTCCTGGAATTTGATTGGCACCAGGTTGCCAGGAAAAGTTTGGTTGCTGGCCCGGATTTTGGTAGAAACGATGGCCCTAGCTAGCGTAAGGATTTTGCATATGTGGAGACATCATCAGTTGATTTCCCAAATAAGACATAGATTGTTGGGCATGCATTGTATTCAAAGGACTTTGGGAAGGATTACCCCATGCCGGTCCCGTGGGGAGAGGCATAGTAGTTTTTCCAAGGTTCCATTGATTGTGGAAAGAATTACCCCAGATCGGCATTCCGAAGGAGGGAATGGATCCTTGCCCTGAATTCCAAGGTCTTGTTGGGTTTTCCCCCTATGCAGGAATAGTACCTTGCCCAAGAGTAGATTGTCCAAAAATGGGGTTGCCCCCAATCAGGAAAGTGGCTGACGAAAAGGTGTTGTTACCAAACATTCAGTTCCAATAAAATGGTGTCGAACCTGCCAGCATACTATGCGAAGGTGGTCCTTGACTCCCTGCTCCAAATAAACTATTGTGTATAGGTTGCCCGACGGATTGCTGATGCGAACCACCGAGTGAAGGGGATGAAGGAGGGATATGACCTCCTTAGTAAGTAAAAGCATTGAAAGGGATAGGAGTGCCCCCTATGTGACCTTGCAGAGGATCACTAGATCTCCCTACCCCTTGACCCAAAGTTTGTAAAGTGGAGTAGGAAAGTATAGGACTTGTACCCAAACTAGGCATCCCGTATGAGAACGGAGGGCCTGTCGCACTTGGTGTGAAAGGGGTTGTGGCCGCCACAAAAGACGGGTTCAGACCACTATGTGAAGTAGTTTCACTCTAAACCATGGTGGCTCGGACCAACAATGGTGGGTTATGAGATGTAAGCTCTCCTGTGGTGACAAACGTGGTGGGAATTGAAGAATTCCCAAAAGGAGTAACAACATTTGTTTCCATTGCTGTGTGCGACACTGTCTGGCACTCATGAAATTGAATTGGTACAGTAAAAGTTTCCAAAAAATCAATGGTTGGGGTTTCAACTGAGCTAAGAGCGGTTACTTCAAGGTCCAAAATGGTCAATTCCTCCAAGGGTTGTTTAAGCACAATAGGTTGTAACTCAGTCACTTCAAAAGACCCTTGTTGGTCTAGCTTCCGCCTTAATGGTGGCGGGGGTGGCTCCAGTGTAACTGGCGACAGGCCAAGAAGCCTTCATGACCGGTGGAGCTCGGGATCCTCCACTGTGTGAGAAGATCCAAGACACTCTAAAGTAGTCTAAACAATCAAAAGTAACACCCATTACAAAAGAATCCCTAGAAGATAGGACAAGCAAACACTAAATTAATTGGAAGAACAGTTACAACAACCAACACTAAAGCAACTTACCGGTGCAAGTGCAACTCGAACACGGAAGAACCCTCTAGGTATACTCTGTAAAGCGTGGCCCGATGTCTATCCTAGGTATTGCGGTATACCCCCGCAGTTACCTGTGTATGTCCCTAACAAAGATTGGCAACTAGGTTGCCAGCACACAAACAGTCACCAGGCGGGTACAGTCAAAAGTCGGGTAGACCACAATGAGCAGGGTATCGAGCCTGAAACCTATCAAGGGTATCAAGAGAAAATGGTCCAGAAGACAACTGAGGACCTTGAATGGATTCAAGACCCATGAAGCCCCGTGGAAAATGCAAACGACGGAATCCCAAAACAAGCCCTCTATATGTGTTCTCCACTATGATTGGTCCGACTTTGGAGGGGTTATCTCTGCTACCTTTCCGCATGTGACCTTGTGTTTATACCCTGTGTTAGAGGGGGGTCCCAGATAAATTCCATGAAACTGGACTTAGAAACTCCCTATCTCAGACTCCAATGTTTGAATTTAAATGGCCTTGAAGAGTTTCCTCTCCAACCTAATCCAAGGGCCCGGTCCTGAACTAGTTTGTGAACCCTACAAACATAAAAGTCTAGTAGATTTTAAATTTATCATTAATTTTATGGATTTGTCTTACGTCAAGGGGTATGAGGGTGAAACTGATGATGTGTAAAAGATGAAAGAAAAAAATGAATAAAAAAGATGGAAACAAAACTTTTATTGAATGCAAAATTTCGACAACTTTTCAAAAAATATTTTTAATTTTTCTAAGATTTTGGACAGTAAACTCAAAGAAATTTCACTCGACTATGAGCTACTTATGATCTAAGTGAACTTCAAAAACTTATGAAATAAAATACTTTTCCCTGGCATAATAATGCAGAAACACACTGTTCAACCAAACAAGAAAATGAAAAGTTTTTTTTTTTTTTTTAAATGCTAGTAAAGCAAGAAAGGAAAAATACTTACAAGAAACAATAAAGAAAAACAATTTTGGCCTAATCGCAGATCACAAAGAATCAGATTAACAAATCACACAACAACAATTGTAAAAACAATGAGTCTCACACTTGTCAAAAAACCGTAAAATTTTATTTTTTATTTTTCTGACAACATTTTAAATGAGAAAAAGAAAGCTAAGGGTAAGATTAATCCTAAGCTACTGACTTCTCACACAAAGATTCAAACACCTAAGAGGACTAATTCTTATCAAGGGAAAGGATGTCTGCCTTACCAATAACAAAAGGTATCTTGTACAAGCACGTGATTGTTACTCAAATAGCACGCGTGAGAACGCGTGCTGAACAGAGACAAAGGGAATGTACACATGTGCTGACCTTGTATAGGCCGTGTGTATATCTAAACTCTGAGAAAAAATGAAAACAAACAGACCAAACCAGGAAGAGACCACTGATATTGATAACCAGGATCCTTTGAAGGCTTGGATACTCTTTCTATCAGAAAAACAAATAATGTAAGAAAAAAAATGATAAAGAAAAAACAATCTAAGATAGGATTGCTAGCAAACAAGACATCAGATAGAATTCCAAAAAACCCCTTGAGAATGTGTGATTCTAATAGGGAAGAGGATGACTGCCTCTGAGGCTCTCTGAACTCTACACACTGTTGCTACCTCTACAACTAGTGTTCACACATGGAATGTAAGAGGGTAGGGCACGGGTACACGCATGCAGACCTTGTGCAGGCTGCGTGTGCCTCTGTGGGTCCCAAAAAACACATTCAAGCAAAAGTCAGGGAAAGATGGTATGGAAAACCAGACTCCCTGCTAGCTCAGACCTTACAGAAATGAAAATAAAAGACAAGCAAAAAAGACTAGTCTTTAAACTACCCAAAAACTAAATAAAATTCCAGGAACCCTAGAGAGTTTCCCCAATGGAGTCGCCAATTCTGTTGTTGGGGAAAAACACCCTATGGACTAGAAAATAGAGTTCAGACTTTGCATGCAGATATGACCGAATAGAAATTACTTTCTACCTTCATCCCTATATTTAAATCCCCTTTTCTTAGTAAATTCATGGAAAGATCAACCTACCTCGTTACCGGTGTTTGATGTCGATCCTCCGTTGTGCTTGATTACTTGTTCATAATACTCCTTCCAAAGTTGACCTGCATTCAAGATGAGCAACAACTATGCATTCATACTACTTATATACTAACAGGTTAGAAATCAAAACATATATTGATCAACTATAAACAATTCATGAATTGGGATGGGAAAAGAATTCTCTTTATTACTTTGAATGAGTCAACTTACAAAAGTTGAGACCTACCACCACTCCTTGAACCTGATGCTGGGCTCCTCTTCTTCTGTCCTTCAAATGCTTTGCTTTGAATCTCCTTTGGCATAAGGAAAGGCTAAAGGGTTGGGACAATGGGAATACGTAAATGGGTAGAGTTTCTTTGCTATATTTTTCCTCCTTCCAAATGGTACCCTTACCCCTTATTTTATAGGCTAGAAGGAGCTAGGTATTTGGACGAACCCTTGGCCATGCATGGCCGGGAGTTTCAGTTAAGTCACCCATAGATTTTTGTTTCGTCGGAAACTTTCATTTTTTCATGCTTTTGTCGGTCCATGTGGACTATTTTGGGTCAGCCAGCGTGTACACGCATGTAGCAATGGATTAGGGCACATGGACCTTTATAAAAGAGGATTTTGAAAGAGTTCTTTAGCAGTGCTTTGGCAAAGAAGGGATATGAGTTGACCTGATGCCAGGTAAGCATGTGTGGTGCAATTTAGTGTTATAACATCGGTCCCAACAACAAGCATTCGATGATTTGAAGCAGTGCTTGTGCTCAGCCCTAGCACTTTCACTACCATACCTGCAACATCCTTTTGAGATCGAGATAGATGCTTCAGACTATGTTGTGGGTGTTTTTCTCACTCAGCACGGCCACCCCATGGCCTATCATAGTGAGACACTGTCAGATACCATCTGTAAGTACCCTACTTATGACAAAGAAATGTACTCCATTGTGAAAGCATGCCGCTAGTGGAGAAATTACATTCTTTGGAAGGAGACAATCATCCACACTGATCATAAGCCACTACAGTTGATGCAGTCACAGGGAAAATTGAAAAATGACTGCCATCAAAAGTGGTCCACATACTTGCAGCAATTCCACCTCAACATAAGGTATAAAACAGGAAGCACCAATCATGTCATTGATTGCCTCAGCAGATCGCTAGTCGCAGCACTCACCACGGTGCTAGAATCTTGCGGCCATGAGACATATGGATGGCCCCAACTCTATGAGATAGACCCTGACTTCACCACCACCTACCAAATGTTGGGTGCAAATGCAGTTGTTGATAATTTCCATCTTCAGGATGGGTTGTTGTGTCGTCTGGGCCATAACCATGTTCCATCAAGTGAGCGAGCGAAGCTAATCTAGGAAGCCCAATACAGTCGGGTGGTAGGACAATTTGGTTTTGAAAAGATAGTGCGATGCTACAGAAACATTTCTACTGGCTGAAACTTCGACAGGAGGTCAACAAGTATATTAGGTCATGCATTGTCTGCGCTATTGCCAAATTGACCACTAAGAAATAGGGCTTGTACACTCCTCTTCCTACTCCCCATAGGCCATGGGAATCCATATCAATGGACTACATGTCGGGCTTCCCATCCACCAATTGGGGAAATGACTGTGTTTTTGTGGTTGTTGATCACTTTTCTAAGATGGTGATTCTAGTTTCCTGCAAGAAGAGCATCACAGCAGAGGTCATTGCCAAGCTCTTCTTTGAATGAGTCTGGGTACATTTTGGAATCCCACAAAACATTGTCTCAAATCGGGATAGTATATTTCTTAGCACATTTTGGTCGAGCCTTTGGTCACTGCTGGACACCAAGCTCAACAAATCCATGACCTTCCACCCCCAGACAGATGGACAAACCGACATTGTAAATTGAATGATTCTGCATATCCTTCACATGTATAATTCAAAGAACCCTTGCACATGGGATGGGAGCCTTCCCTATGTCCAACATAGCTACAACTGAGCCCTGCATAGCTCAACCAACCACAGCCCCTTTCAAGTGGGGTTGGGATCCCAACCATTGGGACCCATAGATGTTGCACTTCCCCTTGCAGTCACCTCGACTGACTTATCTCCTATTCTAACTAAAGCTGACAAATCCACCTGGTTCATTGAGTGGATCCAACACATCTGCCAAGAGGTTCAATACTTCCTATAGAAGTCCAATGACAAGTACAAACAACGCCATAATCAACATCGGGTGCCGCATAAGTTTCAGGTGGGTGACAAAGTTTGGTTGCACTTGCAGAAAGAACGCCTTAGAGGATCGAATCAGAAGCTTCACCCAGTCTATTATGGGTCGCACACTATCACCAAGGCTATGAGGGATAATTCTTTTGAGCTCAACATTCCTCCTTTCCTTTTTCTACACCCAGTGTTCAACGTGGATCTCCTTCGCCCTTATTTCCCACCATTATTAGACACCTCAAAAGTAGCAGAACAACTGACACCAACAGAGCTCAACCCCGAATGCCTACAATAAGAACCCAATGATAATATTGTGGATAGACATATCAAGGGCACTCGACAAAAAAGGATCCAGCTTTATCGAGTCGTCAAAGCAGGGTAGCTCTTGCACCAAGGCAAGTGGCTCACCCGGGGCAAAATTCAGCAGAAATTTCCTCATCTGATGGGGGACCTCAACACAATGTAGACCATTGATTCCTAAGGAGGGAGGATTTATCCAGATGGATATCAGTGGCCACCCACCTTTTCCAACTAGCTCAAAATAGTTTTCTGACAATTTTGGCAATTTACTATTTTTAGCAGTTTTAACTTCCGAGGCCATTTTGAGGGCCTAAATGAAGGTTTTTCATGATTGATCCATTCAATGAGGGCAAAAGGCATGAGTGATCCCCTAAAATGAATCTCCTCGACAATACCTTTCCAATGGGCTATCACATGCCTAAAACGAAGATCATATGCAAAAGTTACGACCCCGAGAAGTTGATGTACTAACATACCCAAACATGGCCCACATGACTTTTGGCGCTTCATCTCCTAGGGTTAGGTTTTTGGATGTCTATGGATTTTTTCATTCTTGCTTATTGTAAAAATGTCTTCATAGCCTCATTGTAACCTTCTTCTTGTGAATGCGCATTGTCGTCACATCTCTTCTTAGAGATAAGACACCACCATTCTAGCAAGCTTGTTTCCGCTGCATTTTACAGTTTTAGCTTATTTCGTTATTGAATAGAAAACCAGTTTTGTTGTACCTCTGTTATTTTTTGTTAAGCACCTGTTAATAATCTGTATTCATTTCATTCTGCTCATAAAATCCGGATCATAGACTCTACTTCCAGGGCTACATATTGCATGTGAGCCAAGGAAGTAGCTCTTCTCTCTCTTAACAAGAGGCAGAAGTCAGGGTCAAAAGGACCGACATAGGTAATTTTTCTAGAGGCCTTTGTAGGCTTTATCTCAGGAAGGATTCTATTGTACATCTTGTTGAATCTTTTGGATAAGTTGGAGATAGACTCTCTGTATTTTATCTTTAGGGACTCAAACTTTGTGATATAATACATAAATTCCTTTTTATCCCCCCATTGTCTCAAGAAAACATCATCAAGATCCTCAATCCCAACGATGGATCTAGGAGCCAGAGCACTGAACCACTTTTTGGCTTCTCCATCAAGGTTGTGAACAAAATTCCTCATCCATACATCTTCATCTACTATGACATAGTTATCTTCATAACTATAGAAAGTTGCAAGGTGCTCCTCTACAGTAATATTTCCCTCCCTAGTGAACTTATGCAACTGCTTAAGGTAGCCACTAGCTGGAAGGGCATTAATGGGCTCAGGTAAAATGAGAGGGGCATATATGGCAACTACTATAGCATCCATTCTATTTCTGGGGGGATTATCTCCTGCCATAGGGTTGATAGGTGGAGGAGAATTAGGAGGGGATGGGGTTGGAGCAGGGGATACTGGAAGTGAGATTCCAGGAGGGAATGGAAATAACAAAGGATTAGAAGAAATAAGGCTACAGGACTTGAGGGAGCAGAGGTTTCCCTCTCTGTGGTAGAAGCAATAATAAGAGGAGGGGTGGTAAAGCCCAGGGTAGGGAAATATTCATAGGTGTTGGACCTAAACCATGGTACAACTTCAAGGGAGAGAGGAGTGACTCCAGAAGAGGGGAAAACTCAATAGGAACACTCTTGAAATTTAAAGATCAAGAAACTCCAACAGATGGTATGACAGTAGAATGAAATGCAGAGATTGGAGTTCCTATAGGAGGGTAGTGAAAAGCATAAAAAATACCTAGTTCAACAGTAGAAGTACCTTCTCCATAGGCCTTCCCCTTCCTGACAATTTTCTCTGGGTCAGCTTTAGGTGTTTCTAAAGGCAACTGTGGAGTAGACCTCATGTGTCTACCTCTAGAAGCCACAACAGAAATAGTGAACTTTCTAGTGGATTCACATCAATGGAATCACCCTAGTGGGGTTGCCAGGTGCACAGTTGCAATCTTTAATGTACTAAGTTTTGATGCACCTTCCAAACTAGTAAGCTTTGTCGTTCACTCCTAGAGAAAATCTTCAGTTTCGTCCCCGGAAACAACACCAGAAATGTTAGTACCAGAAGTCACCTCTAGATTGCGGCAGAGGTAAGCCTAATACCCATCATTGTTTTATGTCATGGGTTGGTTTTCAAAGAGGTCAAATGGGCGTAGACTCGAGATGATATCGTTTTAACTCATAAAACTGGACTAGCATACACAAGCAGATGAGGTATTAGTTGAACTTTAGCCAGTAGGTTGTAGTAAAGATGAGTAGGAGGAAGACTTCAACGAAGAGTGTAGAGGTCTATCATGAACATTAGGCTTTCCGGCAGCCTAAGGAATAAAAACCTAGACCCAAGGTCTTTTTGAATTCAAATTTCAAAGAAACTGAAAGGAATTATAACAACGCTATGATCAAACATTCATCATAATACATTCACAATAATTCATGTGAATTATCCACTCATGAACTCTTTGAGTATCAGAGGGAAATAAGATGGAGTAAGAAAGATGATTGTCATATAACAAGAAATCTCAAACATGTATACATAACTAGAGAACCAGAGTGTTCATTAAAACTTTACAATATGGGAGCATTGCTCTACCATCGACCCTTACAAAATATAAAAACTGAGTATATATACTCAAAGAAACTTTCTCCATACAGAAGTGTGTTATGATCACTATATTCAAAGCTTCATGTCTTCTCCTTCTCCTGTCAGACTGCCCATGCTTTCCTCTGCCAGACGCAAATCTAAGACAGTATGGGCTTTGCAGAAAAATTCATTGACATGGAGACCTTGGATTGACAGCTTGCTTCCATGGTCGGTGCTCCCATGCTTCCTATTTACAGGTTGAAACTAGGTTGCAACTACCTCCCCCTACTTCCATTAACTAACTGCCTTAGGATTGGGATGGAGCTTGAAACCCATCAATGCCTCATGTGGTGCCCATGACTTCTTCAAGACGATTTCAGAGCCTCAGTTCATGTTTCTTTCCTTCTGTATTTCAACATAGGTGCCCTCATCCCTTTTCCACGACTCCCCTTTGTTTTTCTAATCCTGCATGCGACCTTGGGTTGCGACCCAGAGATTTCATCCAAAGCACTATTGGGAATTTGTATTTCAGGTTTTTTACTTCAACTTGATTCCAACATCGCGATACCCAAAATCTTGAAACGACCCTCTGAGATCAGTGCTTGATCCTGCCTGAAAAAGACGACCATGATCCTTTCCCTTACCACACGAAACATAGACTATGCGATGAATTCTAGCCTCTCTTCCTACATATTCTTCCCACATGACCAAATGCTGAGACCACAGGCCTTGTTCTTAGGCATTTCACGATTTCACGTTTCAGGGGTCTCGCACAATGTTCGACTTTCAAAACCCGATTCATGAATCACAATCCTATTGATACAACGACATGCATCCCTTAATTTAAATGGATAAGATTGAATCCATTGGCCTTTCAGGTCTTGGGACCTTGGGCTATGGATGCGACTTTACGATGTGAACCCTGAACTCCCAAATCCTGATCCTCCAAAATTTGTCGATGTCAGATCAATGAATCGCGGATCTTCTCGATCGAATGACCCAGATATTCCCTTTCGCGAATCAGGATTTCACGATCCTTTCTGAGCAATTTAGAACATTTGAACTCTCGATTCCCATGCTTGCTTTCCTTCATCGAAGACTGAACTTTCTCTCTCACTTGATTTGATTTCATACTAGACTTCTCTCAGTGCTGTGGCCTACACCAATGAAGACTCTAACAACACAGCTAAAATTTTGGAAAACGAAGGCTCAGGGTTGATATCTCTTAGGCAATTTCAATAGGAAAAACCAATTGATCAGAAGGAAAATACACATAGGAAAGAAAATCTATGATCAGGTCTACAAAAAATGGGGGAGAAGACATGAAAAATCACTAACTTAGGAAAAAACTACAACTTGCAAGACCATGGCAAGATTAAGTGCTAATAGGAAGAACCAAATGGATGAACTGCAAAGTGATCCCCTTATGGTGAAATTGCTCACGGGAAGACACTTTGTGAAGTCCAATTGGTTAAGTGGTTTGGTATCCCCAATAGTGTATTATTTTTCTGATGAATAATGTAATGAATATCAATGAATTTGCAAATGAGACCATTCTAGATGGATAATACATGTCTTGCCATTTTTGGTGATATGTGGAACGTCACATAACTCCTCATGGTTAGAGAGTTATAGCCCTATGAAATTGGATAACCCCCATGATTTATCTAGAAGCCCTAGAAGTTCAAAGAAGTCAAATTGTTCTAGAAGCTCCTAGAATAAGTTGACTAGTCAAAGTGGGTGAAACTAGGAGTTACTGATGAATTAAGTGGTTGCAAAAATATAATAATTAAAAATAAATTAGTTGCAACTAGACGCGGTGAACTTACTATTTGTGGATAAAGTGGTTGTAAGCGGACAAAGTGGTTAGAAACGGGTTATCCCTAAAAGAAGGAAGTTGGTTAGAATATAACCCCTAGAGGAAGCTACTTGCATAATATCAATAAGAGAGAAAGGGTTTCTTATGAGTGGGACTTTGAGTATATTGAAGATATATTATTTTGTGAAATATTGATTGCAGGAACTCACTGATGCATCTAAAGTTACGGAAATCTAAAGTAACAAAGGAGGGTTGACGGTGAAATTTTCAGAGCTTTAGAAAACCCTAGTTTCTAAATTATATGTGGGTTGCAGTAGATCAGGTCGCGTATGTACACAGGCTGTAATGGAGGAAGACATGTGTATACACAAGTTGTAGTGGAGGAGGTCGCGTATAGGTGAAAAAGTCATGAAGACTTGAGTTGATGTTGGTGCAAGATCACTAAAGTCTAAAGCAAGATCCTAGATCTACATTCTATAGGTTCAGATCTTCTGGTATGGTTGCATGGTTGCTTTAATGATTACTTATTCTTATGGTATGGTGAATGCTTGAAGAATTCTTGGTATGGTTGTAGTGACATCTAGATATAATGATATATGTTGGTTGGTTGATTGAGTGAGAAACACTCTCATGGTTGGTATAGCTCTAATATGGTTAAGGGATATCTATGTTATATGATGATGTATGGATGAGGGAAATGCATAGGATTCTTGATATGGTTGTTGTGAGATACGGATATGGTATATGTTGGTTGGTTGTTTGAGTGGGAAACATTCTCATGTATGGTATAGTTATGATATGGTTCTTATAGCTCACATCGTTGAGCTACTTGTACTTGGTTGAAGGATATGTATGATGATGTATGCATGGAACAGGTTGGTTGGAGTGATAGGTTATTGGTGGATGTGACAGAGGTTGGAAATTTTCATAGGTGCAGAAGAATGGATTCCCTAGTTTATCTTAAGGTGTACGCAGGCTGACAGTGGAGGAGGTCGCATACATATGTGTGTTGCAGTATATACAGGTCATGTACATACATGTGTTTCAGTATAGACAGGTTGCATACATATGCATCTTGCAATATAGACAAGTCACATACCTCTTGACATAATTGTTTTTTTTCTACAATCTAGGTCTTGTACTTGAGGGTTGGATTCCTCTTCTCAGTTGGCGATGAGATATGCAAGTTGGGTGTTGTATTAAGAGTTGGTTCTCTCCTGGAGTTGGTGCTCTTTTAATTTGGTGCTAATAAACCCCAGGGATTGTAGTCTCTTATAACACATGATACAAAAGATTACACATATATTTGGTGTTTTTGTGTTCATGATGGTGATGGTTTATTATTGTTGATGAATATTGTTACATGAAAGTAGCTAATTATGAATCAATAATAATGATTGAAGTGGTTGCTCACTAAATTTTTGAAAGATGTGTATAAATATCCCTACATCGATTCACCCCTCCTCTTCTCAGTGTGGTTGATGTGTCCAACAATTGGTATTAGAGCAGGCCTTCACTATAAGCCTTAAAATCTTGAAGGAGATCCATGGAAACACAAATGGATGAACATGTAGATGAAGTTACCTTATTTGATGAGATAGATTACTCATCATGGAGAATAAAAATGAAAGGGTATTTGAAGGAAAAAGGGGAAGGTGTTCGAAACATAGTTATTGGTGGATCAGTTCCCTTAAAGAATCAGTCAAAATCTGTAGCCAAAAAGGAAGTAAAGAAGAACAATATAGTGGCTATCAAGACCATTTTCAATGGACTCTTAGGCTCTGTCAAAGGAAGCATAGGACAATTTTACTCCACCAAGGACCTATGGATAAATCTAGAGAATGTATATCAAGACAAAAGACAAGACATAGAAGATAATTCAATCAAGGAAAATGAAGGTAAAAACTCTCCAAAATATTATGATTGCAATAATTCTAAATGTGATGATGTTGAATGTTCTCCTACAAATGAATAAGACTATCTAGAAGTGATTTGTGTAGAATCAACTAACAATTATCTTATATATGAAGAAGAAGATGTGTTGAAGCTTAAAGATAAAGTCATATATGCTCTATAAGAAGTTAGCAATGATCTATAATATGATTCAGATTCTTTTGAGGATCTTGAAAAATTCACTAAGGAATCCCTAGAAAAGTACCAAAGGCTTATCATGACACTAAAACAAATGCTCAAGAAACAAGAAGAAAGTGAAACTAAGCAAAGGACCCAATTAGAAGAAAAAGAAGAAGAAATCAAGAGACTAAAGACTGGAGTAATTAGTCAAGCAGAACAAAAGAAGAAGGAAGATGATGAGCTTAGAAAGATCCTTGAATATCTTAAAGAAACAAAAGAAATCAATGTCAATGTAAGGACCCTAATTGAAGAAGCCAAAAAGACATAAGAGCTATTGAAGAATAAAGTAAATGAAAAGGAAGAATTATGCCATAAGCTTGAAGCATAATTTGTTGATCTCAGGAGGAGAGCATAGAATTCAAACACTCATATCAAGTTCATGAATAACTCAACAACCTTGGATGAAATCCTAGATAGTCAAAGATCACCAAATGATATATCAAGTCTTGGATACAACAAAGAAAATGAAGCTAACATTTCTAAGAAGAATAATGTAGGCCCTTCATTTTCAAATGGTAGAAGCAAAGATGCAAGTCAAGCACCTGCACAAAGCAAGGAAAACTTCAAAATATCAAAGCAAGGAAGACCCCAAGAAACCTTCTCTACACCTCAAAGCAAATTTATAAGAGAGATGACCTCCAGGATAACACAAAAGCAAAGGTATGAAAATGTTTTCAATGGTCATTGTTTCTCATGTAATGGATATGGTCGCAAATCTTTTGATTGCAAACATCATGCAAGGAAATATGTTGGAAGACTCCATGACATCCTAAGATGTTGGAGATGTAATCATGTGACCACATTGTTGCACATTGTCACACCATGATATGTTGCAGCTACAGTGGGTTTGACCACAAATCCCAGGACTGCTGGAATTCAAAAGGACAGTCAATGAGGAATACTTCATACTATATGGCAAGAAGAGAAAATAAAGCATGGAAGAAAGAAAATTTTGAAAGGATGGAAACCCAGAAAGTCAATGTTGAGAAACCATGACACTTTTAGAAGTGGATGAAGAAGAATGAATAGAAAGATGTGAATGAAGGCACACAGAATGAGGAAAGCCTTACATTTTATAAGGCATACATAGGTTTCTGTGGGAACATACACGTATATATGCAATCTATCTCATAAAAGTCACGTTCATACGTGATTTGTATGTGGTGAATTCACATACATGAGGAAAATGCCTTAGAAAGAGGGGTGTACAGATGAGTTGCAACATGATTTGATGGTACACCATAGTTTATGTAAGGTTGGATATGGTATGCTTCAGGTTTTCATGTTTATATGTGTGTTTAATGAATGTATGGTCATAATATGTGGTTGAGTATTGGGGCATATACTTGAAGCCTATCTTGGATGCATGGTACTAACCCTAGTGTGTGGATTGAGGCATTTTCTGTTAAGATGAAGTGTTGGTTATGTTATGCATTTTGTCAAGTTATTTCCCCTTGTTTATGGAGTACATCATGGGTGATGTGATACTAGCTAGAGGTATATAATTGATATATTGAGGGACATACTTGGTACATGTTTAGAGGTGTTATTGATGAATTATACTTGTTGTAGTGAATTCTTTTGAGGAAGATATGATGTAGTACATGAACGGTACATATGTGAGCTCTATTGATATATCTTGAGGAGTGTTATTGATATATTTGGTGTATGATTAGTTCGTGATTGAAGATACATATTGGGACATATTATTGATGAAGTTTCGACACATGGGTTGATGTATTATTAGAGGAATACTTGTTGAATATCTTGGCATTTGGTTGATGTACATGTTGGGTACATTATTAAGACACTTAGTTGATGAGTTGGCATATATGGTACATGTTAATTGAGGCCTACTTGTTGAGATATATTGTTGGTGCATATCTTGGATACATTGGCACATGTTTTATGGTACTTAGTTGAGGCATATTATGAAGTTATATGAAACTTGTTTGATGTAAAAGGTTGGCATGTTTTATGGTTGATGATGGTATTGGTATTTGTTCTTAGATTGGCATATATATTTAGTATGTGGTACAAATCTGGGACATATTCTTGGCATATGGTTGAGATACATTTCATGATCTATGATGTATGGTACATGGATGATGTGAATGGTTGGCACATGTTATAGTGATATTGTTACATATTGATGAGTCACATCTTGATCTATGGATGATGCATGATTTGTACACACTGTGTACATTGTTAGAGGGCCTTTCTTGTTGGCATATGGATGATGTGGCATATATGTACAGATATAATTTTTTCACATATTGATTGTGGTACATGAGTAGTCTTGGTTGATGCACATCTTGGTGATATTGTGCATATAGTTGAGAGTTTTCTTGGTGATTCATATTAGTGAATGGATCTGATATGGTTGATGATATTATTGTGACATGCTCGTTTGGTGCATGGTTGATGCATGGTTGATGGTACAGGTTGAGGTACAGATTAATGGATTATTGTAAGATGCATGGACAAGTCCAAGGGTCATCAAAAGGAGTAGAAGAGCATGGTATACTTGATGCAATATTGTTGAGAAGTTGATCAATGTTCAAGTAGGTCAACAACATCTACAGTAGAAGAAGAGTACAATGGTAGAATATTATTCACAATGAGTACATAACATCTTGTAGAGCAGACAGGGGGATACATACCCACACGGGGATTTAATATTCTTCCCATGATTGGTTTCAGAGGTATTATTCGAAGAGGAGACAACGATGATCATAAAGGGAGCATTGGTGGCCATATCATAAACATTGCATCAAAATGATATTCTTTTTCGAAAGGAGGGAGATTCATCAGATGCATGGAGAGAATCACATAGGAAAATTCTATCAGGGGGAGTAGCCCCAAAGAGATATACCCTTTTCCATTGATGTCAAAGGGGGAGAAATAGTTAAATTGATGTGTATAGATAAAAATTGATGAGAAGCGATGATCACAGAGGGAGCATGAGCATTTCCATGTTTAATTATTTCTATCAATGATTGGTGTTCAGATCAAATGTTGGTGTTTCCATCAATGCCAAAGGGGGATATTATTGGACTACATTGTCATTGATGTCAAGTGGTGTCGTATTAATGTGTTTTCATTGATGTGTGATGCCATAGATGGATTGATGTGTTGTCATTGATGTCAAGGTTGATATAAAAGGAAGTTGTATCATTGATGATATTCATTGTTGGATTGAGTTTCCATTGATGTCAAGGTTGATAGCAAAGGAAGTTGTATCATTGATGTCATGGCATGGCTGATAGGAAGAAATAAATGGATGAACTCCAAAGTCGTACCCTTATGGTGAAAGCCCTCACAAGAATATGTTTTGTGAAGTCCAAATGGTTAAGTGGTTTGGTATCCCTAGCAATGTAGTGTTTTTGTAATGAATAATGTAATAAAGATCATTGTATTTGTAGATGAGACTATTCTAGATAGATAGTACATGTTGTGTCATTTTCGGTGATATGTGGAACGTCACATAACTCCTCACGGTTAGAGAGTTATTCCCCTATGAAGTTGTAGAACCATCATGAGTTATATAGAAGCCCTAGAAGGTCAAAGAAGTCAAGTGGGTCAAATAAGTGAAATTATTTTAGAATCTCCTAGAAGAAGTTGACGAGTCAAAGTGAGTGAAAATAGGAGTTAATCATGGGTTAAGTGGTTGCAAAAAGAATATAATTCAAAATAAATTAGTTGCAACTAGAAGTGGTGAACTTACTATTTGTGGATAAAGTGGTTGTAAGTGGAAAAAGGTGTTAGAAGTGGGTTATCCCTAAAAGAAGGAATTTGTCTAGAAGATAACCCCTAGAGGAAGCTACTTGGAGAATATAAATAAGAGAGAAAGGGTATCTTATGAGTGGGACTTTGAGTATATTGAAGATCTATTATTTTGAGAAAGATTGATTGCAAGTACTCACTAATGCATCTAAAGTGGTGCATCCCCCTCCACTCCTTAGGGTTGCTTGACCTCTCGGTCAAGGATCTTCTCAAAGTTGAGCCGAATTATCCCCTCGGGACCCTGTTATCCCCCAAATTGGTTTAACACAAGCCCTTTATCACCTTAGACGCAATTCATATGGAACCCGTAGGCCCTTTTCTTAGTGCTCTTTAAAATTTTAAAATTGATGGACTCTAAGTCCTTCTACTAGCCCCTCTCCACATGAAACCTCGAGTTATGACACAGGAATAAACCTCCTAAAGCACTTCACAACTTTGGGCTTTGGATGTTTTGGCAACAACTATAACCCTTTTTCCTGAACCCTGAACCATGAACTCACCTAGACGATCGATGATTCTCACTTATCCGACAGCCAACGCTTGTGATTCACTTTGGACTTTGGCATTACCCACTCTTCAAACACCTAAAAACCTCTGAACCATGAGGTGCCAAAAGACTCAATGACTAAACCTCATGCAACTCTCCCAGATCTGATAGTAAGGAATGATCTCGCTTCCTCCCGAATGGATGTTGCTCGTTAATTTATGAAATATTAAAGGGTTCATCCCTATTGAAGGATTTTCCACTGTTGTCTCTTCTGAGCTTGTTCCTCCTTCAAAATTTTACTCCTTGGAGTGTTTTCTTCGACACTTAGTTGAAATTGACCCTGTGCATGCCTTGCAACGGGTCTTCCTCCATGACTTATCTTCTTTGTGGGAGATTTTTCACACCTTGCAACAGTTCTTACACGACTCAATTGTTCCTCCTGAACACTGTGACTTTGAGCACGTTCTTGCCTACACACACCTTGCATGGTTCCTTTTCACTCTTTGCAAATAACTTCACATTATCCCTCCTGAGCTTTTGAGTCAAACTAGACTCTGTCAATGCACACCTTTCAAACACTATGCACTCCTTGCATACAAAGCTCCATGTTATCTCTTCTGAGATTCTAATTTGAAATAGACCCTTTCAATGCACTCCTTATGGACACTATGCACTCCTTTCATAAGCTCATAGAAGAGAAACAATTGAAACTTATCTAATCCTCATAGATTCATACATTCAACCATGTAATTCATTCATAAACATAAGAACAGGTAAATAAAAGAGAATTACAAGTAAACAAAAATCCTACCATTCATTCATATAGACAAAATAACAACAACACCAGACACTTTGGATCAATCTTCTCTGTTATATTCATTAAATTTGTATATACATGGATACAACTCTGATAAGCTTCAACAAAAATAACATTCAACAACCTTCAACTAAATGGCAACAACCTCATTTGGGAAAAAATACATACATTTACACAAGAGGGATCATAGAGTTTTCCCTTTGACTACCTTAGAGCTATGATATTGAAATAAAAGCTTTCATCTACTAAGGATTTATTACAATAAATGTTCGAGATAGAAAAATAAGAGAGAATGCTCAAGATCTATACAACAATCAACTAAATTAAAGGGAATATGATCTCCATCGATCTCACGTGATGGTTTAGCTCCTAAACATTTAATATCTTCTTTAATTACAATATTTTCAAGATACTTTCATGACATGCCATCTTTAAATTCAAAAACACTTCAAAATGAGTGCTAGGGCGTTGAGTTGTCCTACACTTGCACTTTGATGATGATGCTCTTGCATCATACTCCTCTAGACAAAAATTCATGGACTCTTGTCCATGAGCTCCTGCACTGAGTTTCCATGCTTTTGAATATCTTCTTCATTTACCCAACTGGCATCTTCTCTTGGGTGTCCTTTCTAGTGTACCAAATATTCAAAATAAGTCTTTCTACTGGTCTTCTTACCAATCCTATGACCTATGATATTCTCCATCTACGACTTTTCTGCTATATGCTGGTGGAATATCCAGCAATACTAAGAGGGGGGGGGGGGTGAATCAGTATTGCCTATTTTTTCGTTTTAACTTCATCCATATCAAGCACACATATTAATTATTCAAATAGGAAATATATGATGAAAAAAAAACCCTTATGAACACAATATTTTATCGTGGAACCCAATAGGGAAAACCACCAACACTTTTCTATTAACTGCAAATTTTTTTTTACATGTTACATAGAAGGAAGATGTACCTCCTTTTTTATCAGCACTAACTGATCAGGATGCACCCACACCCTAATTTACCAGCACCAACTGGTAGGAGGCTACAACCCCCTGTTTAGTCAACTACAACTGACAAGGAAGCACCAACTCCTTCTGTAGGCACCAACCTACCCTTGCACCACCCAACCGCCCTTAATGCATAAGTATCTTCAACTTTCTTTCCTGGAATCTTCTTCAGCTTTTGATCTTCTGCTATGGACTATAGAGACACTCTTTTCTCACCACTTTTTCTCATTTATATAATATTAAAACTGGTGTGAGATATAAAACATCATGTCCCTTTATTTGAACCATTGTACCTTTTCATTTAAAATGATAATCTAAACTTTAATTAATATCATTTTTTATTTTTATTCTTTATTCATATTTTCATGATTTAACTCTCTTATAATCATGACTATGTATCGATTCATTTTTTTCATGAGTTGATCACAATCATGGATCAGCTCATTAGATCATACTCATGTTTTTTTTGTGTTCTCAGTTCACCAATAGACCATATTTGATCATTTATCGATTCTATGTATTGTTCTGGTGTAACTTTCTATCGAATGAAATTCATATGAGGCACTCCCTTCAAACCAATTTCATATGACCATAGGCATAGAATCACAGGATTATTAATATAAGAGACATATTATATTCTTCCTTTTAAATCTCTTACCATATGACCAACAATGGTGATCTCACGTTAGGAGAGACAAGCGCTTGAGTGTTTCTCGATTCAACGACCACAATTAAATCTCCTGAAATGGATGATTGTCGAGACTTCGGGTCTTCTCCCTTTGGGTCTTCGTGACTTCCAACATTTCAAATGTCCCAAATACGATATCGCCAAACAGATCGAATGATTCACCTTTATATTTCAGAGCCATATCAATGGTTATATTTAATCCTTACATTACTCCTTCATTGATTAATCCAATGGTCATGACTTAATCAAGCAATGAGATGGAAGGCCACAATTTACTCCGGGTCTTCAGAATATTATGCTTATGATATGCTTCCACTATATTTTGATCAACGGTTGAGAATTCACCTGACATCAGATCGATGTTCGATATCTCCTTCAGGTCTCTGGACTTCATATATTTCAAATCTCAACCTTCACACTCTCCCAGAATGCTTTTAGCCAAAGTCCATAGATTCCTGCCATGTGTCCTCCTCGAATCAATGGTCCTCGTTCACTTTGGGACTTTGACCTTCGAGAGTTCAAGACTCTGTCCTTCACAACTTCAGTCCTTTGACACTTCGACTCTTCATGACTTCATCCCTTTGGCCCTTTGTAACTTCAGCCCTTCGACACTTTGACCCTTTGCAACTTCGACCTTCTTGACTTTGGCCCTTCACAACTTCATAACTCTCGAAGTAAAGCTCTTGGAGTGACGTCACTTGATGATGTGAACGAGCCAAGTCTCCACCACGTGTCACTCGGATTTGTGATTTTCACGTACCTAAAATGCCGAATCAACTTGACACTTGTCATTCTCTGATTGTGCCACGTGTCCTGTTGACGTGGTCTGCCACATGTCCTTGAATCAGATAGTTGAGTTTTACTTTGGGTCTTTACCCAGAGTCCATAAGATTACGCCGCGTCTTTTCTGGATCAGACAGACCATATTTTCTTTGGACAATATGACGCTTGATATCTTCTTCGAACGATCTAAGAACTGTGATTTACTTCAGATGATCTAATGGTTGAGATCTACTTCGAATCTCTAGATCTCTGGGCTATGGGGATTTCAAATCTCAAACTGACGGAGCGTAACCTCCTCGTATATTTATATCTGAAGTGAATGTTGTTCATTTGATAAGGATCTTAGATCAACATCTAGGTCTTTCTGCGATGCATCTTTGCTAACTTATAGTGTCCTTCCACTCAAAATTGATCTGACGGCTGACGAAACTTCACATTCTGTCGATTTCAAATCTCAAACTTTATGGAGTCTAACCTCCTCGCAACTTTAGATCTGAACTAAAATATGTTCGTTCGATCTAGATCTTGGATCAACGGTTCAATATATTCTGTGATGTAGCTCTTTTAGATTTATCATGTCCTTCCACTTTAACATGATCCAACGGTTGTGAAGATTCTTGAAGCAGATCAATGGTCGACGATGATCATAGAACTACAACTTGTGAGTGATTTAATTCATCACCGAAACTCCACAATTGAAAGTTGTGTGTTTTTGGTGAGTTAACCACAATATTTTATCTTCGAAGCTATAAGATCGAATGTTCCTGACTAATTGCGGGATTGAAACTAGCAGGATATTTAATTCTCCATTTGATCTTCGCAATTCATCCTTATCGTAGATTTGGCGATTGGAATTCCAATGGTCACAACTCAATCTGACTTAATCTGATCACTTGTTGGATTAACCACAGTCGTCGATCGCTAAGTCTATGAGATATGACGATCTAGACCAATTGTGGGATTAGAACTAGCAAGTTCTTTAATTCTTCTTTTGCTCCTCGCAATTCATCCCTGTTGTTGATCTGGCTTGCAGATCTGACGGTCACGATCCTTCTATGATCCTCAATACCATGCTCACTAATATGACCGATGTCCCTTATATTTAAACGATCAAAATGGTTAACCTTGATCGGACGGTTGTTGAGGCTTCTCACTCTTGATCGGTGCAATGGTCGACTTCTCAATATTTCCATAGATCCCGATGATACTTCTGCAATGCACTTCTTCCTTCTGAGATTTGATCTTCATTCGCTAAATCTTCTGAGCTTTAATAACTGTTTGTGCATTATTTTATGCATTGGTAGTCAGTTGCTAATTCTCCTGAGCTTTGATCATAGGAAGATTGTTGATCCTACCGTGATCAACAATAAACATGAATTTCTTCTATACTTTTCACTTCTTCTGATATATTGTGAAATGAACTTTTCCTTCTAAGCTTTGATCTTTATATGGTTCGTTGCTTGTGTTGGATCCTCCTCCTGATCTTGCACTTTCAATCTCTTCACATTGTTTGACATATTCTACTGACTGATATATGTGTTGACATCAACGAAAATATCATCTGTGGTAATTCATCATTAACAACAAATCATCACATCGACTGTTGACATCAATGACAATATATCCTATAATATCCCCCTTTGTCATTGAGGGAAACACACTAACTTCATATTCAAAACTCCCCCTATGATGATTCTTTCCTCTTATGAATTTTTCTTCTTATGAAGTTTCTCTCCCCCTTTGACATAAGTGGCAAAGGTGTTTTCCTTCTGTAGTAAAGCTTTGTATGTTATTGACTAGAATTTGAGCTTGGGTAACTCTTCCTAGAATCATGTTCTACCTGCCATAATTGAATGACTCTTCTTGTTAGTATGCTCTCTCTCTACTTCTAACTACTATCCCGCTTTTTTTATGAAAAGGTATCTCTTCCTAAAAAGGTTTCTTCCCTTGTTAGTTTACTAACTTCTTATATCAGTTAATTTTGATATTTTGTGTTTCAAATGAGTAGTCTTCTTGATACCAAATTTTGTAGTGATTGAGTATTTTCAAAACTTAATCTAATCACTTTCTTATTTACTAACCAAAATTTCCCTTGATTTTTTACTGACTGTTCTCCCCCTTTGTTTCTAAAAGGGTAGCATTTTCTGACAGGGTTTCTCCTCTTCTTATTTCTATAGGATGCCATGTACATCATTTTGTACATCAAAATGTTGCTTCTGTGGATTTTGTTATCTTACTAGGACACTGTGCAGTTGTAGCTCATATTCTTCAGAAAACTCTTTGATCTGCCCATTGGTTCTCATCGATCTCTAACTAAGATACCAATTGGTTTTATATCATCCACCTTGACATCTGCACTCTCAACAATCTTATGTAACCTAAGATTTTAGCATATGTATGCTTTCTTGGTAGAAGCATATCCAAGAAGGATACCTTCATCAAATCTGGCATCAAATTTTATGAGATTCTTATCAAGCCTTTGGATGCAACACTTACTTCCAAAGACCTTGAAATATTTTACCGATGGAGCTCTTACAAACCATAGTTAATAAGGAGTCTTATTATTATTAATCCTGAGATGACCTTTGTTAGATATGTATACTCTTTTTCTTAAATCATCCCTCCAATATCCATCAAATATTTTTTCTTCATTGAGCATAGTACTTGAAGCTTCCTGGACAAAGATTTTTTATTTTTATTTTTTTATTTTGAGAAGGAGTCTTAGTGTACCATTAAAATGGGATGGAAATATTTTTGAGATAATCATCACTCAATTCTTCTTGTTGTTCTATTGACAAAGATTCAATGTCAATGTCACTATTGTGTGCATCAGAAGCTTCTTCATCCTTAACTTGAGAAGTTTCACCCACCGATCTCCTATTATTAACTTCATCAATTTCAGGAGCAATATTTTCATTATCTTTCTTGTTTGGTACTTCATATTTTATTTTCCATGTCTTGTTTACTCTTCTTGTCATTTTGTGTGAATCATTTCTTATTGACTATCTTTTTGAGTTCCAATGGTCATGGGCTTTGTGGCCATATCCATCAAAACTGTAGCATCTCATAGTGTAGCAATGTGTAGCAATATGTCCAACAAGATTGCAGTTCCAACATCTTATATTGTTGTTGAACGTACCAATTAGTTTTCTCCCATGATGCCTGCAATCCAAGGCTTTATGAACATACTCATTGCAAGAAAAAAAATAACCATTAAAAACACTCTCATACTTCCTTTGATTCATCCATGAAAGTCTCTTTCTTCTCAACTTACTTTGAGGTGTATGTGTATCTTCAAGATGTCTTCCTTGACCTGATCTTCTAAATGTTGTAATGTTTCTTTCATTCTTTGAACATGAAGAACCCACATCATACCCGGTTTCCCTTTTTATAAAAGAAATACTTGCATCATACCTGTCTTCACTCTTTACAAATGAAGGACTTGCATCAAGTTTCTTGGGATTACTAGTTTCTTCCTTTTCGTAGCCAAGACTGGTTTTTTCATATGGTGATCTCCGACTATCCAAGATCTCATCTAATATCATAGAGTTACTCAAGAACTTGACTTGGTTGTTTGACTTCTCAACCTTCTTTATAAGATTCACAACTTTTACTTCCATCTTATGGCATGATTCTCCCCTTTTGTTCAATAGGTTTCTCGCTACCTCCTCTCTTATTTTGGTTTCTTCAAGTTGGGTCATAAGATTGACATTGCTTTTTCTTAGTTCCTTTAGATCTGCAAGGATTTTACTAAGTTCAACATCTTTCTTGTTTTCTTCTTTTAATTGACTGATCTCATTCTTTAATTTTTCAATCTCCTCTTTTTTTTCTTCTAGCTAAATATTTTGTTCATATATGATTTTCTCATTGTCTTTGAGAGTTTCCTTTATTTCGAAGATATGCTTTTGACTCTTTTCAAGAAATTCTTTACTGCATTCATGAAGATATCTATAGCTTGAATCATTATGGTCATAGTGGTATTCACAAAGACTCCAATCAACCTTTTTTTTGGCCTTTGATAGTTCTTATTCTACTTCTTTCATGGGATAAATGCTAACAGAACATTCTTCTATTGTATCTAAATCTTCTTCTTTACTTCTAGGGGAGAATTGAATATCAACATTATTGCAATCAGAAGATTGTGGAGAGTCTTTACCTTTATTGATGGTTGAGAATTTTCTTTTGATTTGATACATCATCTTGGGAATATGAGCAGATTCTTTGGAGGTATCATAACTAGACATGTCATCTTCAACATCAATCTAAGTAATATGACTTGATCCTTTAATTATGTGTGCGTGGTCATATCCAAGGCCAAATTTGTTCGAGGGAGATATTTGTAGACTGAGAAATTTAAGCCTTTATCAAGGGCTTCATTCCCTTTCTTGAATTTTTAAACAGTCTTAAGTTGATCCTTTAGTTTTTTACACCTTTGTTTATATTTTCTCAGTTTGTCCAAATCACATTCAAGATCATCTTCCAAATTGACTTCTGATTCAATGTCTGAGTATTCTTCAACAAAATGTTCATCACTAGAATTGTTGTAGACTAAACTTTGTTCTAATTGAAATGCTTCATTAGACTTCTCATATGAGTAGAGGTCTTTTATCTTTTCCTAAAGTTCCTTTGCAGAGTTACATTCACCTATCTTTTCTTTGACATCATTAGGTAATCCATCAAGGATTGTATTCATTTCCATTGAATTACTTTTCTTGTCTTTCTTTTGAGATGGAGTCATTACTCTGCTTGGTGGGAAGTAATCAATGACTATTGAATTCCATACATCAGGTCCCAATGCCTTCAGATGACTTTCCATTCTTGTGCTCCAAAATATGTATTCTTTTTTTCCAGGTACTGGAGTTCCATTCTCAATGTAAATCTTTTGTCCATCCATGTGTGCTTAATTTGATCTTCCTTTCAGTTTGTTAGACTGTTCTTAAAGGAACCTTCGCTCTGATACCAATTGATGGAATATCCAACAATACTTAGAGAGGGGGGTGAATTAGTATTTACTAGTTTTTCTTTTTAACTCCATCCATATTAAGAACACATATTAATTATTCAATTAAGCAATATAGGATGAACAAAAAACCCTTATGAACACAATATTTTATCATGGAACCCAACAGGTAAAACCACTAACACTTTTCTATTAACAGGAAAATTTGTTTTACATGTTACATAGAAGGAAGATGTACTTCCTTTTTTATCAACACCAATTGATCAGGATGCACGCACACCCCAATTTACCAGCACCAACTGGTAGGAGGCTACAACTCCTTGTTTAGTCAGCTACAACTGACAAGGAAGCACCAACTCCCTCTGCAGGAACCAACCTGTCCTTGCACCACCCAACCACCCTTAATGCATAAGTATATTAAACTTTCTTTCCTAGAATCGACTTCAATTTTTGATCTTCTGATCTGGACTATAGAGACACACTCTTCTCACCACTTTTTCTCATTTATATAATCTTCAAACTGGTGTGATATATAAAACATTGTGTCCCTTTATTTGAACCATTGTACCTTTTCATTTAAAATGATAATCTAAACTTTAATTAATATCATTTTTCCTTTTTAATCTTTATTCATGTTTTCGTGATTTAACTCTCTTTTAATCATGACTATGTATCGGTTCATTTTTGTCATGAGTTGATCACAGACATGGATCAACTCATTAGATCATACTCATGTTTCCGCTGCATTTTTGGTTCACCAATAGATCATGTTCGATCATTTATCGATTCTCTGTATTGTTCTGGTGTAACTTTCTGTCGAATGAAATCTGTATGAGGCACTCCCTTCAAACCAATTTCATATGACCATAGGCACAAAACCACATGCTTATTAATCTAAGAAATGTATTATATTCTAAATTTTAAATATCTTACCATATAACCAACAACAATGACCTCATGTTAGGTGAGATGAGCTCTTGAGCGTTTATCGATTCAACAATCACGATTAAATCTCCCGAAATGGACAATTTTCAAGACTTTGGGTATTCTCCCTTCGGGTCTTCATGACGTCCAACATTTCAAATCTCCTAAATAAGATATTGTAGAACAGATCAGATGTTTCACCTTTATATTTTAGAGCCAGATCAATGGTTATATATAATCCTTACATTGCTCCTTCATTTCTTAATCCAACGATTGATACTTAATCAAGAAATAAGATTGAAGGCCACCATTTACTCCGGGTCTTCGGAATATTATGCTTACGCTATCCTTCCACTGTATTTTGATCAATAATTGAGAATTCACCCAACATCAGATCGATGACTGAGATCTCCTTCAGGTCTCTGGACTCCGGAGATTTCAAATCTCAACCTTCACACTCTCCGAGAATAATTTTAGTTGGAGTCCACAGATTCCTTCCACGAGTCCTCCTTGAATCAATAGTCCTTGTTCACTTCAGGACTTCATCCTTTGGGAGTTCATGAATGTGTCCTTCGTGACTTTGGTCCTTCAGGACTTTGTCTCTTTGAAACTTCGGCCCTTCAAAACTTGGGCCCTTCACAACTTCTTCCTTCGCGACTTCAACCCTATGACCCTTCAACACTTAGACCCTTCAAAACTTTAGAACTCTTGTCATTTTTTGGTGGTGAAACTTCCGAAGTAAATCTCCTGGAGTGATGTCACTTGCTTACATCACTTGATGACATGGAACGAGCCAAGTGTCTACCATGTGTCACTCAAATTTATGATTTGCACATACCTCAGATGTTGAATCAACTTGACACTTGTCACTGTCTGATTGTGCCATGTGTCCTGTTGACGTTGTCTTCCACAAATCCTTGAATCAGATGGGTGAGGTTTACTTCTGGTCTTTACCCAAAGTCCACAAGATTACACCATGTATTTTCTAGATCAGACGACCCAGATTTGCTTTGGACAATTTGTCACTTGAGATATTCTTAGGATGATCTGACAACTGTGATTTACTTCAGATGATATGACGGTCGATATCTACTTTAGATCTCCGAGATTCAGGGATTTCAAATCTCAAATTGATGGAGCGTAACCTCCTCGCATCTTTATATATGAAGTGAATGTTTTTTCGTTCGATCAGGATCTTAGATCGATGGCTTTATCTTTCTGTGATGTAGCTTTTCTAACTTATCCTATCCATCCAATCGAAATTGATCCGATGGCTGATAAAACTTCACATTCCGCGGATTTCAAATCTCAAAATTTTCAGAGTCTAACCTTCTTCAACTTTAGATCCGAACTAAAATATGTTCGTTCAATCTTGATATTGGATCACTGATTTGATATATTCTACAATGCAGCTCTTGTATCTTTATCTTGCCCTTCCACTTTCACATGATCCAATGGTTGTGAATATTCTTGAAGCAGATCAACGATCGATGATGATTTCAGAACTACAACTTGTGAGTGATTTAATTCATCACCCAAAATTCGCAATTGAAATTTGTGCATTATTGGTGAGTCAACCACAATCGTCGATCTTCGAAGCTGTAAGATTGGATGGTCCTGACTAACTACAGGATTGGACTAGCATGATATTTAATTCTCCATTTGATCTTCACAATTCATCCCTATAGTAGATTTGGTAAATGCGTATCCAAGGGTCACAAATCAATCCGAATTAATCTGGTCGCTTGTTGGATTAACCAAAGTTGTCGATCACCGAGTCTATAAGATCTGAC
>ML782325.1:433092-457753 GCA_009831015.1 Picea engelmannii | reverse complement strand
TTTAACTATCAATTGTAAATTCTATTACATAACAGTAAGTGCCAACCCTCTCCATTGTGTGCTATATATGATTATGTTTTCCTATAAAAAAACCTTTGAGAATTAATTGGTCTATATATATTCTTCTCTTGTATTTCACAAATGAATGTTTTTCTATGACATTTTGGTCCATTGTAATATGCTTCAAAGGTCCTTTGAGAATTAACTAGTTTATAGGTAATTTTGAAGATTCTCTCAATACTCATTCAACTAGACCACATCCAAATGTCAATCCTTCCAAAGAAAAAATTCAATACATCAAGCCCTAAAGGGTTGAAAATTATGACAAAAATATAATAAAAGGTGTCAAGGTGTATTGGCTTGCCTTACCTTGCCATGCCATACTTTTCCATGCCATGCCATGCCATGGCTTACCTTTGCATGCCTTACCTTTCCATGTGTTGCCATGTCATGCCATGGCTTGCCTTTGCATGCCTTGCCTTTCCATGTGTTTCCATGTCATGCCATGCCTTTCTTTGCCATGTCATGCCATTCCATGCCTTGCTATCATATGGTATGGTATGCTTTTCCATGCCATGCCCCTCCATACCATGCCTTGCATTCACTTGCCATACCTTGTCTTTCCATATCATGCTTTGCCTTTCCATGCTATGTCATGTCGTGCCTTAATGTTTTTATTCCATGAGGAGGAATTGGTCAAGAGTCTCTAAAATGGTTCGGGATGTGACTTGCAACTAGGAATAAAAAGAAAATCGAGACTCAGATTGAGGAACCATCGACTTCGATGGATTATTGGGATAGGATTTCAGCTAGAGCATCTCTCACTCTCGTGTGCCATGCCTTGAAAGTTTCTCTACTCATTGATTTCAAGAATTAGTGTTTAGGTCATTTTGAAGCAATGCAACATTTGGATTAAGGGGTCCAATTTATGAAACCATCCCTCGTGAGAAGATCAATAATGTGGTCACCTATTCCATGCCTAAACAAGATTGCAACATCTCACAAAACTCAAAAATGTTGCTCTGTTAGGTTTTTATGCCCTGAGGAGGAATTGGCCAAGAGTCCCCGAGATGGTTTGGGATATGACTTGTAACTGGGCATAAAACAAAAAATGAGATTAAAATTGAGGAACCATTGTCTTTGTTGGATTCCTAGCATAGGATTTCAGTGAGAGCACCCCTCACTACTAGGTTGAATCCCTCGGAAGTTGTTTTTTTCATCGATTTTGAGAACTACGGTTTTTCTCAGTAAGAAGCAATGCAACATTTGGATTTAGGGGGCCAATTTATAAAACCATGCCTCAGGAGCGGATGGACAATGTGGTCACATAGTCCATTCCTAAACAAGATTGTAGCATCTCATGGAACTCAAAAATGTTGCTCCGTTAGGTTTTTATGCCCTGAGGAGGAATTGTACAAGAGTCCCCGAAATGGTTTGGGATGCCACTTGCAACTGGGCATAAAAATAAAACCGAGACTTGGATTTAGGAACCGTTGACTTCGATGGATTATTGGGATAGGATTTTAGCTAGAGCACCCCTCACTCTTGGGTGCCATGCCTCGAAAGTTGCTTTACTCATTGATTTCGAGAATTAGTGTTTTTCTTAGTTTGAAGCAATGCATCATTTGGATTAAGGAGTCCAATTTATGAAACCATCCCTCATGAGAATATGGGTAATGTGGTCATCTATTTCATACTTAAACAAGCTTGCAGCATCTCACAGAACTCAAAAATGTTACTCCGTTAGGTTTTTATGCCCTAAGGAGGAATTGGCCAAGAGTCTCTGAAATGGTTTGGGATGTGGCTTGCAACTTGGTATATAATGAAAAAAAAGACTCAGATTGATGAACCGATGTCTCCATTGGATTTTTGGCATAGGATTTCAGCTAGATCACCCCTCACTCCTAGGTCCAATCCCTCGTTAGTTTTTTTTTTCATCGATTTTGAGAGCTAGGGTTTTTCTTAGTAAGAAGAAATGCAACATTTAAATTTAGGGGTCCAATTTATAAAGCCATGTCTCGGGAGTGGATGGATAATGTGGTCACACAGTCCATGCCTAAACAAGATTGCAGCATCTCATGGAACTCAAAAATGTTGCTTAATTAGAATTTTATGCCCTGAGGAGGAATTGGACAAGAGTCCCCGAAATGGTTTGGGATGCCACTTGCAACTGGGCATAAAAAGAAAACCAAGACTCAGATTGAGGAATCGTTGACTTCAATGGATTACTAGGATAGGATTTCAGCTAGAGAACCCCTCACTCTCAAGTGCCATGCCTTAGAAGTTTCTTTATTCATTGATTTCATGAATTAGTGTTTTGCTTAGTTTGAAGCAATGTGACATTTTGATTAAGGGGTCCAATTTATGAAACCATCCCTCGTGAGTAGATGGATAATGTGGTCACTTATTCCATGCCTAAACAAGCTTGCAACATCTCAGGGAACTCAAAAATGTTGCTTCGTTAGGTTTTTATGCCCAGAGGAGGAATTGGCAAAGAGTCCCCAAAATGGTTTGGGATGCGACTTGCAACTCGACAGATAACAAAAACCAAGACTCATATTGAGGAACCATTGTGTCCGTTGGATTTCTGGGATATGATTTCAGCTAGAGCACCCCTCACTCCCGGGTCCAATCCCTCGTAAGTTGTTTTTTTTCATCAATTTTGAGGGTTAGCGTTTTTATCAGTAAGAAGCATTCCAACATTTAAATTTAGGGGTCCAATTTATAAAACCATGACTCGGGAGAAGATGGACAATGTGGTCACATATCCATGCCTAAACAAGATTGTAGCATCTCACGGAACTAAAAAATGTTGCTCCATTATGTTTTTATGCCCTGAGAAGGAATTGGAAAAGAGTCCCCGAAATGGTTTGGGATGCCACTTGCAACTGGGCATAAAAAGAAAAACAACACATGGATTGAGGAACCGTCGAATTACCTAGATATGATTTCAGCTAGAGAACCCCTCACTCTCGAGTGCCATGCCTCGGAAGTTGCTTTACTCATTGATTTCACAAATTAGTTCTTTGCTCAGTTTGAAGCAATGCAACATTTGGATTAAGGGGTCCAATTTATGAAACTGTCCCTCATGAGTAGATCGATAATGTGGTCACCTAGTCCATGGCTAAACAAGCTTGCAGCATCTCACGGAACTCAAAAATGTTGCTCCGTTAGGTTTTTATGCCCTGAGGAGGAATTGGCCAAGAGTCCCTGAAAATGTTTGGGATGTGACTTGCAACTAGGCATAAAACAAAAAAATCAGATTGAGGAATCGTTGACTCCAATGGATTACTAAGATAGGATTTCAGCTATAACACCCCTCACTCTAGGTTTCCAAGCCTCGAAATTTGTTTTACTCATTGATTTCGAGAACTAGTGTTTTTCTCAGTTTGAAGGGATGCAACATTTGGATTAAGGGCTCCAATTTATGAAATCATCCCTTGGGAGAGGATGGATAATGGATAATGTAGTCACCTATTTCATGCCTAAACAAGCTTTCAGCATCTCATGAAACTCAAAAATGTTTCTCCGTTAGTATTTTATTCCCTGAGGAGGAATTCGCCAAGAGTCCTTGAAATTGTTTGGGATGCGACTTGCAACTGGGCATAAAAAGAAAATCGAGACTCAGATGCATGAACTGTCAATTGCATTGGATTCAGAGTACCTAGTTTCAACTATTGGGGCTCCTAACCTATCATTCCATCGATCGAAAAACAATTTGTTGGAGTATCTCCAACACTAGGGTTTTGGTCAATGAGGCATAGTGCAATTTCTAAAGAGGAGGTCGATTTTCAAGAACACTGTGTCTGGTCTTTTTGGCTAGTGCAGTCACGTGGTCCTTGGAAAAATAGACTTGCAAGAGCTTATAGAAGTTCGTTATGCTACTATGTTTGGATTTTATGCCCCCAGACCAAATTGACCACATGTCCTTAAATGGCTCGAGGAGGCGAGTTGCAACTCTCAATAAAAATCAAACCGGGACTCATACGCATGAACCGTCAGTTGCATTGTATTAACATCACTGGGTTTCATCTAGTGGGTCCCTATGCTATCATTTCATCGACTGAAAAACCATTTGTTGTAGTATCTCTGACGCTAGGGTTTTGGTCAATGAGGCATAGTGCAATTTTTGAAGATGAGTTCGATTTTCAAGAACACTTTGTCGATCATTTTTCGCTAGTGTAGTCGCATGGGAATTGGCCAAACAGACTTGCAGGAGCTTACGAAACTCCATTATGATGCTCGGTTTGGATTTTATGCCCCTGGACCAAATTGGCAACATGTCTTTGAATGGCCTGAGGAGGCAAGTTGCAACTATCAATAAAAATCAAACTGAGACTCAGATGCACGAACCGTTTGTTGCATTGTATCCATAGCATTGGGTTTCAGCTATTGGGGCTCTTACTCTATCATTCCTTCGACTAAAAAACCATTCGTTGGAGTATCTCCAACACTAGGGTTTTGTTCAATGAGGCATTGTGAAATTTCTAAAGAGGAGGTAGATTTTCAAGAACACTGTGTCTGGTATTTTTGGCTAGTGTAGACATGTGGGCCTTGGCCAAACAGACTTTTTGGAGCTTAAGGAAGTCTATTATGCTACTCGGTTTGGATTTTATGCCCCTAGACCAAATTGACCACATGTCTCTAAATGGCTTGAGGAGGTGAGTTGAAACTCACAATAAAACTCAAACTTGGACACAAATGCATGAATCGTTAGTTGCATTGGATTAAGAGAACCATTTTTCAACAAGTGGGGCCCCTACGCTATCATTCCGTCGACCAGAAAACCATTTGTTGGAGTATCTCTAGCACTAGGGTTTTGGTCAATGAAGCATAGTGCAATTACTGAAGTTGAGGTCGATTTTCAAGAACACTATGCTGACATTTTTGGCTAGTGCAGTTGCATGGAACTTTTCCAAACAGACTTTTGGGAGCTTACAGAACTTTGTTATGCTGCTCGATTTGGATTTTATGCCCTCAGACCAAATTGCCCACATGTCCTTGAATGGCTTGAGGAGGTGAGTTGCAATTATCGATAAAACTGAAATCGAGACTCAAGTGCATGAACCGTCAGTTGCATTAGATCCAGAGTACCTAGTTTCAACTATTGGGGCTCCTACCCTATCATTTCGTCGACCGGAAAACAAATTGTTGGAGTATCTCCAACACTAGGGTTTTGGTCAATGAGGCATAGTGCAATTTCTGAAGAGGAGGTCGATTTTCAAGAACATTGTGTCGATTCTTTTTGGCTAGTGTAGTCACATGGTCCTTGACCAAATAGACTTGCAGGAGCTTATGGAAGGTTTTTACGCTACTCTATTTGTATTTTATGCCCTCAGACCAAATTGACCACATGTCCTTAAATGGCTTGAGGAGGCAAGTTGCAACTCTCGATAAAATTCAAACTGGGATTCATATGCATGAATCATCAGTTGCATTGGATTAAGAGCACTGAGCTTCAACTGGAGGGGCCCCTATGCTATCATTATGTCGACCGAAAAACCACTTGTTGTAGTATCTTCGACACTAGGCTTTTGGTGAACGAGGCATCGTGCAATTTCTGAAGATGAGCTCCATTTTCAAGAACACTCTTTCAAACATTTTTTGCCAGTGTAGTCACATGGGAATTGGCCAAACAGACTAGCAAGAGCTTACATAACTCCATTATGCTACTCGGTTTGGATTTTATGGCCCTGGACCAAATTGGCCACATGTCCTTGAATCGCCTGAGGAGGTGAGTTGCAACTATCAATAAAACTCAAACCAAGACTCGGATGCATGAGTCCTCAGTTGCATTGGATCCATGGCACTGGGTTCCAGCTATTGGGGCTCTTACTCTATCATTCCTTTGAACAGAAAACCATTTGTTGGAGTATCTCCAACACTAGGGTTTTGGTCAATGAGGCATTGCACAATTTCTAAAGAGGAGTTTTATTTTCAAGAACACTGTGTCGGGTATTTTTGGCTAGTGTAGTCATGTGGGCCTTGGCCAAACAGACTTGTAGGAGCTTAAGGAAGTTTGTTATGCTACTCGTTTTGGATTTTATGCCCCTGGACCAAATTGACCACATGTCTCTAAATGGCTTGAGGAGGTGAGTTGAAACTCACAATAAAACTCAAACCGAGACTCAGATGCATGAATCATCAGTTGCATTGGATTAAGAGCACCATTTTCAGCTAGTGGGGCCCCTACGCTATCATTTCATCCATCGAAAAACCATTTTTTGGAGTATCTACGGCACTAGGTTTTGGTCAATGAGGGATAGTGCAATTTATGAAGATGAGGTAGATTTTCAAGAACATTATGCTGACATTTTTGGCTGGTGCAGTTGCATGGAACTTGTCCAACTAGACTTGTGGGAGCTTGCGAAACTCTTTTATGCTGCTCGATTTGGATTTTATGACCTCGGACCAAATTGGCCACATGTCCTTGAATGGATTGAGGAGATGAGTTGCAACTATCAATAAAACTTAAACCAGGACTCGGATGCACGAATCATTAGTTGCATTGGATTCAAAGTGCCTGGTTTCAACTATTAGGGCTCCTACCCTATCATTCCATCGACCAAAAAACAATTTGTTGGAGTATCTCCAACACTAGGGTTTTGGTCAATGAGGCATAGTGCAATTTTTGAAGAGGAGGTTGATTTTCAAGAACACTATGTCGAGTCTTTTTGGATAGTGTAGTCACGTGGTCCTTGGCCAGATAGACTTGTAGGAGAATATGGAATTTTGTTATGTTACTTTGTTTGGATTTTATGCCCCTAGACCAAATTGACCACATGTCCTTAAATGGCTTGAGGATGTGAATTGCAACTCTCAATAAAAATCAAACCGAGACTCATATGCATGGACCTTCAGTTTCATTGGATTAAGAGAACTGGGTTTCAGCTAGTGGGGCCCCTATGCTATCATTCTGTCGACTGAAAACCATTTTTTGTAGTATCTTCGAAACTAGGGTTTTGGTCAATGAGGCATAGTGCAATTTCTGAAGATGAGTTTGATTTTCAAGAACACTTTGTCGAGCATTTTTCCTAGTGTAGTCGCATGGGAATTGGCCAAATAGACTTGCGGGATCTTACGAAACTCCATTATGCTACTCGGTTTGGATTTTAGGCCCTTGGACCAAATTGCCCAGATGTCTTTGAATGGTCCGAGGAAGCAAGTTGCAACTAACTATAAAACTCAAACCAAGACTCAGATGCACGAACCGTCAGTTGCATTGGATCCGTAGCACTAGGTTTCAAGTATTGGGGCTCTTACTCTATCATTCCTTCGACTGAAAAACCATTTGTTGGAGTATCTCCAACACAAGGGTTTTGGTCAATGAGGCATTGTGCAATTTTTAAAGAGGAGGTTGATTTTCAAGAACACTATGTCGAGTCTTTTTGGATAGTGTATTCATGTGGGCCTTGGCCAAATAAACTTGTCAGAGCTTAAGTAAGTCTATTATGCTACTTGGTTTGGATTTTATGCCCCTGGACCAAATTGACCCATGTCTTTAAATGGCTTGAGGAGGCGAGATCAAACTTGCGATAAAACTCAAACCGATACTCAGATGCATGAATCGTCAGTTGCATTGGATTAAGAGCACCATTTTTCAGCTAGTGGCGCCCTTACACTATCATTCCGTGGACCGGAAAACGATTTTTTGGAGTATCTCCAGCACTAGGGTTTTGGTCAATGAGGCATAGTGCAATTTCTGAAGATGAGGTCAATTTTCAAGAACACTATGATGGAATGTTTGGCTAGTGTATTTGCATGGAACTTGTCTAGAAAAACTTGTGGGAGCTTACAGAACTTTGTTATGTTGCTCGATTTGGATTTTATTCCCTTGGACCAAATTGGCCACATGTCCTTGAATGGCTTGAGGAGGTGAGTTGCAACTATCGATAAAACTCAAACGAGGACTCAGATTCATGAACCGTCAGTTGCATTGGATCCAGAGTACCTGGTTTCAACTATTGGAGCTCCTACCTTATCATTTCGTCGACCGAAAAACAATTTGTTGGAGTATCTCCAACACTAGGGTTTTGGTCAATGAGGCATAGTGCAATTTTTGAAGAGGACGTCGATTTTCAAGAACACTATGTTGGGTGTTTTTGTCTAGTGTAGTCATGTGGTCCTTTCCCAAATAGACTTGCAAGAGCTTATGGAAGTTTGTTATGCTACTCTGTTTGAATTTTATGCCCCATAACCAAATTGACCAAATGTCCTTAAATGGCTTGAGGAGGTGAGTTGCAACTCTTGATAAAAATCAAACTGGGACTCATATTCATGAACCGTTAGTTGCATTGGATTAAGAGAATTGGGTTTCAGCTAGTGGGGCCCCTACACTATCATTCTGTCGATAGAAAAACCATTTTTTGTAGTATCTCCGGTACTAGGGTTTTGGTCAACGAGGCATAGTACAATTTCTGAAGATGAGTTCGATTTTCAAGAACACTCTATTCAGCATTTTTTTCTAGTGTATTCGCATGAGAATTGGCCAAACAGACTTGTAGGAGCTTACAAAACTCCATTATGCTACTCGGTTTGGATTTTATTCCCCTGGACCAAATTGGTCACATGTCCTTGAATGGCCTGAGGAGGCGAGTTGCAACTATCAATAAAACTCAAACCGAGACTCGGATGCATTAACTGTCAGTTGAATTGGATCCATAGCATTGGGCTTCATCTATTAGGGCTCTTACTCTATCGTTCCTTTAATCAAAAAACCATTTGTTAGAGTATCTCCAACACTAGGTTTTTGGTCAATAAGGCATTCTGCAATTTCTAAAAAGGAGGTCAATTTTCAAGAACACTATGTCGGGTATTTTTGGCTAGTGTAGTCATGTGAGCCTTGGACAAATAGACTTTTCAGAGCTTAAGGAAGTCTGGTATGCTACTCGTTTTGGATTTTATGCCCCTGGACCAAATTGACCACATGTCTCTAAATGGCTTGAGGAGGCGAGTTGAAACTCACGATAAAATGCAAACTGGGACTCAGATACATGAATCGTCAGTTACATTGGATTAAGAGCACCATTTTTCAGCTAGTGGGGCCCCTACACTATCATTCTATTAACCAAAAATCCATTTGTTGGAGTATCTCCGGCACTAGGGTTTTGGTTAATGAGGCTTAGTGCAATTTTTTAAGATGAGGTCGATTTGTTGGCACAGGGGCAGAGCTAGGGTTCAACGCTACAACACCGCACAAACAAAACCCTAACTACTGGCCCTTTCGGCAACACCTGCGAAGTAGATGAAGTCTCACCTGAGGTAGAGGAAGGGGTGGTTGTAAGACTCAGGTGTCTGCAACCTTAGCTGGGGATCTGTGATTATAACACTTAGAAATCACCTAGCATGGATTATTCATCAATATTCAATCCTTATGATACTTCACAGATAGCACAGAGCATCGCAGTATGTACTTAGATCTAAGATAATTCAACACATAGCCACAACACAATAGATTAGATTCAGCAGATCAAGCACTAAGCATCTTACATACTAGATATAACATTCATGCATATCTCAGAAGTGAAAAGCATAAATAGATCTATCTAAATGCATCAAAGCACTTAGAAAATGAAGAGACAAACACATCAAGTTGAGGAATAGAGCACAACACACAGATTTACCATGGTTCACCCCCACCCTGGGGCTACATCCACAAATTCTTCTTCTTTATTAGCTTCAGTTAATCAGGTCATAGCACAGAGCCATCCAAATTCCTCTTTGCATAGGACAAAAGATCTACATAGCTCACTAGATCCTTCTTCATTGCGCTAAAAGAATAGAGCCTTCTACAATATCCTACACTTGGTCTTTTACAGTATGCAGAAAGAATTTACAATCATTACCGACACTTAGCACAACTCGCAACTCCTCGATCACATAGATCACACTCTACTACTCTTCTTCCCCCCCTTTTTCACTTACTTCACCTATACATCTATTTATACATACAACAGTGGGCCTAAGCATGGGTAAGCCCATGGACCGAAATCCATTTCCCATTACATTATCCCCAAAAACCCAAAAAGGACCCAAAAAGGGGCCTAGCTTCCATGATTTCCACTTCGCGTTGCACTTCATCTTTGACAAGCTGTCGAAGTCCCAAAAATGGTCAAATATGACCAAGTGTTCCTCAAGACTTGGTCAGGGAAAACAAGTCCCCAACACTCACATGTGACTCATCTCGAGTCACTCAGGTCTGGGTAACTTTTCCTTAAAGGTCTCGAGCTTGGCTCGAGTTGCTTCGACTTGTCTTTGTGCTACTACTTCTTGCTCAGTGAATTCTTGAACAACCGCTTCGCTGATAGGTCCTTCGAGTTGTTGCTCGACTGTAACAACTACTTGTTCTAGTAGTGTTCCTTGGCCTTCAATTTCTTTAAATAGTAGGTAGGCCTCCTCCTGGCTTGGCTTGAGTTTCGGGGTGACTTCCATCACTTTGTTTTGCGTTGTAAGAATGAGTTGTTGGGCAGTGCATTGTTCTTGGGATCTCTTCATCCTCTCAATGGGTGACAGGAACTTGAGTTGCACCTGTACTATATCTGCATGCTGATTTGCTTCCTAGAGTTGCGACTCCAGTTTCTTCAACTTTGGGTCTTCGTATAGTTGTTCATATATCTACATGCTTTTGCTACTTAGTTGTTTACATTCTACAGCAAGTGTTTTAATCCTCTCGACTACATTCTGAGCATTCAATTATCATTGGTCGCACACTTCTTGTGTAGTCTGTGGTATGGTTTGAAGCTCTAATTCCGTGACCCATTGTTGAAGTTGTTGAATAAATTCAGCCAACTTCATCACTTGGTGCTCTATGGGCTCTTCGGCCTTCTGCTCTAAGCCATTCACAGAGACTGCTTCTCCAATTCCTATCTATTTTTCGAGCAGCTGCTCTTTCTCTTTTTGGATCTTCACTCTGTCTTCTTCAATTTTTTCTTGGAGAGCATTCTTCTCTTGTTGCGCGGCTTGGCGTTGTTCAATAATTTCCTTCCATGATTTCTTTAGGGCCTGGGTGGCCTATGCTTTCTCTTCCTGAGCATGTCGAAGGTGTACTTCGACTGTATCAGCAATCTTTCGGAGCTGAAATGATTCATCTCCCACTTCTGTTGTTCCTTCTGGTAGAGGTGGAGTAGATATTGATCGGATAGACTAGAGTTCTTGTTGTACTCCTTGGAGTGCAATCTCAATTTGGCTATACATTTGTTCCTGCTTCGCCTCCTGATTCTCTATGATTTCCTTTGAAGCATCATTGACCACTGCAACAATGAAATCAAAGTCATCCAATGTGAGGGAAGTTCATATCTTGGTTACAGGGGTTCTTGGTTTCTTTCTGGAGGAAGATTTAAGAGGTGAGACCTTCCTTTTCTTCGATGAGTCTTCTTCATCCCTAGGAGGTGGTACTTCAACTTTCTATTTTTTAGTTTATGTACCTTCTTTGTCATCACCTTCTTCATCTGGTGTAATGGAATTAATCCTTACAACTAGGTTGTCAACATCCTGGACTTCTTCAATCTTCTTCATCATCTTTGCTTTATTTGTCTTACTGGGCCCAAGTGTATCCTGCACAGTTTCGGGGCTGTCAATGTCAGACATTTCTGTGGGGTCTTCTGAAACAAGGAGGTTCACTGAACATTCGTTGGTGATCTCTTCCAGGTCTTATTCTATCAACTTGTAATAGAACCGAAGCTTTTCCTGGTGCTCATCAGCATGTGGGGTTAGGTATAAAAAGTGGCAGTATGCGTTGAACTTTATCAGAGGTTGAAATCTCTGTATAGTGTTCAAGGTTATGCGAGGTTCACTCCTTATGGATGCTTTCAATTCGTTATAGTACGGGTGGAAAATGACATTCGATTGCCATTTCTTTCTCTGGTCGTTCGAGTACCATAATGTACTGAACTTCATGGCTAGTGGCTCAAAGGGGTCAAGGTCTAGGAAGGTTGCGCCTTTCGGTATCTCCCATGCAACAAAATAGATCAATATCAGGAGCCAACCAAAATGGAATTCATGCCCCTAATCCTGGGCTTCTCTACATTCAATCTCCAGTTGATTCACCAGGTACTTCGCCTAGCTCATCTTTAATCCCTCTGTGCACTTTCCTACGAGGTCAACTACAAAGCCAGATACTTATGTTGGTCAATTATTGCTTACCAAACTCCCTGCGATCAGTTGTCATGCGAGGCGCACTATGCCATTTTCAATAGAATCTACCTTGTAGCCTCTCGCGCCTTTCTCAACATTGCCATAGGCTTCTTTGATCTTCTGTGCAAGAGCACAATCTGTAGTCTTTCCAAGATAGTACTCATAGGGATCAAGTCCCTGCATGCTAAGCCCGGTGATCCTATTGATCAGCGCCAGATCAATAGTTATGGGACGTTCTTACCATAGGTATTCTCCGTGGTAACTTGCTAGAAACAATTTTACACAAGCATTCACCTCCTATTGTCTACTGAAGTGCGGTATTTTCATAACGTTGAGCAAATTAGAATGTGCAAGGTTCATCATCCATTTCTAAGGGATGAGCTTTGAATTCTTTCCCTTATTTCTCGTCAAGTACTTATACAGGGTGAGCATTCTGTAAACTTTACCATCCCCCAAGTTGAAGTCACAAAACTTCAACGCTCTAAACTTGTCTTGATATGTGTAGTAGGTGTGTACTCCTTTCGATATATATTCAATGACTAGGGTGTATTCAAAGTCTCTAGGGAAACTATCCCTATTAATCTCACCGCTCAGAGGAGGTATGTAAGATGGTAGGATGGATGACACTAACTTTGCGTTGTCTATGTCATCCTTATGCTTAGTTCTTCTCTCTGCGTCAGCTTGATATGTTCCTGCTCGAGCAGTCGACGGTGAGGCTTGCACTCCTCTTGTCGATGATGATTGGACTTCGGTGGAGATTATTCTTTCCAACATGACTCTCTCAGTCATTAAATCGAGAAGGAACTCTGTGATGGATTCCTTAAGTGTGGTGAGATCGTCAGACATATGCACTTGGGAAATATAATCAAGGTCACGATGATCTCAAAATACTGCACTAGGATGAACAATCTACTTGCAATGATCACTGTAGACAATCACTAGTTCTGTGGGATTCGACTTTTCAGTTGGCAAAAGTGTTCTTCAGGCACAACGCGACGAGCTAAATAGGAAATTCATCAATAGTCTACTTGCAATGGGTATGAAGCTTCCATGAACATTCATCCATCCATTATGGCATGGTCCAACGGTCTGGTGGTGATCCTTTAATGCTTTTCTGTCCATTCAGGGCGGAATTCGAATGGGTATATCGGTCCAATGGCTATATTGCTTTTCCATGACGAAGTGCCATATGTCGTTGTTCTGATATCCCGTTGAACCTCAATTCCTGTGATTTTTCCTTATGCGAGGTTTCCTCTGGAATCTTCTGTAACTTTTCGATCTTGGCTCTCTTCTTACTTAGCTTCCTATCCTTCTTCCCAGTGAGCTTTGTCTCAGTCATCCTTTTTCCATTCTAATTCTTATCTTCTCTCGACATAGTCACTTCGTGATGCTGAGATTCTTTCTTCAAATCCAAGGGTAATACTCCTTCATCATATGGATTAGGTATTTTGGTCTTTTGCGGTTCCTCTATTGCTCTTATAGATTCGACATCCATTTCCCTAGTGTTCAATAGCTTAGATTTTCTCTCTTGTTCTTCCATCAAGTAGGCGATCCTTCTAGTCATAAATTCCACGATTTCTTGCTTCTTCTGTTCTAGGGCTTCATTTTCTTCTTTTCTCTAGATCTGTTCTTTTTCAAACCAGATCTTTCCTATCAAAGATGGAAATGGGGCATGCTCCTCAATAAATTTAATAACTTTGAATTCTTCCTCTGTCGAATCTCCATGGGTACTCATATCTATCTGGGTAATCCTGCCACATAGGGTTACCATTTTTCCTTTAAACAACCCTATTTTTCCTAGTGAAGGAACCATAGAAGGCCTTCCTAAGGTTTCCCAAGTACTTTATGTCATAATTTTCATTTTTGTTCCCTCATCCAGAGCACAATCAATGTCGAAGTCTCCTATTCTTACTTCGATTTTCTCCTTTTCTTTGAAGATCTCTGACAAACTAGCATCTTTATATTCATCCAGGGTTTCTTTCATTTTCAGTAACATAATCTCTTATTCTTTCTAGGGTTCTTCTATAATCTTAGTCTCTTGATCTCCTTTAGAGTTTTCTTCCTCCATATTCATCTTTTCAAGTCTAGAAATCATTTTAGGGCAATCCAGTACTTCATGGTCCATAGCCTTACAACAGAGGCAACTAGGGTTTCTCCCAGGGAATTCCTTAGCAATATGTCCTGGTCTTTTGCAACTATAACAAAGAGTTAATCCTCTCTTTCTCTTCAATGATCCCCAACTTTTCTTGTACTGCTTACTAGGGTCATAATGGCTAGCCTGCAAAAATTTCTTTCTAGGATCTTGCATCCATTGGTTAGTCCAAAAATTCTTTCTATGCATAGGTATAACATATCTTTCATTATTATTATCAGATCTATTCATATCAAATGTTCTTTCATCTAACAATGCCCTAGTCTTCAAGCTAGGACAAAATCTATCAATCATACCTAAATCCATACTTTAGAAACAAAACGTTTCACTTCTTTTACTTCTACAGGGCACAAAGCTTCCAGATCTAAGAACTTTTAACTATTGTTACCTTTATCAGAGCACAAAGATGACAGATCTTACTTCTTTTCTTCAGTATCAACCTTTTTTCTTATAGATCTGAGTTCTTTCCTTCAGATCTGTCCTTCCTTATTCAGTGCAGAGATTTTTAGATCGAGTGGATCACTATGCACTAGGGCATATATCCATGTATAAAGATTTCACAATTTCAGGACCAATCTTTTCACATAGCTTCTTCTACTCAGTTCCCAGCAATCACAATTTCATGTCCCGGCAACGGAACCATTTGTTGGCATAGGGGCAAAGCCAGGGTTCAATGCTACAACAATGCACCAACAAAACCCTAACTATCGACCCTTTCAGAAACACCTGCGAAGAAGATGAAGTCTCACCTGAGGTAGAGGCAGGGGTGGTTGCAAGAATCGGGTGTCTGCAACCTTAGCTAGGACACAGATCCGTGATTATAACACTTAGCAATCACCTAGCATAGATTATTCATCAATATTCAACCCTTATGATACTTCACAGATAACAAAGAGCATCGCAACATGTACTTAGATCTAAGATAATTCAACACTTAGCCACAACAAGATAGATTAGATTCAGCAGATCAAGCACTAATCATCTTACATACCAGATCTAACATTCATTCATATCTCAGAAGCACAAAGCATAAATAGATCTATCTAAACACATCAAATCACTTAACAAAGGAACAGACAAACACATTAGGTCGAGGTACAGAGCAAAACACACACATTTACTGTGGTTCACCCCCACCCCGGGGCTACATCCATAAAGTCTTCTTCTTTATTAGCTTCAGTTAATCAGGTTACAACATAGAGCCATCCAAATCCCTCTTCGCATAGGACAGAATATCTGCGTAGCTCGCTAGATCCTTCTTCCTTGCGCTAAAAGCACAGAGCCTTATACAATATCCTGCACTTGGTCTCTTACAGTATGCACAAATAATTTACAATCATTACCAACATTTAGCACAACTCACAACTCTTTGATCACATAGATCACACTCTACTACTCTTCTTCCCCCCCTTTTTGACTTACTTTGCCTATACATTTATTTATACATACAACAGTGGGCCTAAGCATCGGTAAAACCACTTGCCGACATCCCTTTCCCATTAGATTATCCCAAAAACCCAAAAAGGACCCAAAAAGGGGTCTATCTTCCATGATTTCCACTTCGCATTGCACTCCATCTTTGACAAGCTATTGAAGTCCCAAAAATGGTCAAATATGACCAAGTGTTCCTCAAAACTTGGTCAGGGCCAATAGGTATGGTATGTTGTTGGTATTGGTATGGTATTGGTATGCATATCATTGCCAATGCATACCATTTCCATGCAATGGTATGCAATGGTATTGGTATTGGTATGCAATGGTATGGATTGGTATGGTATTGGTATTGGTATTGGTATGGTATGGTTTTGGTATTTGTATGGTATTGATATTAGTATGGTATTGGTATTGGTATGGTATGGTATTGGTATGGTATTGTATTCATATGGTATTGGTATGGTATTGGTAATGGTATTCTTGGGATTTGCAAGAAATAATTTAGCACAATGGCAATGTTATGTGGAACTTTATCTCATATTCATGTAAGTATTAGAGATGAGAAATATAGTTTGGTTTGGTCCAAGAATCCTATTCTAAGATAATAGAGTGCAAAGCTATGGTACAATACTATGTTATGTAATGCATAACAAGAAAAAATCATTGTGGTGGAAGCCCCTTTGGAATATTATAGCTCCTATGAAGACACGTGTTTATATGTGGCTAGTGTTGAGAGACAAGTTACTTCTTTGAGATAATTTGCAAAGGAGAAGTAACCAAGGGCCTAGCATGTGTTCACTTTGTAATATGGATGATGAAGTTATCACCCATATATTAGTGAAAAACAACTATATTAGAGAAGGTCCAAGGGAAAGAAGGCCCTATGAATGTTGTATGAGAATCCAACTTATCCAAATAGCAGGAAAATATAAATAAATTAAACAAAAGTGGCAAAGCCCTGCTAGGCAAATTGTGTTTGTTATCAGGAGCCACAAAACAAGGGCTAGTATTTCCAAACTCCATAAATTGCAAGGAAAATTCCACAAGTTCATAATATTCAAAGGAAATAAAGGACAAGGATGCCCAAATGGGGAGCCATTGACAAAAACTAGGGAAAAAAACAAGGCAAGGGATCCTTCAGTACTATTGATACCTCGTTCTCCATCCATATTACAAAGTCAGTCCACTTTTTATTTTGTAACATTTCTTTTTCAAAATGAGTTGGATGCTGACCATATTTGTCTTCCTGTCAAAACATGGCACATGTAATAGTTAAACTAATAAATATGTAATCATTTACTTTTTCTAGGAAATAAAAAAAAAAAATCACATAATAAATATACTTACAAAGGTGCAGATCAAGGCTTGTAAACCTTTCTGGCCATTATTATGCATGGCTTGGAGTTTTGAAAGCCTAGATTTGGAGGCTTTGTCCTGAAACATAAAGTAAGTCAATTGAACTATGCACAAATAAAATATAAAAATTGTTTAAGAAATTTAATATAATATTATGAGCAAATTGAAATACCTAGATACTCTCCTCACTAGAATTCTTCCATGCATCTAACTTCTCATATGATTTGACAATTTCTTTCCATACTTTTATAGTGACATCAATTGTCCTTTTTTTTATCCTTATCTCGGGTTGGAGTTTTTTTATCTTCTTTGTTTGATTGCACCTAAATCTCTTCCAATTTTGAGACATTTGTCTTTTCACCTTTTTTACTGACCAACCTATGCCAAATTCAGAATCCATGTCATGAATTACATCTTTATGCAGGTGCATTGGTATCTTTGAGAAAGGAAAATGGAGATGGTCTTTGAATCGTTGAATGAATGATTCCTTCAACCTGTTCAAAAAAACCTTCCTGCATCTGACATTCTGATTTTGCCTGAAACCATGTCGTATTCTATCCTTGTATCATAGTTCCCAATGCAAGTTCCAAAACATGGCGTGGTGGACGAAGTTTGGGTCCCAGGAGTGGCTTCAACATTGGAGGTCTTCGCTCTCTATTTCATATTCTTAGAGGTCATTGTATATGATTTTCTCCTTGATTTTCTGCTCAATCCAAGAGTGGTTGGGGAATCAATTGATTCCCTTTCACAGGGTTGATTTGCTTGCAATGTCTCAGGGGTCTTAGTGGATCATTTTTCTATGTATTTTTCAAGTGTTTTCAAGTCTACACCGTCAATCTTTTTTATGGCCTCCATCCCCAATATCGAAGCCAATGCATCTTTCTCCTGGTCAGTCTCATGTCCCTAGATATATAAAATAATTTTTTTGTGTTAAATTTTTCAATAAAAAATAAATAACTAAAAATAAAATAAAATAAATGAGACAATTAAAAATCTATAAATTGAAAAGTACTTACCTCATTATGGATAGAATTTGTTTCCTTCCCTCTACTTGACATTTTAAGCAAGCTAGGGCAAATCTCTTCTTTCAATATTTGGGCAAGTGGACTTTGTGACGATTTTTTAAAGTGCTTATTTATTCTCTCTTCTTCCTGGTCTTTTTTTTCCTATTCTAACAAGGATGAGAAAATTTCAAACTTAGATAGACCATAAAATATGAGGAAATTTATATGTAAAGAGGTTGAATTTTGAAATTTGATAATTGTTTTACCTAAAAATATCAGTTCTCCCTTAGGAAACTCCCAAATCGTGCTCTGGTATTACCCTATCTATGTTCGCCCTAGGAAACACCCAAATCATGTTGGAGTCCAAATATAGTTTGAAAATTAGTTGGTATGCTCACACCGAGTCTCCCTTCTCCCTAGGAAACACCCAAATCATGTTGGAGTCTCTCTAAGAAACACCCAAAACATGTTGGAGTCGAAATGGAGCAAGAAATTCGCTTGAATTATCATGCTCTATCTCCAATCGCCCTGGAAAACACTGAAATCATGTTGGAGTCGAAATGTAGAAGGGAATTTAGTTGGACAGGTCACAATCTTTCTCCATTCGCCATAGCAAACTTTCAATTCGTTTTTTTGTATTTCTTCGCCTCCAAAATGTCAAATTCATACCCTTGCCCACAAATATATGTGTTTTTTAGTTTTTACATATTAGTGGGCATATTCGTCCACTTTCCTACGGGTATTTTCATTTTTTTAAATGTCTACATATCAGTCGGTGCTAAATTGGGTGCCAACAATGCCTAGTTTAGCGCCAATTTATCCCCTTAATGTAATCAATTATGGGTGCCTTAGTGGGCACAAAAACTGCCATGGAATGCACCTAAATTTGGTCAAAACGTGTACATTTTGGGCCTAAATGGAAATGGGATAAATGGAAGAAAAAATCTCTCCATAATGTAAAATCATAACAATGGCAATGTAGTTCCTCTAATGCAAATGGGATAAATGATTGCATCCAAGATTTATTGGATGAGACCATAAGMACCCTCCCAAAACATMTTCAATTGAGATATTGTTCCAAGTTCTCAAGCTCTTAACTAGACCTCTTTCTTCTTTCTATCTCCTTATTGGATGATAGACTTTAGTTAGTTCCTAGGTCTTAGATCTCATAGATTATATCTACTTTCATAGGTGTTGCATTTGCACTCCCACTTGTGGATTGATTATGATGTACCTAGTAGTCCCTTTGACCTATTCATGGTCATTTGTTGAATAATAAAATTATCATATCTTATTTTACCTTATCCATATCCAATTCACTTCTATTCAAGACAAGGTAGGGCACAACACTTGTAATTATTTCGATCAATTTTCTTCATTATTCAGGGAAACTAGTTAGAGATATTCTCACCACCTKCTTCAGTGCTTTTGGGCTCACACCTTCAAGTAACTCACACACATCACTCATCCAAAATGTCATATACAAGTTTCCTACACTCAAGGTGCATGTGGGAAAATGTATGTGAAGGATTTTCCTACAAATTAGGTGTAGTTAAGTACCTAAACTGGGATTTTTGCACAAACTGACCAAATTGTGTATCTAGTGATGCCAAGTCTAATTTCACAAGACAAAGTCTTAAAATCCTTGTCCATGTGTGTGATTGTACTCCAAATGGGGAAAATGTAGATGTAAGTGATGCCAAAAGTCATCATGTCATGTTTCATGATGTGACATTATGTGTCCCATCAATATCCTAAAAAAATGGCTTCCCATACTCACATCCACTGACCCTAGCAAAACTTGGATACTATTTATTACTACAATGAAATTTCAATTGTGGCATTGTCCAAATTATTTCCAAGATGAATAAATTGAACAATACTACGCATTATTAAGGAATCTAACAATAATGAACGGATTGAACCTCGATCACTATTCTAGTCACATGGGTGATTTCCTTAAAAATTCAGTTGATTACAAGGCATAAAAGAGAACAAAGAACAAATTTACAGTTATGAAAAAGAATATGAATACTAATCAAGAACAAAATAACATGGTCACATGCACCGCACAGCTTGTATATAAATGTTTCTAGGACTTCATCCATTTGAGCTACAAAAGTTGGTATTTTGTTTCCTTTCCAACAAACTCTAGAGTATCTTTCAACATCCAAGCAATAAGAGAGAGATATTGTCCTTACTAGTATTAAAGATCCAATGAGTGTGTCAAAGGGATTTTAGTGGGATAGATGTTGAAGAGTGAAACACAACTATGGTTGGTGAGTTTGAGACATTGATGAAGAATCATAGTTCGTGATTGACCCCATTACCTACAAGAAGAAATCTTTTGGGATGTTAGTGTGAGTGGGAAAAGTATAACATATGTGGATCTATTGAAAGATGCAAGGCTATATTGGTCACCAAGGTTTATCCCCAAGAGGGCATGACTTCAAGTAAAATTTTCATCAATGGTGCAAGAAAACAAATTGAAGCATGAAATGCAATTAAGAAGCCAAGCATAAATGTGTATGTTATTGTCTTTCCATAGGACTTGGACAATTTCTGTAGTAACCAATTCTATATTACACATCAATGGATTTACCCAAATTGTATCCAATGTAATAAATATACTATTCCTCCATCATACCTAAGCCAATGACCAGTGTATTCAATGATGGTAATAAACACATTTGGATTACCTTAATAAAAAAACAATGTTAAAATAGCTCATGTACAAGTTCAACACTTTGGTCCTGCCCAAGTTGGGCCAATAGTCAAATTTAATTTAAATGAATATGATATAAGAAATTACTAAGATGTAGAAAATCAATATTGAATAGATCAAACCATTAGAAGATCCCCCATCCATCACTTTCCCTTGAAAATGATTATTTAGAATATGTGACCTAAAGTATGTTAAGAGTACAATTTGAAAATGTTACTGGAATTTCATTGGGTAATAGAAACATAGACTAATGAAAGAAAACTTTAATGAGGATAATCATAAGTTACAATAATTGAAACTTTCTAACCTCGGTGATAATTCATGGAAAATACAAAAAATAGAATTTTTTACATGACTACCTTGTGTAGAATAGTTTCCTTTTCTGTTAAGTTGAGGCGAGATTTCTGAATTTGCATTAATTGTTCTATAGTGAAATTTCCACACAAGAGAGCCTCAAAGAAGTCAACATATCAAAGAATCATCTTGAACAAGTTGAAGATAAAGCTTAGACATGCACTTTTCTTTCTTTGATCTATCATTTCTACCTTATGTATTCTTTGTAACTCTTTACAAGTGTTTGACTAAAACAAATGAACTTGAGTAGACTTAAAGTTCTATATGAAAAATTAACTTAGACAATTTTGGTAAATTAGAATGAATGATTGAACTTGTCATTAATGGGGATAAAAATCATATCACTAACCTTTAGTTCTTGCATGGAGTTACTCCAATGGTATTCTAATGTTCATAATTGCCTTGTATCATTTTAGAGCCCAAATTTATTTCCTTTATTCTTATTAAGAAAAGACTTATTGTTAAATAATTTGGCTCCCCAAGGAAAGGACACAACAACTTCAGGAATCACTCCATTGTATGTGAATGTGGTAACTATCATTCAAGGAAATTATCCATAGTTTAGACTTCTAAGAACTCGTTGTGGGATAATTTGGGTTTTTCAAAACTAGTGTGGATTGCACAAATTTTCCACATTGGCAAAGGACTATGATTGCACTAGGTGCCTTGCTAATCATGCCTTGATCTTTATTGATACCACCCTAGGTAAGGTCCAGGGAACCTTTAGTAATAAAAACTCCCCTTTATTGGGATTGTAAGGTGTACGGAAGAATAAAAAATCAACATTCCCCTATTCCCCTAAGCAAGTTTCAATTTCCATTGCATTATCATTCATGAGGTTATCTGTTGTACTACACAAACCACCCACTTCAATTGTTGCAATAGTTATTTTGCTTGACATTAAGGATTATTGTACATCATTGCACTATAGAGGGTTAGATTGTTTTGTGCCAAGCTTAAATAAATATATTTGATCTTGTTTTATCAGGCATACTAGCACTAGTTAGATTACATGCTTAAGAAATGTAAACAATAATGCATTTATCACAAAATATCAGTACAGAGAGATGTCGTATAAAATCTATCTTTGTTAATTGAAAAATTACAAACTATTATAATGTGGTACATACAATATAACCTTGCATTAATTATATAAAGAAATTTTTAGGACTCTTAATCCCACACACAAAAGCAATTCGAGTTCTCTAGGTTTGTATGCCATCTTAGAACCTAGGGTTTTGAGGTCATTTTCTACACACAGGGACAATTTTATTTCAAAATCCATTTATGATCAAATGGAGATGAATTTAACAAAAGAGAAAGGGGTTTTTTTCAATCACATACCAAAGAAAAAAAACCTCCTTCAGTTTATACACAGGTGTTATAATTTGGGAGATATATAGTGCAATTTGAGGCCTATTTTTCAAGAATATTTAATTTCCTATTTTAGTCATTATTTTGTGGCAAGTATTTCGAGAATATGGGAAAGAATTTCAAAAATATGAGAGAGGTTTTTCTTCAAAACAACCTTATTTACAAAAAAATCTCCTGGTTTTGTAATAGGTATTATAGTTAAAGAGATATCACTTCATCTTTGACTCCTATTTTTAAGACCTATAAACTATCCAATGTTTTGAAACTACCATCAACAAGGATCAAAACTTGTAATGTTGTAGGTATGCCTATAGGTGTCATTTTTAAGTTGACCTAAGTGATTTTTCTTGTATGGATGACTGTTTTGGCACCTTTTTTGTTGTTTGATCTTGGTTGGTAATGCCTCATTAGTTAGGAGGACAATTATGTCATGTTGCATGGTGCTAACTCAGGCTACATGTTAATGCTGAATTCATATTGTAATTGTACAATTCCTTTATAGAACTCGTACAATCCTAGGATATAATCATTTTGGACAAAACAGTAGGGCATATAAATTTGCATGTTGCATACTATTGAGAAATTATTTTATGACCCTTCTAATGCTTTGGATGATTGCTCATTAGTTCTCTGTTTTAGTGTGCCATATCATTAAGGCTCTATTTTAGGATCTTTTCATATCCCTGACCTTTCTTTTTTGTGCCATATTTTAGGAATGGATATATTTGTTCTTCTATGTATGTCTCATCCTAGAGTACTTGGAATCTAGTAGTGAATGCATCATTGACATCCTACCCATCCTAGGACTATCTGGTAACAACATGAATACTATTTTCACTGAGAGGGATTTCTAGCCAAATCCACCTACTTGAGTTCACGACAATAGTAGGCACACACACTTTCTTATCATTGGAGAATTCCCCAAGCATGGGACATGTAGGAGAGTGGTGATCCTAGATTTAAACAATGGATTGAATAATGATAAGAGCATGGTCTAGTCCCTCCTTAGTTTTGAGTATTTTTCTAGGGAAAATTCAAGGAACAAGGCGAGGTCATGGATATCATAGTCCATCATTTGCACCTGCTCCACATATCATTTCAAATCCTCGGCCTTGCTAACATTCACCCATAGGTTGAGTACCTCCTCTAGGTAAACTGATTATTGTACCTATAGAATGGGGGTCTTCTCCTTCCTCAACTTTTAGATTCATGACCCATCATTCCCTTGACTTAATTGGTATTGTACATGGTGGCATTTTTCTCATGGTGGCTTTGTGTAATACCATCATCCACAAATAATCCATCATTAATCTCCTTAGAATCCCATCCATCACCAATTTATACAACTACCCTGTTATCAAGTGATAATTCATCACATGTACCACTAGCTTCCTTTTCCAACACTAATCATAATCCTTAGGTGCTAAAATTGAATTGGGGAATTCAATGAGCTCTGCAAAGAAGTTTGATATGAATTCCACATGAAAGAGACTGACATCAGGTAGTTCATGAACTATCCCTGTGGTTTAACTATTATGTATCTGGGAATGATGATTGGGCCCACATTTTACTTCCTTGGCTTTACTACCACTTCAAAATTGAACTCTTTGAATTAAAATAACCTTTAGCAGATTTGAACCTCCATTTGAAATTTATTACTAGGCTAGGAGGGCACTATAACCAAGCTTGCTCCTCCCTCCATTAAAGTCTCAAGTATGTTGGTAAATTGCAAGATTATAAGGGACATGGAGTGAGTTAAACACATTTCCATGGACATTTCAATCTCCACTCATCCCTCAATTCAATTTGGTCGTTCATACTATATTTCATAATTGTGATGACCTATAAACTATCCAATGTTTTGAAACTACCATCAGTAAGGATCAAAACTTGTAATGTTGTAGGTATGCCTATAGGTGTCATTTTGAAGTTGGCCCAAGTGATTTTTCTTGTATGGATGATTGTTTTGGCACCTTTTTGTTTGTTTTATCTTGGTTATTAATGTCTCATTAGTTAGGAGGACTATTATTGTTAAGAACCAAACATCAATATAGCATAGAAAAACCTCAGGAAAAGTACTCAACGCCTTGAAAAAGAGATAATTTCAGATAATAAGCCTCTTCGAGGGGG
>ML782325.1:394584-417473 GCA_009831015.1 Picea engelmannii | reverse complement strand
AAATGTGGATGATCTCAAATATTAGGTGGGGACATCAATATACATCCTTGAGTCTTGAAACCCTCCCATACCATCAAGGCATGTGTCTAGTCTAACCATGTCAAATTTCGACGCATACAACCACATATTGAATAAATTTCAACATTGGCCCCATTCACTGCTCACTATGCGGGGTTAGTGCATGACATTTGTGGTGGGTGAATTGGAAGTTCCATGAAATTACAAGAGAGTTCCAACAAATATTATATAGATGGAAACAACGGATGATGACAATGAGACATCCATTATGAATGTTGATGCAAACATGGACGATCTCAAAGATTATGTGGTGACATCATACATCCTTGAGTCTTGAAACCCTCCCATACTGTCAAGGCATGTGTCTAGTCTAACCATGTCAAATTTTGATGCATAGAGGAACATATTGAATAAATTTCAATGTTGGCCACATTCACTGATAACTATGTGAGGTTGGTGCATGACATTTTTGGTGGATGAATTAGAAGTTCAATGACATTTCAAGAGCATTCAAACAAAGATTCTACATATGGAAATGATGAATGATGAAAATGAGACATCCATTATGAAAGTTGATGCAAACATGGATGATCTCAAAGATTATGTGGGGACATCAAACATCCTTGAGTCTTGAAACCCTCCCATACTATTAAAGAATGTGTCTAGTCTAACCATGTTGAATTTCTATGCATACATTCATAGTTTGAAGAAATTTCAACGTTGGCCCCATTCACTGGTCACTGTGTGAGGTCGATGTAAAATGACATTGGTGATGGGTGTATTGGAAGTGCCATGACATTTCAAGAGAGTTATGAAAAATATTCTATAGATGGAAATAACGAATTATGACAATGAGACATCCATTATATTGAACATTGATGAAAACATGGACGATCTCAAATATTATGCCGGGACATCAAACATACATAAGTCTTGAAACCCTCCCATACCATCAAGGAAAATATCTAGTCTAACCATGTCAAATTTCAATGCATACGGGAATAGATTGAAAAAATTTCAACGTTGGCCCCATTCACTTCTCACTGTGCAGGTTCGGTGGAAGAAATTTGTGATGGGTGTATTGGAAGTTCCATGTAAAATTTCAATATAGTTCTGACAACGATTCTATAGAAGGGGATGACGAATAATGACAATGAGGCGTGCACATTGAATGTTGATGTGAATTTGGATGATCTCAAATATTATGTGGGGACATCATACATCCTTGAGTCTTGAAACCCTACCATACCGTCAAGGCATGTGTCTAGTCTAACCATGTCAAATTGTGACGCATATAGTTACATATTGAAGAAATTTCAACGTTGGCCCCATTCACTRCTCACTATGCGGGGTTGGTGCATGACATTTTTGGTGGGTGAATTGGAAGTTCCATGACATTTCAAGAAAGTTCCAACAGAGATTCTACAGATGGAAATGGAAAATGATGACAATGAGATGTTYATTAGGAACGTTGATGAAAACATRGATGATCTCAAAGATTATGTGGGGACATCAGACATCCTGGAGTCTTGAAACCCTCCCATACCATCAATGCATGTGTCTAGTCTAACCATGCYTAATTTCAATGAATAGAGGCACAAACTGAAGAAATTTCAACGTTGGCCCCATTCACTACTCATTGTGAGGGGTTGGTGGAAGACAATATTTGTGATGGGTGTATTGGACATTCCATGGCATTTCAAGAGATCAGTTCCACAAATATTATGCATATGGAAATGATGGATGATGAAAACGAGACGTGGAGGATCTCAATTATTATGTGTAGGGTCAATGGATGTCATTAATCCCTTGACCATATATAATCCCTAATCAATTAATCATTAAACTACCTAACCCCTAAGCCCCAAATCCATTAGCCATTGACCCTTAATCCCTTAAACTCTAACCCTTGATCCCTTAATCCCTTAAACGATAAACCTTAATCCTTTAACGATTAATCCCTTAAATGGTAACCCTTAATCCCTTAACCTTTAAGCCATAGACCTAAAATCCCTAAATAACCTAATCCCCAAATCCCCTATCCACTTAACCCCAAAAATCTCAAAAAAATTACTATTTAGGCACATTGGGAGTTAAATTGGAAGCCAAAATAGATGCTAAAAAAAAAGATAATCTGGAAGCTAAACTAGGAGCTAAACTGGAAGCTAAACTAGAAGCTAAACTGGGAGAAAAAATGGGAGAAAAAATGGGAGCTAAACTGAGAGCTAAATTGGGAGTTAAAGTGGAAGCTAAACTAGGAGATAAACTGGGAGCTAAATAGGGAGCTAAATTAGGCATTAACTACACCTAGTTTAGCACCCAGTTTTGTTGCTTGGCACAAATAGCTCCATAAATAATGCCCTCCCGATAAATAGCACCGAATTTAGCAAAAAAATGGATACAAATACATTAAAACAACCAGTGGAAGAAAAAAAGGGAGCTAATCAAAGGGATGTGTTGTAGCATATGTTGATCAACTCTGTGTTTATACTCTCTATTACTATTCTGCAACTGCTCTTTGATATGATTATGAAGCTTCTGCATTTATGCAATGAAGTCTTTTGCTCTAACGCTCCTAAATTCATTCCGCTCCAGATCTCTCAACTCTGATACTCCTCTTGGATTCATACCATATACTATCTAGAATGGGCTCTTTCATTTACTTCTATTTGGTAATTCATTGTATGCAAACTCTTCTTGTCACAGAATCTGATTCTACTAGCTATGATGTTCAATGGCAAGACTCCTTAGGAAATTTCCTAAACACCGATTTACCACCTCAGTCTATCCATCCATTTGAGGGTGATATGTTGAACTAAAAGACAGTTTTGTCACCAACTTCTTCCACAATGTCCTCTAGAAATTACCAACAAATTTAGTGTATGTTCCTGAGACAATACTCTTGGGAAACCCATGAAGTTTCACAACATCCTTGAAAACCAAATTTGCAATGTGTGTTGCGTCATTAGTTTTCTGGCATGGGATAAAGTGTGCCATATTTGAGATTTTATCCACTATAAAAAATATGGAATCACTTCCCCTTTGTGTTCTTGGAAATCCCAACATAAAATCCATGCTTGTTGCATCCCAAGGTCTATCTGGAATAGGAAATGGTTGATACAATCCAGTGTTTTATTTCTTTCCTTTTGCATACTGGAAAATATTACATTTGTTTACAAACATCTTCACATTTTCCCTCATACCTACCCAATAGTATGAACTGTTCAACTTTGTGAGTGTCTTGTCATGGCCAAAATGTCTGGCTAGACCTCCACTATGTTTTCCCTTCATCATATTTTTTCTCATTGAGCACTTTGGTATGCACAAATGGAAACCTTTAAACAACACTCCATCTTGAATCAGATACTCTGCCCACTGGTTTCTGTCTTTGATCACAGGATTTTCACATGCTTCAAATGGCTCTTTAAAATTTGGGTAATCGGAATACATCTCCTTAAGGTCTTTAAACCCTAAGGTTTTCACTTGAAATTCCTGCAGAATCATACATCTCTTGTTCAATGCATCAACAAATTTGTTAGCATTACCAGAAATATGTTTAGTGACAAAAGTGAATTTTTTCATAAACTCTATCCACTTGGGATATCTTTGATTTAACTTCTCTTTTCTAGTTATGAATTATAAATCCTGATTATCGCTATACAAAACAAATTCTTTTGGAACAAGGTAGTGCTTCCATTTCTTCAAGGTGTGAATTATTGCATATAATTATTTATCATATGTGGATTACTTTATGTTAGTGTCATTCCGCTTCTCATTGAAATATGCAACAAGCCTATTATCTTGGCTCAAGTTTGCTTCAATTACAACTCCACTAGCATCGCATCTTACTTGAAATGTCTTCCTGAAATCTGGCAAGACCAGAATCAGTTGTTCTGTTATCTTCTCCTTTAGTATCTTGAAATGTTTCTCAGCTTCTTCTGTCCACTTAAAAGACTTTTTTCTCTTATTCATTGTATCTATTATTGGTGTACAAATTTCACTGAATTTTCTAATGAAATTCCTATAGAAACTTGCTAATCCATGGAATCTTCTCACTTCGAATATGCTTCTTGGTGATGGCCATTCTCTGATTGATGTCACCTCCTCTTGATCCATATTCAATTCATTTTAAGAGATCACAAAACCCAAGTAAATGAGTTATGTCTTCAAAAAAAAGGACTTCTTCAGACTTATCAATAGCTTCTCTTGTTGCAATCTCCTCATCACTAATGTCATATGTCTCAAAAGATCTTCTTCAGTTTTACTGAAGACTAGTATAGCATCCAGATGTACAATCACAAACTTACCAATGAAATATTTCAATACCTCATTCATCAACCTCATAAAATTACTTGGGGCGTTTGTCAAGCCAAATGGCATAACAAGCCACTCATACAACCCTTTGTTTGTTTTGAAGTATCTTTTCTACTCATCGCCTTCTCTCACTCTTATCTAGTGATATCCACTCTTCAGATCTATCTTTGAAAAATAATTTTCTCCAATCAAACAATCCATTAAGTCATCCATCCTTGGAAAAGGAAATCGATACCTGATGGTGATTTTGTTTATGGCTCTTGAGTCTGTACACATTCTACATATTCCATCCTTTTTCAGACTTAACACAGTTGGTACTAAGCATGGACTCAAGATTTGTCTGACCAAACCCTTGTCCATTAAATCTTGGACTTGTCTCTTTACCTCCTCATTATATTGAGGTGTTAATATGTATGCTACTTTGTTCGGAAAACTCGCTCATGGTATTATATCAATGTGATGGATGATACTCCTGATGAGTGGTAATGAGCTAGGTAACTCATCAACTACAATGTCAGAAAAATTTTCTAACAGCTCCTGAATTTCTTCGGGAAGATCATCCATAGAAGTACTTGTAAGGACAACTCTGGGTTTCCTCACCATAGAAAATTTCATCTCTTGTTCCTTCTTGACTTCACTCAGGAGTTTCTTCCCACTCATAAGAAGTATACTTGTGTTGGCTTCTTCATTTACTTTATTTTCCTTTATTGGCAGTAACATGTGTGTCCTACCATTCTTCTCCAAAGTATAAGTATTTTTTCTCCCATCATGAATGACATTTCTATCAAACTTCCATGGTCTCCCCAACAAGACATGGAATACATCCATGGGAATCACATCACACAGAATCTCATCTCTATATCCTCCTATCTTAAATTCAACTAGACATTGTTTAGTTACCATTACCTGGTGTCCTTTCTACAACCATGAGACTCTATATGGACTTGGATGTGCAGTTGTCTCCAACTCCAATTTCTCCACCATCTCTATGTATACTAAGTTATCAATGCTCTCACTATCAATTATCACCTCGCATACCCTATCTTTAGTCTTGCAAGCAATTTTGAACAAATTGTTCCTCTGCACTAGTTTTTCAACCTCTGGCTCTGGCTTCAAGAGAACCTTCATCATAATCAAATATTTCCCATCGTATGCACCTTCTGCTTCAAAATTCCACTTCTGCACCTCTGAAATGTGAGCTTCACATCCTCCTTCTTTAATTCTCTAAGGACATTCCCAAGAAATCTGTCCTATTTTTCCACAGGCATAACACTTCACTTCTCCTCCTCTGGCTCTTCCTCTTCCTCGAGGAAAAGAATTTCTTCCACCATACTGCCTCCCTCAGTAACTTCCTCCTCTTTCTAAGTGACTATGAGGTTTTTCAGTCTCAATCTTGGGATTTTGTGCCTTATCATGGAAAATTCCCTTACCTCCATTTAGACTCCTTCCTTTGCCTCGCTAGATTTGTTTTATGGCCAACTTCTCTTCTACCTTAAGTGAAATCTGATAAGCATCCTCCACTGTTCTCACCACTATCATGTTGATTTCATCATGGATTTCATATCTCGGGCCATTTATATACCTAGCAACCTTTTCATCATCTTTTTATCTATTTCCATCCCTGATATTCATCTATTAAGCTCCTATGTGTACTCTTTCACTATCATTCCCTTCTGTCTCAGATTTTGCAACTTCCTGAATAGATTTATCTGATAGTCCTTGGGTGTGAATTTAGCCTTCATATTCGCTACCATTTTTTCCCAATTCTTGATATTTTGTTTTCCTTTGCATCTTTTGTCATCTTGTAGTTCATTCCACCACAGCGTTGCATGTCCTTTTAATCTAGTGAAAACATGTTTCACCTTCTTCTCCTCATAAATGACTTCATAGTCAAAGTACTTGCCCATTTATCTTATCCAATCCAACAATTATTCAACATCTAAAATTACTTCACACATCGGGATGTTTATCTTTTCTCTATCTCTCAACTTGACAACTGCTTTCAACAAGCCTTCTCCTACAACTTCTTCTCCTACAACTTCTTCAACCTCTATTTCTTCACTCTCTGCATCATTGACATCTCCAACATCAAGTGCTCTCCTATTTGTTGTTTCCATAGCATATAACCTTGCGCAAAGTTATCTCATCTCCCTTTTCACAGCTCGATTTGCTACAGGTACCTTTGCACGTCTTCTAGGAAGCATTGTGCTAACCTTTTCTTCACACACATAGCACAATTTGAGGCTATGATACCACTCTGGAACAACCCCCTCCACTCCTCAAAGTTTCTCGACCTCTCGGTTAAAGATATTCAAAAATATGAGCCGAATTATACCCTCAAGACCCTTCTAGCCCCCAAATTGGCTTAACACATGCCCTTTATCACCTCAGGCATAGGTCATATGGAACTCACGGGCCCTTTTCTTAGCGCTCTTTAAAATTTTAAAACTGGCTATGACCTAGGGATATAGCTCCTAAAGCACTTCAAAACTTAGGGCTTCGGCTATTTTGGAAATAGCTGCAACCCTTTTTCCAAACCCCTTAATCGTGAACTCACCTCGATGATCGACGATTCTCACTTATCCGACAGGAAACAATTGTGATCTGCTTCGGACTTCGGCATTCCTTACTCTTCAAACACCTCAAAACCTCCAAACTATGAGATGTCGAAGGACTCCATGGCTAACCTATGTGAAGCTCTCCTAGATCTAATGGTCTATAATGATCTTGCTTCCTCTTGAATGGATCTTGCTCGTTAATTTACGAAATCTTAAAGGGCTCATCCCTATTGAAGGATTCTCCCCAGCTATGTCTTCTGAGCTTGTTCCTCCTTTGAACTTTTACTCCTTAGAGGGTAGAAATTGACTCCGTGCACACCTTGCAACAGGTCTTCCTCCACGACTTATCTTCTTTTTGGGTGACTGTGCACACCTTGCAATTGTTCTTATGTGATTCAATTGTTCATCCTAAACAATGTGACTTTGAGCATGTTCCTGTCTATGCACACACTGTGTGGTTCCTTTGCACTCTTTGCAAACAAATTCATGTTATCCCTCCTAAGATTCTGAGTCAAACTAGACTATGTCAACACACACATTGTAGACACTATGCAGTCCTTTCATACAAAACTCCACATTATCTCTTCTGATCTTCTGAGTCGAAACAAACCCTTTCAACGCACTCCTTGTGGACACTATGCACTCCTTGCATAAGATTGTAGAAGAGAAACAATTGAAACTTATCTAATCCTCGCAGATTCATACATTCAACCATGTAATGCATTCATAAACATAAGAACATGTAAATAACAGAGAATTACAAGTAAACATAAAGCCTACCATTCATTCAGATAGACACGATACCAACAACATGAGACACTTTGGATCAATCTTCTGTGTTATATACATTCAAATGATATATACATGGCTACAAATCTGATAAGATTCAACACCAATAAAATTTAACAACCTTCAACTAAATTGCAACAACCTCATTTCAAAAATAACTCTCAGCAGCCTCATTTGGGAAAAAATACATACATTTACACAAGAGGGCTCATAGAGTTTTCCCTCCAACTACCTTAGAGCTATCCTATCGAAATAAAATATTTCAACTACTAAGGCTTTATTACAATAAATGTTTGAGACAGACATATAAGAGTGAATGCTCCAGATCTGTACTACAATCAACTAGATTAAAGGAAATATGATCTGCATTGATCTCACACGATGGTTCAGCTCCTAAACATTTAAGATCTTCTTTAATTACAATCTTTTCAAGATACTTTCATGACATGCCATCTTTAAATTAAAAAAAAATTCAAAATACACGCTATGGCAATGATTTGTCCTCCACTTGCACCTTGATGATGATTTTCCTGCATCATAAAGTTACACAAGTCTGAAGTAACAAAGGAGGGTTGACAGAGAATTTTTTGGAGCTTTAGAAAACCCTAGTTTCTGAACTATATGTGGGTTGTAGTGGATTAGGTTGCATACGTACATGGGTTGTAGTGGAGGAAGCCACATGTATACTTAGGCTACGTTGGAGGAGGTTGCGTATAGGTGAAAAAAGTCATGAAGACTTGAGTTGATGTTAGTGCCAGGTCCCTGAAGTCTGAAGCAAGCTCCTAGATCTGTATTCTATAGGTTCAGATATTCTGGTATGGTTGCATGTTTATTTTAATGATTACTTATGCTTATGGTATAGTAAATGATTGAAGCATTATTGGTATGGATGTTGTGAGATATGGATATGATATATGTTGGTTGGTTTGTTGATTAAGAAGCACTCTCATGTTTGGTATAGCTCTGATATGGTTGATGGATATCTATGTTATATGATGATGTATGCATGAGGGACATGCATAGGATTCTTGGTATGGTTGTTGTGAGATCTGTATATGGTATATGTTGGTTGGTTGTTCGAGTGAGCAACACTCTCATGTATGGTACAGTTCTGATATGGTTCTTATAGCTCACACCCTTGAGATACTTTTACTTGGTTGAGGGATATGTATGATGGTGTATTCATGGCATAGATTGGTTGTAGTGAAAGTTTGGATGTAGTGACAGGTTACTGGTGGATGTGACAGAGGAAGGAAAGTTTCATAGGTGCATAAGAATGGATGCCCTAGTTTATATGAAGGTGTATGCAGGCTGACAGTGGAGGAGGTCATATACATACGCATGTTGCAGTATAGACAGGTCACTTACATACGCATGTTATAGTATAGAGAGGTCACGTACATGTTGACATAATTTTTTTTTCTACAAGATGGGTCTTGTAATTGAGGTTTGGATTCCTCTTCTCAATTAGTGCTTAGATCTGCAAGTTGGGTCTTGTATTGAGAGTTGGTGATCTCTTGGAGTTGGTGCTATTTTTAATTAGTGGATAAACAATTCATGTGTTGCAATATAGATAGGACACGTACATACACATGATATAATATAGACTTGTCACATACATGTTGACATAATTTTTTCTATCTACAAGATGGGTCTTGTAATTGAGGGTTGGATTCCTCTTATCAGTTAGTGCTTAGATCTGCAAATTGAGTCTCGTATTGAGAATTGGTTCTCTCTTGGAGTTGGTGCTATTTTTAGTTGGTGTTGATAAACCCCAGGAATTATAGTCTCTTATAACACATAATACAAAATCTTAGTATTGTCATGATGAAGTAGAGGAGTTACTCTCAGATTTCAGCAGTCACAGTGAGAATGGAGCATCCATTCTCAGCTTCAGAGTAGTTGCAGGTGCAAAATTCTAGTTCCATAGGAACAATTATAGAGAGAGTAGAGGACATACTCTTAGGTAGTGAGACATATAGTTCTTTACAGAAAGCACATAAAGCTAGCACATGATTGTGCATATTAAGTTGGAGTTGAAGAAAGTGTACCAAGATGGTACAATGTAATGTGAAAATTTGGTTTGAAGTTGAATATAGAAAGACTTTTTTCTGCAGGTTGAAGAAGGCTCTGCACAGGTTGAAGCAAGATCCTATAGCTTGATATGGAAGAATTGATAGGTTCTTGATGAGCTTGGGATTTACCAAGAGTAAAGTTGATTCTAACCCTTACATCAAGGTTATGAATGATGAGCCAGTGATGTTGCTACTATATGTAGATGATGTATTCTTGACAGATGAAAAAAATCTCATCATGGATTGTAAGAAGAAGCTCATTGCATAATTTGAGATGAAATACCTAGGCCTAATGCATTATTTCTTAGGCATTGAGGTTTGGAAGAACCTAGAGAAGAACTTCCTTAAACAAGGGAAGTATGTAGTTGAAATACTGAAGAGGTTTGATATGTTGGAGTGTAAATCCATGAACAGAACCATGGAAACAAAGTTGAAACTCTTGGTTGATACTACGTCAAGAATGGTTGATGCTATGTTGTACAGACAGATCATTGGATCGTTGATGTATCTGACAAATACCAGGCCAGATATATGTTTTGTTGTGAACACCTTGAGTCAGTATCTGGTAGAGCCCAGATGTGTTCAGCTTGTTGTTGTAAAACATGTGATGAGATACCTTAAGGGTATGTTGGACTTTGGTCTTAGTTATAATCAAGATCATGACTTCATACTAATTGGTTATACTAATTCATATTGGGAAAGAAGTGTTTCTGATAGAAAGAGAACTTCATGATGTTGTTTTAGTCTAGGGTCAGCGATGACTTCATGGTAGAGTGGTAAGGAATACAATATTTCTCTTAGCACGACAGAAGCACAATACATTGTTGCGTGTTCCACCAATTGTGAATCCATATCGCTTTGGGAGTTGTTGACAAATCTATTTGATCTAGAAATGGAAGAAACTATGATTATATGTGATAACCATAGTTGCATAAAGATGAAAAAGAATGTTGTGTTCCATGACAAGTTGAAGCACATAGAAATACGGTATCACTACACTTACGATATTGTGCATAGGGGAGCTGTTAAGATCCAATATGTTGGCACATATGAGTAGGTTGCAGATGTGTTTCCCAAACCTCTATCTTGTGTAAAGTTTGAGCACTTTCGAGACAATCTTGGTATATTCCGAAAGGACCTCCCTCAAAAGGGGGAGTGATTTTGATGATACTATGGTATCCTAACTAACAATAGGTAGCGCAGTTAAGATTTAATATCCTAGGGGACTGATCATCATTGGATAGATACTTAAGGTTCGGTAAGGACAGTTTGTCATAGTACCTGTGCATGTATATGTGAGTTATGGTCACTAGTGGTAGCTTTGTTAGGATTTTTATAATCCTAGAGAATCTTATGATTCCTGGGAAGATCTCGAAGGTCCGATAATGATGGTCTTTCAAAGTACAACGTAGTAGCTCCATTAGGATTTTATATCCTAGGGAATCTTATGATTCTTGGGTAGATCCTTAGGGACTGTCAGAGTACCACAGAATGTTGTTGATACACCTTCCTCATCATGTTTCCCTATGATGTTGATGATGATGATGATGATGTTTCTCCAGCCTCGTGCTATGATGATATTGTTTCTTCAGCCTCGAGCTGTGATGATGTTGTTTCTCCAACCTCCTGTTGTGATAATGTTGTTGCTCCAACATCATGTTGTGATGATTTTGTTATCTCAACCTCGTGTTGATGATGTTGGTATCTCAGCCTCATGCTGATGATGTTGATGATGTTGTTGTCTCAGCCTCATGTTGTTAATTTTTTTGCACTAGTCTTGTGTTGTTGATGTTGGAGTACCAACCTCGTGTTGGTGATGTTGTTATTCCAACTTTATGATGAAGATGATGATGATAATACTTCAGCTTCATGCTGAAGATGATGATGATACTACTTCAGCTTCATGCTGAAGATGATGATGATGATGATACTACTTCAGCTTCATGCTGATGATGATGATGATGCTACTTCATCTTCATGCTAAAGATATTGATGATGATGTATCATTCTTTCACTGATTGATGATGTTGTATTAGTGTTATACTAATTGATGTTGATGCAGAGAATAATGATGATGATGCCATTCCAGATCCATATTGTGAATGATGATGATGATGATAATCCAGCTCCATGTTGTGAATGATGATGTTATTGATGATGAGAAAAAATTATAATGATTTATAGATATACCAGTCAGTGTTCCAGATTTTGTTGATGTTTCTACCCTCTCTCTCTCCTAATGATGTTGTATTGTAGATTACCCTTCTTGTTAAGGGGAAGTGTTGAAATATTGTAACCGTGAATTATATTCTACTTATTATTAAGTTGTTATTAAATAGATCAATCCCCTTTTGTGGATTGATCATGTTGGGATTTGTATATGACCAAATCCCATTTTGTGGATTGGTAAAACCCTAATTAAATTATGCTAATTGAGAAATCTACCCCTAGGAATAATTAAAGTCATTTTAGCCACTAATTGAAGAAGTCGGCCCAGCTTGGTGAGGATACACAACCCTAGTGCCTAGAAGCTAGTATAAACAAGAGAGGATGATGCCTCATTCACACACTCACTCAAGTCACTCATCTATTGCACAAGTTTGAAGGAAGTTGTAGTTGTCTAAAGAAGAAGAAGAGAGAGAGGTGCATTTTTCAGTGTTGGATATTCTATAGTGTTTGTTTTATTATTCTTGCATTGTATTGGCAATCTATATTAAGGAAGTTTTTGTTGGGTTTTCTCCCCCATGAGGGCTTCCCAGGATAAATGTTCTATACCCTGTGATTTTGTTTCTTTTAGTGATCCTATTTATGCTATTATTATCTAGTAAATTGAAAAGAAGTTAATATCTGCTCTAAATTTAACAAGCCTAAGTGTCCTAGGCTAGTTGATGGGCACATTAAAAGGCCTAGATTAGCCTTGTTTATCTTAGTCTAAGTTAGACTTAGGAAATCAACAATTTATTTTCTTTGAGTGGATTGTGGGTCCTAGGACAACTAGAGCGCGCCTTATTAGGATTATTAGTGGAATGTGGGGCCCAACCAAGGGGGGTGAACCTCCTAGAATCCTTGGAGGATTAATTGGCACACAATTCAAGGAAAGAAAAGTGGTTGATGGGAGGATAAAGAGAGGGGTTGAGGGTGAGAAGGAGACATGTTCTCATTTGGTGAGGTTAAGAAGGTGAGAAAAAGAGGGCACTTGGGTGGGAGAAGAAGAGGGAACAACTAAGGCAGAGAGGGAAATTTTAGGGCCAACTTTGGGTAGCCAGTAGAGGTCATTTTTGGGCCATACTAGTCAACAAAGAAGGGCCAATTCCAAGCAACAGAAAACAGGAAGGAAGAGGTTGAGTTAGGCCAAGTTTTGTCATCCTAATAGGTCTTTTTGTAGGACATACGAGCAACAACAAGTAGGTTATATATGGGAAAATTCCATACTGGTCGTACATACTGTACTTGGTACATACATGTGCCAGACAAACAAGTCCGTATATAGCCAAAAATAGTTGGTCCATACAACCAACAGCTGGGCAAATTTTCTGATGTGGAATGAGAGCAATTCTTTGGAAAATTTGTAAGATTTTTTAGATAATTCAGTTGCTGTAATTTTTCTCTTGAATTCCCAATAAAAGCACCCCTTAGCTATTTTTTCCCCACGCTATGGTTTCTAGGGTACATCTAGTGTCCATGTGTTTTTATGCTTGGTTTTGTGTATGATTTTGTTGTTACTTTGTTGTTATATAACTCAGCTATAGGTTATTAGCATAATTTTCATATTTATATCAGCAAGTTATATTTTTGAGTTTAGTAAATAATTGGCTATAATTTCATATGCTAAGTTAAGAAAAAATAACATGGTTTCAGAGCTTAGCCTCTGAGTACAGGATAAGCCAAGTTTCTTGTTGTGAAAACCAGGAAGAGTAAATTAGAAAGAGGAACATATAAGTAGAGAAAGTGGGTCATCCATAAGAGTTTACTCAAATGGTAGGTCTAATGTTCAAAGACAAACTAGAGGATGCCTCAAACTTTGTTCCTTGTAGGGACCACATAGGCTTGGTGTTGGAGGAGAATGGGCTATTGGAATTTGTTGAAGGGAAAGAAGTCCCTCACAACTAGTAGCCCACCTCAAAAAGAATGTAAATATGAGGAGGGTTATTTTGGATGGATTCAAAGTCCACATTATTACCCATATGTGTATCAAGAAGATAGATAAGGAGATGTGGGAGACCCGTTTAAAGTTGTACTAGTCTAATAACCAAAGTAGGAAGATGTTGCTAAGAGAAAAGTCGAGGAGCACGAAGATGGCCAAGGGAGATCCAGTGGTAACTTACCTCACAAAGTTCACTTAGATAAGAGATGAACTCGTGGTTGTGGGAGAGGTAGTGGATGAGATTGAGTTGGTGAGGACAACCTTGAATGGCTTCACCAAGCAATGGGAAGTATTTGTTCATGGAGTGGTGGATCAAGAGAAACTCTTTGATTGGGAGAGGTTATGGGATGACTTCATCCAGGAGGAGTTGAGAATTGATTCCACTTAGGACATCTATCCAAAGAGTGAGGAGGAGTAGAATGTGGCTCTTCATACGAAGAGGAGAAATGGAGCAGGAGGTTCTAGAGACATGGGAAAAGTGAGATACTTTGCATGTCACAATATTTTTCACTATTCCAGGGAGTGTCCCAAGAAGAAGAACAAGAATAAGAAGACAGAAATGGAAACCTCAACATCTATTGAGATAGATGAGTTTGCAGAGAAATTCAAGGATGGATTTCCTTTGCTTGCCTCTCTTTCAAGCAACAATAGATTGGTTGAGTTGGAGGAATGTTATAACAAAATTTTCCTCACTCCATGCAACTTTCTTGGATGGCCTTCCATTTCCCTATGTAGACTTTAAATCCCCTTTTTGTTCACTCCAAATCCAAAAATGCACATTTTTCCACATATATGTGCCCTATCAATTCTAAAACAAGAATACACGTAGGTTTCTCCACTACATCTCACATACATTGGGTTTGGTGCTCAAAATTAAAAATTATGTCGGGTTTCCATACCATGTCACGAGATCCATGATCCTTGACCTTCCACATACTGGAAACACTCCAAATCGACCCTTTAGTTCCATTCAAAGGCTATAAATTGAGCCATATCCAAGCCTTGAGGGATTCAATAATTCAACTTTGAGAGCAAAGACACTCTGGAGAAATTTCACTTCATATTGAGTCTGCATCCCTTTGTCCTTGAAATTATGAACTCTTTTTGTTCAACCCCCAAGCTCTTCCTTCTTTGTGATGGAGAATCTCATTGACTCCTATATATGAGCTTGCCTTTAATGCAATATTGAAGTGGTGGAGGCCCAACTAGAGGAACTTAGTTTCTCAATTATGATATGTGTCGTTACAGAATTTTCTCACCTATGTACTTATGTTGATTATTTTAATAGAAATACACTTTTCTTGTCAGATTGATATCTTGCAAATATTTGAATTATTATTCCATGGGCATATTTTTCATGTATGTCAATGGATTATGCTAAGTTATATGCTAACATTATATATTATCACCATATTCTTGTGTATCTTGGTTTTTTAGGAAAAGTTGCAGGTATAAATCTTTGAGTTACGTGCTCAATGATAGTCTTCTTCAAACGTTTGAATGAGGTAGGTTCTTAGCCTTGTATTGTTAGCATTTAATTTGTATAGAATACTTGGGATTAGAGTTTATTTTTGTGTTTCATTCTATCTGTTTTGGTTTACCCCTAGCCGTAGAGATATTTTCCTTGTAACAAAATTCGAAACTGTTAGCACATAAACCTGTTAGAGTCTTTGTCCCAGTCTCCTTGTCTTCCCAAACCCCATATGGTCATCCAAGCCTTTGTTTTACACAAGCCATAGCCGTGGGCTCAAAGTGAAAAATTTTAAACGATCTAATATGGACACAAATCAAGAGAGTGGGAAAAGATTAGTTTTCAATGATGAAGATCCATCGATGGAGTAGATCGACAGCCATCGGGTGACAACGATTGCAGAGTTTCATGAGGAATAGTATCAAGAAGGGTCGCGATTTCATGAGTTGGGGAGCAAGGGAGTAGTGTCGTCAGAACTCATGAAGTGTAAATTCCCGAAGGTCCAAAGCTCGATGTGTCGAAGGACCTAGTGTGCCAATATGATGAAGTCTCGAAAAATGGGATTAGAAGGATCTGTCAGATCTCGTGCGGACAAGTGGCGGCCGGTTGGCTCTTTCGGGAGTTGGTGTTTTGGGGTTCTCATCAAAACACACCCATAGCCTGAAACTCTGAATCGTGAAACCACAAAGTGCCCAAGGTTCTATCCCTCGGATCATAGCCGATGAACATATGGATGAAAGATAAGGGAGGCATTGACACAAGTTAAGCCCGTCACGATTTCAATAGCCGTGAGTCTGAAGGACAAGGATTTGACTCCTTCCTATCACTGATACTCAAAATTCATGAAGCACCTTTGGTTTTTAGGAAAGTTCACAACCCACAGTCACATAGAAAGTAGGGAAAAGAGAAATATAAGCACCTGTTCAGTCCACAAATGGATAAGGCTAGCTAAGGAAATGATCCTAACTGTCGGTTCTAAAATAAGATCGAACCGTTGGTTTGGGTAGGGCGGTTTCACAATACCGGGATTGGGATTCCTAAGACTTAGCATGTGAGAATTCATGACAGAAGAAATGTCAAAATGCTTTTGAAGAAAGGCGTGGGATCATGGTCCTGGGTTACATCGAGGGTAGAGCTAGAAGAAAAGGAGGCTAGCCTCCGAGGCTTGGAGAGAATGCACGTGATCATCTCTTATGCCTATAGTCTCAGCCACTCTCTAGGGAAGAAAGAAGTTAATGAATATTGAGCAGGTGATTGAAACCTCATCTCAATCCATAAATGGGAGGTGTGGAAGGTATGGAGCAGTCAACCCATGGTACCCCTGTGTGCAAGTCCCCCTGGAAGAGCCATGTCGATCTGATGTTCTCGTCATACAAGAAGAACCTGTGCACGCTATCTTGGAATTTAATGGCTCAAAATCTCTCCTGCTGTCAGGGGTGAGTTGCTCTGAGTATATATACTCAGTTTTTATTTTTTTGTAGAGGTCGATGGTTGAGCTAGGATCTCATATGGTAAAGTTTTGATGAAGCACTAGCTTCCCTAGTTATGCATTTGTATTTGAGACTTCCTGTTTAATGAAAGTGAGCTTCTTTCCATCTCTCTGTAAATGTTGTTTTAAGACGCTCAAAATTGGAGGATCCAGTCGAGGGTATTTGTGTTGCTATGATGTATGTTTGATCATAGCAATATTATCACCAGTTTTAAGCAGATTCTTGTGTTATATTTTCCCTCTTATATTGAGTAAATCAAAATTGGAGGATCCAGTTGAGATGTTACAATAACATTGTGATGAAGGTTTGATCATTTTGTCGCTGTAACTATGTCATCTAGGCACATTTCAGTGTCTTTTTTTTCTTCTCCAAGCTGCTGGAAGGCCTGATGCCCACAACAGTCTTGTCCACCACTCTTACCAAGTCTTCCCTCTACTCATTTTAAACTCAAATACTTGACTGAAGTTATATCAAGACCTCACCTGCTTGTGCATGCCTGACCTAGTTTTCTAAGTTAAAGCAATATTCTCTTAGGTCTGCCCACATTCGACCACCCCAAATTATTTATCTGTGACATACAAAAATGATGGGTATTGGGCTTACCTCTGCTGGAATCTAGAAGTGACTTCTAGTGCTAACAAAAACCATACTGGGGATTTGATCTCCTTTTTTGGGTTTCAAGTGTTTTTATCCTTGATTTTCTCTCTATTTTCCTGATTTTCCTTGTCATTTGTTGCTTGACAACCTATTTTTTACCTTGCATATTCATTTCTTGGCTTAATCCTTGCCCTGGCATTGTTTTTCTTGGTATACATAGTTTTGACTTGACAAACGCCTATATACGCGAGTTGTCTTCCTTTAGAGTGTGTATATACATGATTGTTTCTCAAACAATCACATACATCATCTCTTGAGTCTTCTTGGATGAGTTTGGTGTTTGTTGGGTAAGTTTTGTTGGTTGTTGAGTCTTCTTAGGTCCCTATTTTGATTGTTAAGTGCCTACAAAGCGATAGGAAACCTTTATATTGTTGAATTTTTGGGGATATTTGTTTCTTATAATCTTTTTAATTATTTTTCCTTGCACATTGGTCTAAGTGTTTGCTTCTTGGTATCCTTCTTGGCTTGTCTATTTTTTCTTGCAGCAGGGTCTATCTGTGAAGTTCTTATTAAGTCCTTTCATTCTCTTTTATTTATATTGAAAATACAAAAAAAATATTTTCTTATTGGCATTATGGCATTTGCACTTTTGATTACTTTGCTTTGATTTTGACACATTTGGAAAGATTGTACTTCATTGAAGTTGTAGATAATGCATTGCAAAGATTTCATTTAGAATCATACCATATATTTCAAATTCAAGACTAGTACTTAGTAGTGTTTTCATATTTTCTTCTTTTTATATGTTGAGTCATAATACCATCAGTTTCACAAATGCACCTCTTAAGTAATCATAATCCATTAAAATCAACGTTTATTAATTAAAATTGATTAGAAACGATTTTATTTTTCAAGGTACACAAACAAGTATAGGACATAGGGCCTTGGAATAGGATTTTGTGAGTAAACTTCTCCAAGGCTATTAAACTAAACATATGTGTCTGACTAGGGAGTGGTGAAACCCATTGTGTAATTAGTGAGTTCAAGAGGCTCCACTCACACTAGATTTAAGCATGAGGTCGCATGAAGTTGGTTGCAGATATAGCCCTCTAATACCTTCCTAGAGTCAGAGATATTTATGTGGTTTTATTCGTATTTGAGGGTCTCGCTAGTACCTTTACCTCCGTGAGAGATAGTTCTTTCGATATTTTTGGCTTTGTTACCTTGCCCATATGGTGGACTGGACTTGCGACTGTTTTCTTGGGAATTGGTTATATTGTGGAGACTCTAGTTTCTTAACATAGGTAGCCACATAGGTTTCTTGCAGGGGGTATTGTGCAGGTACCCTGAGTCAAATAAGGGTAAGAGAACACACAAACTTTATGGAGGATTACCTCTCCAGGGGGGTCTGACCGATTTCATTGTTAAGCCCATGAGGGCCCTTATAACTGATTATGATACCTCTAATCTTTTGAAGGGAGTCTCAAGCCCCTCTTAGGTGAGACATACCTACTCTACTGAGAGAAGCCCCTTTCAACCACTATATCATGTTTGTGTGCATTGGCCTTTTTTCTTTATTTTGGTGTGCTCTATGATTATTAGTTGCCCTAGAATTTTGTTTTATATATTGAGTTCTGAGTCATCATGGATAAGGACCAACCTCCTCATCAGTCTCTTGGTTTTTGAAGTTACCACTGCATATTGATCCTTTACCGAAGCTACCTCCTAAAAAGCATAGAGTTAATAAGTGTGGTACTTATATCTCAACCTCCCAAACTTGTGATCATCCAGTTATGAGTACTTAGTCATACCTAAATGTCTCAAGGAGTCCTTTGAATCCATTCTCTTCTATGATTAGTGGCTCGAACATTATCAATTTTGACGTCATGGATTTTAGGCCTCTCTTTCCTTACCACACGGCCTTTCAAATCCATGTGGGGTACACAAAAATTACCATAAAACATACTATAATTGATGAAGGTGTTGTGACGTGCGTGATGTCCCTAACTATTGAAAAACCATTGGATTTATAAACCTATCTCAATCTATGACTATGTTGACTGCATTTGACGGGCATTCATTTCGACCCCATGGAATCCTCCCCTCTTTTTCGGTCCAGTTAGGTGGGAATATGTTGGCCCTTGGTTATGGAAGGAAGCGAAGAACAAGGAAGAAAAGGTAAAAAAAGAGCTTCACGGGAGACATAGTGACTATCACTAGGTCGAAGTGAGAAAAAGAACAGAAAAGATTGCATCTCAGGTAGAAGCTTTGGAGATCGCCATGAATCTTGAATCATCACCAATGGGAGAATCTATCTTAGGCATTAGCCAGATCATGAGTCAGCTAACTAGTTTGTCTTTATAGGTCGAGGATATGAAGAAAGATAAGGGAAAATACAAAAGGGAAGATATCTAGTGTGTAAGATGCAGATATGAAGGCCATGATAAGGAACATTATCCCTTATTTCATGATTACTTGGCATCAGGGGCATCGAGCCCCTTAAAGAATGTTAACCTACCCTGGTGCGATGTATGCAGAAATAGGCATCTCCCAGGTGAGTGCTACTACATTCATAAGTATGTCCAGACACCCACAAACTTGTATTGTACATTTTGTAAATCCGTGGGGCATGATGATCATGATTGTAGAGCTTATGATCTCATGCATGAAATGTCGAGAGACATATACAAGATTCAAGTCAAAGTACAACAAGAGGGAAACACTCTGCAGTACAACTCTCCGGGGAGAGGAAATTTAACTCCCCATGGTGTCTACAGAGGACGAGGTCGAGGAGGAGGTATGGGCTGAGGCCGAGGACAAATAATCTTTTACAACTACACACAGCTAGGAAATTTAGCAAGGGATTGTCAGAATCCCTACACAACCTATAGTTACTATAACTCCTTCGAGCATGTCATAGAGGAATGCCTTGTGTTGCTAGCTAAACTTCAGGAAAGATGAGGACCCCAACATAACCCACAAGTAAAACTGATATATGATGAACCTCGCAGAGTAGACCCTAGAGTCGATGTTATCACTCGAGGAGGCACTGATACAAGAGAAGATAAAGTAGTCCAAGGAAAGACTGAAAACGACCACGGAGTCAAGAAAGCTACAGAAAAGACCCCAAAATTGAATGCTAAGAAAGAAAGACAGATATTCGAGGAGGCAAGAAAAGAGTTCAAAGGAGATCAAGGATCTTCATCAAAGAGACAACCAAAAATCAAAGAATATGGCATGCCTCAAGCATTTGATCCATCTGCATCACCAACAGAAGGGAAAGAGGTAAGAAAACTCATGGAATTCTTGTACACTTGTGTTAAGTTGATTCAAGATAAAGGAACTATACAATAATTACAATATTTAATCAAGCAGTATGAACTAGGAAAATTAGACCCCTTACTGAATAGAGTAGTGCACCAAATTGGAAAAAGGAGAAGGACAAATAAAGAATTACACTTGAATGCTCAGATAGGAGAGTATGAGATAGACTATGTGGTCCTCGACTTAGGGTCAGAGGTCAATGTCATGATGAATCATACTTGGGCACTGATGGGAAAACTCAAGCTAATATATTCCCCTATTAGGCTTCACATGGCTAATCAACAAGTTGTCAACCCATTTGGATGATTAGAGAATGTCCCAGTGGACATCGATGGATTAAGAACCTTTGTAGATTTTGAGGTAATTGAAATTGTTGATGATAACTGCCCTTACCCTGCATTGTTAGGAATTGATTGGGCTTTTGGCAATTCCACTGTTGTTGATCTAAAGAAAAGATGCATGACATTTGAGAAAGATGGCCATAGGTCCATTTCACCTTTAGATCTAGATGAGGTTCCATGATACACATAACCTATCAGAGAAGAGGACCACACATTTGAACTGGAAAACATCTACAAATTAACAGCCAGACAACAAGATTATATCAACCCTACAGCTAACAGGAATCTGAGCTGGCAAAGTGACAACACATGTTCATCTGAATCAGAAGAAGCATTGGATAACTGGCAGAACTAGATGTACGAAGTATCTACAAGAAGATGTGCTAGGCTAACCAGAGAAGTGTTAGAAAAACAAGACCATGGAGCAATAAAATAAAACAATTGTGGAAACAAAACACAGAAGATACACAATACAATAGAGACACAAATTTACGTGGTTCACCCAATGTGGGCTACGTTCACTAGAGAAATTTCCAGGGCCTTCCTTTATTATTATCCAGCATATGAAGGGATACAACCTACATCAAACCCATTGTAAATTCCTCTTCTTTCTCTCACAGTATCCTATCTCAGAATACAATATTCACCATCAACGATAGCTGCAATACATTTCCCTCATAAAAGAGGGTTGCCTTCTAGGGAAAAAAACCCTAACATAATCTCTATCGTTAGATTTGCAACCTTATAATGAACAATCCATATTTACAATGAAATTACAATATACATTTACAAGGCAATTTTTCCTTCGGGGGCTTCGCCCTCATCCGATGGGATAGCCCCCCCAGACCTCGCAGAGGGGGTACCCACTCTCTACACTCCCCCGCGTGGAAGAGTGTACATACTTCTGGGGTGTAAATACTTCATGGTGTATAAACATGGTTGAAAGTAAAATACCTTTGAATCAGAAAGATAATCAGGCTCCACAACCAACAATCTCCCACTTGGATACTGATCTCAAAAACTCCACCACTGTTGTATATGTTGGACTCTGAACCTTCTTGGACTTGGCAAATTTCTCATCTTCATCTTTATTCTTGAAGACCAACTGAAACTAAGCAAGAACTCAGTTTCTCCCTGGTTACTCCCTTTGTTAACATGTCTGCAGGATTCTGGCTAGTGTGTATCTTTTCCAACTTCAAATGTCCATCTTCCAAGGCGGATCATATGAAGCGGTACCTCAACTGTATATGCTTAGTCTTAGAATAGAATGTTGAGTTCTTTGCAAGATGAATGGCACTCTCACTGTCACAGTACAACCTACTATTCTATTGCTTCTTCCCAATTCCTCCATAAACCTCTATAACCAAATCATCTCTTTACTAGCCTATGTAGAAGCAACATACTCTGCCTCTATTGTTGAAAGTGAAACAACCTTTTTCCGTTTTTAAATCCAACTTACTGTTGTTCCACCTATAGTAAAAACATACCCTGTGGTACTCCTCTTGCTATTTTTATCACCTGCCATATCTGAATCAACATATCCTTGTAGAACAGTTTCTGAACCTCCAAAACATAATGCATGATTAGTAGTACCTCTCAAGTATATGAGAATCCACTTTAATGCCTCCTAATGTTCTTTACCTATATTGTTCATATATCTTCTCACAACTCCCACTGCATGTGCAATATCTGGTCTTGTGCAAACCATTGCATACATCAAGCTGCCAACTATTAGTGAATATGGGACCCTGGACATGTATTCTATCTC
>ML782325.1:346669-380221 GCA_009831015.1 Picea engelmannii | reverse complement strand
GGGGGGGGGGGGGGTTCAGAATTGAATAAGCAGCTTCCCGCGGCTAAGATTTCAACGCTCAGATCAATGACGCCAAGGAAACCACGTCCTTCTCAGTTTCCCTGTGCTTAACCAATGTGGGGCCTCCTCCTGTCTTTTCATTCTTCCTTTCGCCTTCCCCCTGCTGCCGTGTGTCATCCATTCACCCCTCCTCTTCAGTCCGCGTGGCTTTCCCTTCTTCCCACCATCCACTCGTTTCCTGCCACGCGTCCCATTCCTTTCCACATCAGTGTCTCACCCAAGGCAAGATCGTTTCTCCCGTATTCTCCCCGTCTACCCGGGTGTCTTCCGCCATGGGTCATCCTCACGCTCCCCCGATGCCATCGCTTCTACCGTACACCATGTCCTCCGCGTTGGCCCTCAGGTCTGGCCCTCAAGCTATTCAGTTGTTCCAGGTGTCAGCGTGAGAAGTCTTCCCTATCCCGAGATGCTAAGTTGGCCTGGCCATTCTCAATCCCAAGAAGCAGTTATTGAAGCAGTTGAGGGTGGTTAGACATCGTCTCCGCCATAATGGGGACGTCCTGCATTGAATTAAAGGCACGTCGATTCGCCGATGTAACTGTCAGAAGATCGATCGCGTCTGCCATAAGTTGCATGGTTATTCAAAGATTGCGGCTACAGAGTGTCGGAGTCCATGCAGACGCAAAGATTTTATTGCATTTTCTTGGTTCCGCTGTTGTTGTTGTTCTGAGTATATGTAGGCATTTTTGCCATTTTTGTATCTATCGATGGTAGAGCTAAGATCCCGACTGTAAAGTTTGAGCAAATACTCTGGACCTTGATTATGCCTCTGTGTTTGAGACTTCTTGGTTTATAACAAACAGTTTCTTTTTCCATCTTTGTTTCATCTTTGCTGGAGGGTTCATTGTTGAAGGATTCACGTGGACTTAACAATCTTGTTGCGATAAAGGATTTGTTGTGACATCTTTGTATTCTCTGGTATTTGTGTTTGAATGTAAAAGGAATTTGTGTTCGAATGCATTTCTTCTTCAGTCTGTTACACACTGGATGTCTGTGATATACCTTTCACACTTCTTGCATAAGTCTTCCATCTACTCACCCTTTGCTACGACTCACTGTTTGGAGTTTATCAAGACCTCACTCGTCACGCATGCCTGGTCTGGTTTCTGAGCTGATATGATGCTGTTCTGAGTTTTCATCCATTTGATCACCCTTTAAAATAAATCGTGACATTAAACTGATGGGCTTCGGGCTCTGCTCCTGCTAGCAATCCAGGAGTGACTTCCGAAAGCAAACAGGAGTATTATTAGGTCATATTGTATGCAAGCAAGGATTGTTGGTGGATCCATCCAAAATTGCAATTATAGTTGATTTACCACCACCTACATCAGTCAAACAACTACGCACTGCACTAGGACATACTGGCTATTACAGGAAATTGATCAAAGGATATGCTCAGATTACTATGCCAATGGAGAATTTATTAAAGAAAGATGGTCAATTTGGTTGGATAGACGAATGCCAGCAGAGCTTCAACACACTAAAACAAAAGATGGTCACTGTGCCTATTCTAGTCTTTCCCAACTAGAGCAAGGAATTTCGTGTGCATGTTGATGCATCTTCCATTGCATTAGGAGCAGTACTGGCACAACCTAGAGAAGAGGACATTGATTATCCATTAGAATTTTCTAGTAGAAAGCTATCCACAATTGAAATCAATTACACTACTACAGAGAGAGAGGGACTATCCATGGTGTATGCATTGTAGAAATTCTACCACTACTTTTTGGGAGGACACTTTAAAATGTTTACTGATCACTCAACATTGAATTACCTAGTCAACAAGACAGTGTTGGGGGGGGATAATATGTAGATAGATTCTCATATTTCAAGAATATGATTTTGAGATCATAGTTAAGCCAGGAAGAATGAATAAGGGCCCAGACCACCTGTCGAGTTTGGAGCATGGAGAAGAACCTACCAGTATGGAGGATACACTACCGGATGCATAACTACTTTCCATTAGAAAGATTTATGACCACTTCCCAGACATAGTCCAATTCCTGTCAACAGGAATGGCTCCATCCGAGTACACAATTCCATAGAAGAAACAGCTAGTGGTGCACATTCTAGATTTTTCACTGATAGCTGGTCAACTATATAAAATGGGACCTGATGAGATCCTAAGAAGATGTGTGATGGAGGAAGAATGCCCTATGATCCTAGAAGAAGCTCATGAAAGCATTTTAGGAGGACATTACGTAGGAAAAGAAATTGCGCAGAAGATTCTGCGAGCTAGCCTTTGGTGGCCTACGTTACACAGAGATGTTAAAGAATATACAAGAAAATGTGATGTATGCCAGTGAGTTGGAAAACCATCCTGAAGAGATGATATTCCATTAGCACCATAGATGACCCTACAAGCATTTGAAAAATGGTCCATTGATTTTGTGGGACCTATAAACCCACCAGGAAAGTGCACAGGAGCAAGGTATATTATCATTGCAATAGAATACCTGACTAGATGGGCCGAAGAAAGAGCAGTCAAGGACCATAGTGCAACCGCAACTTTGAGTTTTCTATTTTATGACATAATAACCAGGGTTGGGTGCCCTAAGGTCCTTATTAGTGATCAAGGTACACACTTCATCAATAAGACAGTTGAAGCCCTGACTGAAGAATTTGCAGTCCACCATCAGAAGAGGACACCTTATCATCCACAAGAAAAAAGAATGGTTGAAGCATTCAAAAAGATCTTGGAGATAGCATTGACAAATATTTGCAGTGTGAACAAGGATGACTGGCATTTAAGAGTACCAGCAGTACTCTGGGCTTATAGAACCACTTGCAAGAAATTAACAATGTAGACCCCTTTCAAGTTGGTTTATGGTCTTGAAGCTATTGTCCCAATGGAGTACTTGGTACCAAGATTAAGAATTGTTGCATTTACATACATGGATGATACTGGTGCTATTCATGAGAGGCTAGCACATTTGGTCGAACTAGAAGAAGACAGATTCATTGTAGGCTTCCATCAACAACTTCAGAAGGAACAAGAAAAGGCCTATCATGACAGACATATCAAGAGGAAGATATTCAAGCAAGGTGATTTAGTACTGGTATATGGTAGTAAGTTTATCAAACACCCTGGGAAGTTCATAATGCATTGGCTTAGACCATATGATATTGCCTAATTTAAAGAAGGAGGAGTTGCGCAGCTGAAGACATTGAAAGGAGACTGGAAGGAAGTCTTGGTGAATGGGAGTCGGCTGAAGTTGTACTATGACAACCATCTTCCTTGCAGCTCTCAGTAGAATCAAGAAGACAAGGGTCCAGGTACCAAGTGCAGTTGAAACTGGGTACCAGACACAGAAAATATAGTCTGCACAAGGATGGAAAGGAGGCATACAGCAGAAAGCAAGGGCTGCACTACGCAGTCAAAATTCGAAGTAAAAAAAGAGGATCAGATCTCAAATTCCTCGGGATGAGTCACAGGTGAGTGTTGGGGGCCTGTTGTCCCTTGGTTATGGAAGGAAGTGAAGAAAGAGGAAGAAAAGGTAAAAAGTGATCTTCACGGGAGACACAGTGATTGTCACTGGGTAGAAGTGAGAAAAAGAACAGAAAAGATGGAGCGAAGTGCGGAAAAGCAAATCGTTGGATGAGGAGATCAAAGATGACAGATCAAAAAGGAAGATGGATCAAGGATGACTCAAGAAGTGGAAAAAGATAGCATTAGATGCCTTGGAGCACTGCAAGATGAAGAAGGAAATACAAGCTGGTGAAGCCCGGGAAGAATGGGTCAAGTTGGCCTAGGGTTGTAGACACCTAGGGTTTTGGCACCTAGGTTTCAACCTGAGGCTATCGGTGAGGGATTTTAATGTATAAATAGAGGTCGAGAGGACCTAGGTCGGTTCGGTACTATGGTTGATCCTTGTTATCGATTATTGTTCATTGGGATAATATTGTATTATCGGTGAGAGAAGTGCCAAGAGAGAAAGCCTTCTGGTATTGTAATATCTTTAGCTGGGTGCAAAGATCAAGTCTTGTAGCTGGGTGCACAGAAAGGGAGAGAAAAAGAGAGATGGAGAGAGAGGATCTGCTGGCCAAGAGTGAAAATCAGAACTATAAGCTTTATATTAATATATCATAAGCACAGTTCTGTGGACGTAGCCCTAGAGAGAGGGTGAACCATGTACATTTGTTGTTGTGTGTGTGATTGATGCTTTGATCTCTGATGTTGTTATATTGTTATCTGCATTATTGTATTAGATCATATCTTTAGTTGTGAAGGATATATCTAGCTAGTTGAATGATAGATGCATGTTATGTTGTTGTTGTAATAAGAACCACTTGATATTCCCTTGGCTGTAGACATTTTTGTCCTACAACCCCCTCATAGCTGCTTCAGGTGAGACCCCATCTACTTTGCAGGTGTTGCCGAAAGGGCTAGTAGCTAGGGCTTGTTGGTGCGCTCCTAGAGTTGAACCCTGGGTCTACCCCTGTGCCAAAATAATACTGTCGAGGTTGATGTTGAGGTGGTTGATGCACCTCTTGACTACAATTTACTACTAGGGAGTAATTGGACTTAGTCCATGACAGTCATCGTGACATTCATTTTCCACACTTTATGTTTTCCTCATGAAGGGAAAATAGTGACGATTGACTAGATGTTATTTTGTGCATGTTAGTATTAGTGCATCGGTTGGACCTTTGGTCCCTGTTATTGATAATTTTCATAATGAAACTGAGGATGTTGGTGTCTGAATGCATTCCTCTTTGATGGGTAGCTTTGATTTATTGGCACCAATTCACCATATTCATGCCATTTCCAGTGAGTCTTCATCATCGATGAGGTTCATTCCTTTATGTACTTTGTATTTCAATGACCCTTGGACCCTACCTTCCTCGACTATGTCATGCGAAGGTCAGACACACATTGGGATGGAAATTCCACTTTTAGCAACAGAGGTTGTGTATCAGGCTATTCTTGGCGCTACTACTAACCCAAATCCTTCCTTCTCACTGACAGACGAGGTGGATCATGTTTTAGAGCCTGTATGGGCCACTTAATCATATTATTTACCTAATTCCCTCGAATATACTTTACCTATGGATAAATCCATATTATAGGCCATATCTAGTCCTGATAAGCCTTGGGATGATATGCATCATCAATCCTATTTTTCCCAGAGATTTTTAAGATCGAACATGATGACTTTAGATCTACCTTGAGTGAGATGGTCAGTCACACCATGGTTCCATTAGATACACATGGTATTTATATCGAGGGAAACATGGAAAATAATTATCCTACCATCACGATCGACATCTCTCATATACCTGGTAAAATTGAGAATGTATATATTGGTGCAGATTGTTCTCCTGAAGAAATTCAGATCTACAATAAACTCTTCAAAAAATTATGAGATGTATTCACTTGATCATATGGAGATATGTCAGGGATTGACCCTAACATTATCAAACATCAAATTGAAACCTATTTGGATGCTAAACTTGTTCAACAATGTCTTAGAATTGTTAATCCTAGGAATGCCCCCGCTATTAAGGCAGAGGTAGAGAAGCTACTTAATGTTGGTTTCATCTACCTGGTTCCCTTGAATGAATGGGTGTCCAATCCCGTTATTGTAAATAAAAAGAAAGGAACCATCTACATATGTATGGATTTTAGAGACCTGAATAAGGCTTGTCCTAAAGATAACTTCCCTACTCCTTTCATTGACCAGATTCTTGACGAGTGTGCAGGAAGCGAAGTTTTTTTCTTTTATGGATGGATTTTCAAGGTATAATCAAATTCATATCAAACCTGAGTATTAACATAAGACGATGTTTATTTTTCCTTAGGGTAATTTTGCATTCCGAAAAATACCTTTCGGTCTTAAAAGCGTCAAAGCAAACTTCAACATGCCATGGCCTTTTCTTTTCACGATCTTAATCATATTGTAAAAGCTTACCTAGATGATCTCATTTCTCACTCTCTCAAGAGAGTAGATTATTTCACTCACCTTCGATTAGTATTTTAGATATGTCATTACTATTGCATTCAGTTGAACCCTGACAAATGCATATCTTTTGCTAGGTCTAGTCGTATTTTAGGATTCTTAGTGTCTGAGCATGGGATCATGGTAGATCCTATGAATGTTGAGGAAATAATCTATTTATATGGGATGAGTGAGCCCAGTAATCCTTTGATGATCTTAAGAAATTTGGTATCGACGCCTTTGTTGAAGCCTCTAGACTACAATAGAGTCTATATGATTTATATCGCTGCGTCTAAAGGGATGGTTGGTATGGTTCTAGTTCATAAGGACAATAAGAACCATGAGCACATTGTCTACTATCTCAATCGAAATTTAGTTGGTTTTGAACTTAAATACTCTCACGTAGAGAAACTAGCCTTGGTCGTCGTACATGTGGTTTAGAGATTACGACATTATATTTTACTTTGCAAAACTATTGTGGTTGTGGATATCAATCCATTTCAATACGTCCTCACCAGGAATATCATAGGGGGGAAATGCAATAAGTGGATCATTATTTTGCAAGAATTTTATCTCGATTTTACGTCAACAAAGTCTAAGAAATCGCTAGTTTTTGTTGAGTTGATATTAGACTTCCCTCGACTAGATGAGGAAATTTTTCATGATGATTCATCCACAGATGAACATATTTTCCTTATCTAATCTTCAGACCCATGGTATAAAGATATTTTGATCTATCTTCAAACCTTCAAGCTACCTCAACATCTATCGAGAGACGATCGACGATGTATATGTCATCAGGGTAAAAAATACCTTATTATCAACGACACTCTGTATCGTCGAGGGGTAGATAATATTATACATCATTGTTTGACTCATGAGGAAGTTGAGGATATTATCAATGAATGTCATAGTGGGGTATGTTGTGGTCATTTATCTGAGCTTATGACAACCCAAAAGATTTTGCGAGCCGATTATTTTTGGCCATCAATTTTAAAAGATTGCGTTGAAGTGGTCAAGAAGTGTCACCCTTGCCAGGTGTTTTCTTGGAAAATTCACTCACACCCAGCTCCTCTTCAACCATTCATCACCATTAGTCCCTTCGCCAAGTGGGGGGTAGATTTTATGGACTATAACCCAACCTCGGCTAGGGGGCACCGACATATTATCGTGGTCATGGCTTATTTTATTAAATGGGAAGAGGTCATGCCTACCATTAAATCCAATGGTAAGAATGAAAAATTCTTCATATTCAACCATATTATAGAGTAGTTCAGAATCCCAAGAGAGATTGTCATTGATCATGGAAGTCACATTTAAAATGAAATGATGAAAGAGTTAGCATTAAAACTGGGGTTTAAGCACAATCATTCTATTCGAAAAAATAGGTATTCCAACAGAGGACGAACAACTTCAGTAACCACTCACACAACCAGATCAAATATCAAAAAACTAATGTTTTGATGTGGTAAAACCCCTATGGGGAAACATCCACGACCCCAGCCAACACGACCACTTGGATCAATTTATTAATGCAAAAGAAAAATATTACAGAGATATTTTACAAGACAGTTTCTTACAATCAATCATCAGAAAATGACCCTCCATTCTCTTTAAATAGATATCATGGAACAATCAGGTGTTAATCCATGGATCAATGGTCGTTAAGATCGAGGGAAATATGAACCGTCGGATCACTCTATGTCAGGAACATATCATGACCGTTGGATCACTCTATATCGGGAACATATCATGACCATTGGATTTCCTAATTACAAATTTATACTGATGCATACTAAAGAAACACACTAAGAAACACACTTTTACCTAACGACACATTAGACCAAGTAGATCTTAACTAACTCCTAAGGGTATAAATATCCTAACATTCCCCCTTAAGAACAACTTAGGATAGGATTGAAGGATTTACAATAGTGACACAATAGGAGAAGGAAGGAGGAATTAGAGCCTGTCCCCCCTTAATGATAACTTCCTAAACTCCTAACATAGATCAAAGTTTGGAAAACTTCGCTTATGTAAGAGATTTTGTGAAAATGTCTGCAACCTGATATTTTGTAGGGAAAAAGAGCACTTCAATAACTTGATCATGAATGAGCTTTCTGATGAAGTGCATGTGTATCTTGATGTGATTGCTGCTTTGATGTTGAACTTGGTCTTTGGCAATCTTGATGGAACTTTGATTGTTGCACCAAAGGATGGTCGGATGTTGCTATTGGAATCTAAAATATGAAAGGATCCGTAGAAGCCACAAGGCTTCCTAACTTGCATTTACCGATGCTCGGTACTCTTCTTATGCTGAAGAAAGTTAAATAGCATGTTGTTTCTTACAGTCCCAAGTGACAAGTCTTGAACCAAGGATAAAAACATAACTTGTAGTAGACTTATAATCATCAGGGTCACCAACCCAATCTGAATCACTGAAACCAACCAATAAAGGAGTCCCCCCTGAACTGTAACGTATCACGAACTGAATTGTACCACAGACATAGAGAAGTATCATTTTGTCTTATTTCCAATGGCTTTCATGGGGTGTTTGCATATACCAGGCAACAAGACCAAAAACAAAGGAAATATTAGGATGGGTATGAGTCAATTATAAGAGATTACCAAATAACTAATGGTACTTGGTGGCATCAACTTCGAGAGAAGTACAGGTGGTAGTAATCTTGACTCCATACTGGAAGGGAGAAGAGGATGGCTTAAAATCATCCATGTGAAATAAACGAAGAAGTTCACAAGCATACTTAGACTAGGAAAGAAAAATTCCTTCATTGGTTTGCAAAACTTGGAGGCCAAGGAAATAGTGCAAAAAAGCTAAGTGTGTCATTTCAAATTTATCTTTAAGGCTGGTTTTCACATGGTTTAAAATTTTTGAGTCACTACTAGTAAGGATAAAGTCATCAATATAAAGGACAAGGATTGTGAGATGGCTTCCTAATTTTTTGGTATAGACATTAGGATCAGAATGGCATCTAGAGAATTCAGTGTCAATAAGAAAGTTGTCCATTTTGACATACCAAGCTCAGGGAGCTTTCTTAATACTATAAAGATATTTCTTAAGGCGACAAACAAGGCTAAAGTCATTCTGGACATAGCCAAGAGGTTTTTCCATGTAGAGTTCTTCTTTCAAATATTCGTGCAAGGAGGATTTAACATCCATCTCATGGAACTCCCATTTATTTGAGGCAACAAGGGAAAGAACAAGGTGGATGGAATTCATTTTGGCTACAGGGGAAAAAGTTTCATTATAGTCAATTCCTTCAACTTGGGAAAATCCTTTGGCAAATAACCAAGCGTTGTGTCTTTCAACACTTCCATATGATGCATACTTAGTTATGTAGACCCATTTATATCTAACAAGTTTTCTTCCTTTTGGAATAGGTACAATATCCCAAGTATCGTTGGCCATTAAATAATGATACTCTTCATTCATTGTTGTATCCCAATCTAGATGACCTAAAGCTTCTTCAAATGTCTTTGGATCACGAGTCTCTGAAACTTGAGCCAAAAGAGAAGAGGCTGGCTAGAACTGTAAATGTGTCTGACGTTGATCTGAAGGATCACCGACAAGATCAAAAATTGCTTCTCATGTTGAACGGACCCATCTAGGAAGCGGTGGAGCTGGTGCTGGGATAGGTTCAAAGGAATCATCTAGGGGAAGGTGAGCAGGAGGAGGTAGATTTTTATCCTCACTATCATCATCTAAAGAAGAAACTAGAATAGGAATAGAAGAAGGTACAAACATCGAAGATGGATCGCAGGCCAAAGAAGGAACAATCGTCGAATTAGGCTTGTAGGCCAAGATATTTTCATCAAATTTAACATCTCTTCAAATAATAATTTTATTACAATGTGGTTGAAGAAGTCTATAACCTTTGACATCTTCAGAATAACCAACAAATATACACTTCTCACTTTTAGGCTACAATGCTTTCCTTTTCTCAACAGGAATGTGAGCCCATGCTATACCTCCAAATACACGGACATGACTTACATCATTTTTAATTTTGGTCCAATCTTCTTCCGAGATATATTTTTAAGAGCCTTTGTGGGAGTGAGATTTACTATGCAATTTTCACATTTGATTACTTTCACCCAATACTTTAGACTTAAACCCTTAGATTGGATCATAGAATTAACCATTTCTTTTAATGTGTAGTTCTTTCTCTCAACGACACCATTTTGTTGTGGTGTATATGGTACTATGTGTTGCATTTGAATGCATTGTGTAGTGAAATAACTTGTAAAATTATTGTTCACATATTCACCTCCATTATTTTTTCTTAAATTTTGAATTTGATGTCCAAATTTCTTTTCTACAAGGGTCATGTTGGCCAAAAACTTGTCAAAAATTTCACTCTTAAGTTTTTGAAGTAAACCCAAGTATGTCTGGAAAATTCATCAATGAAAGTTAATAAATACTTGCACACAGAAAAACAAGGAGAAGAAAGTGGACCATACAAATCACTCTGAACAAGCTGCAAAGGGCCTGAGGTGTGCCAAGAGGCATGTTTTTCAAAACCGTCCCAATGATGTTTTCCAAGAACACAATTAGCGAAAACACCATCTCTGCATGAAATAAGAGTAAGACTAGTCAACATCTATTGATTTCATAGTTGTTTCAATGAGTGATAGTTTAGATGAACAGATAGTGATAAAATCAATGGCTTGCATGTATTCATCATGTCAAAATTGCACAAGGATTAGTGGCTAGGCAGAAGCCCTGAAGTTTTCGATTAAGTGCCATGTGTCCTTCTCCATCGAACGATCATGATTTACTTCGGAGCTTTGGTAGTTTTTCCTTTGGCAATTTTTGTTTCCCCATTCCTGTTTTTCCTCCAAAGTATTTTCTCCCAAATTCCACAGATCTATGTCACGTTTCCTCCTCAGATTAGTGGTCACAGTTCATTACCAAGGTTCAGCATTCTTTTTAGGCTACCATGTCACTCCGGACCTGTACTACTCTAGGAGTTATACAAGATCTACATGTTTTCCCCCCGAGCTACAAGCATCGAAGACACTTGGCACACATCTGTTAGAGACACGTGGCATCCATCTAGCGCTAACACATGGCACTCATTTCAATAATTTTTGGACAGATCTTCAGCCTATTTTCGAGTGACACATGTCACCCCTCCGTCTGTGACATGTCATCATAGTGACGTCAGGCCTCCCTGTTAACTGTGAGAGATCATCCTTCAGGAGGTGTTTTTGTTCAAAGTGCCAAGATTAGTGCCATCTCCATGAACGGTTTTAATGGATCCTAGAATTGGTGGGAGAATAGACTTTAGCGGTGGCACTAAAAGTAGTATGGTTTCCCATATTACAGATTTGAATCATATCAATGACCATGCTTCATTGTGGGGAAACAACTTGCTCGAGCGTTAAAATTATAGAGTGGTCCCGCAATTAGAACCGTGGTATAGTAAAAGAGCTATGTGGTAGTTGGTGGTGAATTTTGGGCTCAAAATATTTGTGGATCTAAACATCCTTTGACGGCCCCACAATCATATGCTTATATAGTGTCTAATCCAAGAGCAACACCTGGCAGCCCCCTAGGCATTAAGCCTCATCTCAATCCTGAGAAGAGATCATTTAATGAAAAAGGAGTGGTGGTTGAAAGCTAGAATCAATCCATAAAAGAAGGCATGGAGGATTTTTCCTTGGAGACATAATTGTCAGCTCGAGGTACCACAATGGACATTTTTTCCAGCAGGCCCATGTTGAGCTGAGTTTGCGACTAACAGGAGGATACACACACAATCTGACAGATGAAGGCACAAACGTAAAGCTTTGAATAGGATGGCCAAATTACACTCTTGGAAGTTGTGTACTAATCTGATATAAATAAACCAGTTTAGATTTTGTAAGAGGGGGGGTTGTTCAAAGGCTGAAGAGACGAGAGAGTTTTTAGTTGAAGGGTTCTGTAATTTTTTAGTTTGTATGCCTGAGGGCTTGGGTTGTAAATATATGTTATTGAAGATTCCTTTGAATCATTTTTATCAGACTATCTTCTTAGTTTACATGTTATTTGTGTTTTTCTTCTTGTATGAATGTAATCTCTTTGATTTATGGATCCTTGAGGCGATGGAAGATCTGTTGCTATCATGCCCATCTTTCATGGTTTTTCATATTTTCTATGTTTTTCTTATTGTCTGAACGTAATATCTCTGATTTATGGATTCTTGAGGTGATGAAGGATCTGTTGCTATCATGCCCATTTTTCATGGTTCATCACTTAGACATTTTTTATCTTCTTCTCCTCACCACCACACAAACATTTTGTCTGATAGGTGGTTTAAATGCCTTCCTTATTAACGATACTTATGACTCCATAGCCCAATGGTCCATCACTGATATGCAGTGATACTTTTTCTCTTCTCCTCTCCTTACAACCTCATTGAGCCACCCACTCAAACCATTTTAATCCATTTTACCTTTTTCTTTGATGGGTACTAGGCTTATCCTCTTGCATTCAGAGGGTGACTCTCAGTGATAACATTCATGGTATCGTTGTTGAGGAAGGAAGTGAAGATATATTCCCTGGGAGAACAACAATGAAAATATATGATCTTTGATGGTGAAAAAATACCAGACACATGAAGACTACATATCATTCACTTGAAGACTCCATGTTTAAAGAATCCAATGGTGACTCCACAGTTTTAAGAAGTCATATTTTCAGATGAAAGCCATTTTGGCTCGAAGGTTTTCTCCTTTTAATTTCTCTTTTGTTCCTGATTTTCCAAATTTTGTTCCTACTATGGATGAGTGGGGTGATCTTTGCCGATATTTAGAGAACATAGAGATGATAATCCTACAGAGCATCTTCTTGAGTTACATGAACTCATGCATCAATGGGAAATACATCATGAGTATGTATTAATGAATATGTTCATGTACTCATTAGAGGGAGATGTTCGTGAGTGGTATTGATCCTTTCCCCTTGCTAGAATCTCCTCCCTAGAATAGTTTCATGTAGCTTTCAGTATTCATTGTCAAAAGTTTTATTACTCTAAGTTAATTTGTCATACCTGTTGTGAGGAGTATAAAGACTTTGTTCATGATATAAATGATTCTTATGAAATTTGTGAGAATGATGAATATGCCTTAGGTGAGGAATCGACTCTTCTCCATTCATCTGTATTAGATGAAAACTGTCTTTGTTGTCTCAGTAAGGAAAGTGCAGAAATTGAGTATGTTCCAGAAGCTGATATTCATTGTAGCCCTATTTGTAAAAAACCTAGATATGAGAAACCTATTTTTGACTCATATGATGATGATAAGATATTGGTTCCTAGATTAAATCTTGAAAGGTATCTTGTGTTTGACAATGGAGGACAATTTTCTCATGTTGGGAAAAATATACCTCTTGGTAGTTCATTCGAGGCTCCTCCTTCATTTGATCATTATGGAGACAGTGATGAAGACATTGAGGTGTTTGTTGAAGAAAAAGGAATTAGCATCCAAGCTTCTAATGAAAATGAAATCTTCTGCCAAAAGAAACATGTTAACAAGAAGCAACCATCCATTTATATACATGAGGATATTTCTTGCTATTAGCTAGCAGATGTTATTAGAGAGGGAAAAAGAGAAATGGATCAGCAGACCGCATCAACCTTTCACTTACCTATGCTTTCCACAGATGTTCAACCATATGTGAGTTATTGTAAAGAAGAGTAGGTTTTATGTTACCAACCCAGTAGGTTTTATCACCTATTTTATGACCCTGTAATGGAATACATGGAGTTGCATTTCTTCAATGTATTGGAGCCTCCAATCCTTATATTACCATCATTATTAGGAGGAAAACTGAATAATGTAATCAATTTGTTTTCATAATTTCATTCTCCCTTGTTGACCACTCACAGAGTAAATAAGTTTTCAATTAGGAAGTTATTTGAATGGCTCTGGTGGAAGTTTGTTTTCACGTAGAGCATTGTAAAAAGTCAGTTAGTTTAGGATTCTACATAAATAAGGTCCTTCTGGAGCATGTGTGTTTGTTTTCTTTTTTGTAAATAGAGTAGTGTACATGTAAGCATGTTTCCTTCAACAAATGTATTTGAGCTCAACTCCACAACCCAATAKCTAAGGCACTGGAACTACATATTCTTGGAAACTCGCAAGAAGAATGCCATCCCCTATGGAGCCAATGTTATCACATATAGTTGTYAAGGCCAACAGGTTGTCCAATTTCTCAGTCTGCACAAAAGTGTCCAAATGTAGTGTTCAGAGCAGTCCTTTTCAGGTTCAAGATGCTAACAAGAAACCGTATTCAATTTTTAGTCGTAGGATATGAGCGAGAAAAAGACAAGTSGTGAGATTAGAAAGATTAAKTCACAACCATCAGATCGCATAAGAGAGAAATCAATAGTGGGGAATCATTGCAGGGATCGGGATATGAATTAAATTTTCCACAAGTTGTGAGCCCACAATTGCTCACAATCRTTKATCTTTCTAGATCAACAGATCAATGGTGCATATCAATCCTTCTACAAATGATCATCTTCACATTGCGGGGATCAGAAAGGAAATTAAAGTATCTACTAGTTGTGAGCCCACAATCGCTCGTGGCCATTGATCTTTCAGTAGGGGACACATGTTAGGTGATCTTGTACTACAGGAGAAAGAAAGAAGAAGTTGAGTGAGTAAAGGAATCCAAAAGGCCCGAAGCTCGAACTCCCAAAATAAATATCGGTCGTACAAAACAAGAGGACACATGATGCCATATCTCACACTTTGGAAATTTGACACTTCAGAGGATTGTAAGAGCTATGCATTGAAAATTATCGAATCCTAAACTCCCTACGTAAATCTCGGCAATCCAAAACAAGAGGCCACGCGTCACTAGATCTCTCACTTCAGGAATTCGACACTTCAGAGGATTTTGTAAACAAGAAGGAGAAAAGGGTCGAAGCCCAAACTCTCGAAGTAATTGTGAGCCATTGATATTTGCAGTAGGAAGCAAGGTCCATCCAAGAGCGGTGCATGGAAACAAAAGTGGGGCTTTCCAAGATCATATATCGAGATGAAATCAATGACTCGTGTGTATTCGTCATGTCAAAATTGCGTGAGGATTAGTGGCTAGGAAGAATCCCCAGAGCTGCAGATCAAGTTCCAATGTCCTTCTCCATTGGATGATCAAAATTTACTTTAGAACTTCGGTATTTTTCCTTCGGGAGTTTTTGTTTCCCCATTCATGTTTTTACTTCAAAGTATTTTCTCCCGAACTCCACAGATCTATGCCGAGTGTCCTCCTTAGATCAACATTCATGGTTCATTTCCAAGCTTCAACATTCTTTTCAGGCCGTCATATCACTCTAGGCTCGTATTACTCTAGGATTTATACAAGATCTACATGATTTTCCCCTGAGCTCCAAGTGTCGAAGACACTTGGCACCCATCTATTAGAGACACACAGAATCCATCTAGTGCTAACACATGGCACTCTTTTCAAGCATTTTTGGAGATATCTTCAACTTATTTTCGTGTGACACATGTCACCCCTCCATCCACTACATGTCAACATAGTGACATCAGGCCGCCCTGTTAGCTACGGGAGATCATCCTCTGGGAGGTGTTCTTGTTCAAAGTGCCAAGATTAGCACCATCTCCATGCATGGTTTTAATGGATCATAGAATTGGTGGCCGGATATAATTTAGCGGTGGCTCTAAAAGTAGAAGGGTTTCCCAAATTATGGATTTGCATCAGATCAACGACCACACATCATTGCGGGGATGCAACTTTATCAAGCATTAAAATTCTGGAGCAGTCCCACAATCAAAACCATGGTATAGTAAAAGAGCTACGTGGCAGTTGGTGGTGAATTGCGGGCTCAAAAGAGGTGTGGATCTAAATAGCCTTTGATGACCCCACAATCATGTGCTTATATAGCRTCTAATCCAAGACTAGTGTGTGGCATCCTCCTAGGCATTAAGCCTCATCCTAATCCTGAGGAGAGATTATTTAATGAAAAAGGAGTGGTGGTTGAAACCTCGACTCACTCCATAATAGAAGGTGTGGAGGATCTRGACATGGAGAYARAATTRTCAGCCCGAGGTACCACAATGGATGTTTTTCCCTGCAGGCCCATGCCGAGTTGAGTTTCTGGCTAATAGGAGGATAAACACACAGTCTGACAGAAGAAGGCATAGACATAAATATTTGAATGGGATGGCGAGATTACACTCTTGTCAGTTATGGACTGATCTAATATAAAGACATCAATTTATATTTTGTAAGAGGGGGGGTTCTTCATAGGCTGGAGAGCCAAGAGAGTTTTTAGTAGCATGGTTCTATAATTTTTTAGTTTGTATGCATGAGGTCTTGGGTTGTAAATATATTTTATTGAAGATTCCTTTGAATCATTTTTATGAGATCGTCTTCTTAGTTTACACACTATGTTTTTTTTCCTTCCTGAGTGAATGTAATCTCTCTTATTTATGGATCCCTGAGGTGATGTCGGATCTGGTGCTATCATGCCCATCTTTCATGGTTTGTCATATTTTCTATGTTTTTCTTATTGTCTGAATGTAATCTCTCTAATTTATGGATTCTTGAGGAGATGGAGGATCTGTTTCTATCATGCCCATTTTTCATGGTTCATCACTTAGACATTTTCTATCTTCTTCTCCTCACCACCACATAAATCTTTTGTCTAATAGGTGTTTTAAATTCCTTTCTTATTCACAATACTTATGACTCCATAGCCCAATGGTCCATCACTGGTCTGCAGTGATACTTATTCTCTTATCCTCTCCTCACAGTCTCACTAAGCCACCCACTCAAACCATTTTAATTCATTTTACCTTTTTATTTGATGGGTATTGGGATTATCCTCTTACAGTCAGAGGGTGACTCTCAGTGATAAAAATTACCATGACCATGAATCTTTTGAGATTCAAGACATAAATTATTAGGAGACAAGTACTTTTCTTCAAGAGGAAGCTCAATTAACACAATGGGAACAACATTTATAATAATGTCCATTGCATTTGGGCCACCTTTAATGATAGTAGGTGTAGTTGAAACACTCTTGGAAACATGAACATAAATTGGCTTCTATATAATCCAAGAGAAAACATATTTTCACCCACTAATCATTGTTACCATGAATCGAGATCTTCAATGGAGGTTTACATTTTACTTAAAAAAAAAGTCTTCATGTCAAACAAGAAGTGACTCTTGAGACACTTTCCACATGGATGTGACTCTGCAGACACTTTCCACATGGATGTACCTAACTTAAACATGGGACCTTCAATAAAGGCCTTCAAACTAATTCTTTGCATTCTCTTTTCCCTTTTTGTGTCATCACATAAAGCACTATGAGATGATATTTTCCAAATCCTAATGGTTCTATCTTGAGAAGAACTTGCAACAAAATTTTCTTCCTTTCCTTTCCTAATGTAGGGATTACAAAATCTAGACCATGTACGCAATATTGATGGCCTTTCAGTTCACATGCATGGTGGAAATTTTGATTCCTTTCACCAACATAGAGATAAACTTTGTTTTCAAGGCCTCCCATAGATAAAATCCAATCTGCAATATTTCCTAGCAATCCAAAGAGAGAAATAGCATTCATTTCTCTTGAACCTACATATATAACTTGAAGCAATGAAAATTTAAACTCACCTCTAGTTTGTCTTGGAAGGCCAACTTCCCATATATGAATAGTATTGTCTGAAAAATCCCTCAACTAAAGTTGAAGAAGAGTGCATCTCATAAATAGAACCCTAGTGAGAAATTTCAACATCCTCCAAAGAATTGCTAAAACATTTGGGAACACCACAAATGCCTTGCTTTTCTTTCAATTCAACCCAACATTCATGCATTTGATGGGGAACCTTTAATATTGCAATGTATTATGGAGAATGACAATGTTCATGTGAGTTCTCCAAATAATGTAACACTTTGGATTAGTGAGAACATCCATGCTAGAATCAAACTTTTCACAATTAGGATGGAACCGTTGAGAGCCAAGAAATACTTTCTCAACATTTCTCAGAAAAACCCAACTCACACCATGTGATGTTCACCATTTTTGTCAATACCAAAAAATGAAACAATGAGGTAGGAGTGACCTTTTGAAGAAAGATAAATACCAAAACCATATGATGGGTCATTATTATGTGTTCTACGCTAGCTGAAACCATGAAGTATGATTCTTGCAACACATTTGATAGATGTGTTGTGTTAGGAATTCCTGACATTTACATTAACATAGGACCTTCAACTTATCTCAAATTGTTCCAAATGAACCATCCTCAACAATAGGTCCTTGCCTAAGTTGTGTAGGGATTTGATTATACCCATCCATCTATTTCTACATTGGAAAAACACCGAATAGTGCTTTAGAAACTGGAGATCTAGTTCTTTGAGAAAAAACTAAGACAACCCATTTGACGAGAATTAAAATTAATCACATAGTCATATCTACCTAGAAAATTATGGTTTTTAAAAGACCCCCAATGTATCTAGCATGGTGAATACCTTACTATTATTATCATGTCATCCTGAAGCATAATGGATGGAAAATTCATAGGACCAAACAATGTTCAATAGGATTGGAAGCATGAAAAATAACCAAACAGTAACACCTCAAAGAAGCAATTGTCTAGGATTCTCCTCTAAACTTTTTCATAGCCATTGGTTACAGTTCCAGTCTTGGGTTGGAACATGATGAAGCAAATTATCCACTGTTACGACTACGGGCAAAGCCAATATTTTTTTTGGGGGGGGGATTAAGGGGCAAGAAGGAAACGATGACAAAAGTTTGACCACACCACAAACGATGAACAGAAGCATGCAACCCATGCAATAGGAAACTACGAAACCACGCACAGGCACAAGGGTAACCAGGTAAAACATGCACAGAATAACCAAAGGTAACGACTAACTTCCCGACGAAGCAAGACACACCTACAAGCTAAGGGACCGCTTCCCCTTCCCGACATAATGACATTGATGAACAAGACTAGAACCTCGAGGCATGCAAACCAACGCATGCATTCAGGTAAACATATGATGCTCAGCCACACTCACATGGTATGCACTGACTCTGACCAATCTATTATTCATCGCTAACCCATAGGGCACGCCATGATCCCCTCATCAGGGACCATGTCGTCCCTAGATGATAGGTGTGCCAATAACCCTGGCACAAACCAAAAGGGACCAAGACTCAAGAAAACTCTGACGCGGTAGGAACCAAATACTAACTGGGAGACTATACCTACCCCACACAAAGGTTGATGAGACACAAGAGGACGAAGACAAGGGGTGATGCCAACCCACACGACATTGTCCCTGCCACCACCAATCACCCAGTCTAACCGATCTATGATTGCATTCAATTTTAACGAGGGTTTCGTTCTAACGAGGCACGTCAAGTTACAATTAGACAATAATGTGTCTGCTAAATAACCATTAATACTATTAAATTTTTCAAATCTAAGTGGTCAATACTAAAACCATAATTATAAATGCCCTCTATCCTTAATTAAAATTCAATCCAACGAGCCTAAACTTTGCAATCCATTCCTTACTTACCAATCAAATTTTAATCTTTAACACAACCTAATCGGTCAAGTCTATGTTAATCCAAATTCTCCATCCAACTAGACATTAACTGAAATAACAACATTTATAATCTTAAAGTAGAATGATTCCATTAAAACACTTATGAGCAATTAATCTTAGCATGTAGACTACTATATCGACCAAACTAACAATACTAGTTGTCATTAATATTCAGAAGGAAACTGCCAACTATTAACGTCATTTTATCAATCTAACAAGGTGACAACATCGCAGTTACATGACAATTATTATATCAAAACAAGGCAATTGACGTAACAATTAACATGACAGTTAATTCAGCAGTAACAAAGTGATTTACATAACTGTTATCATAACAAGTCATATAGCAATGACAATGTGATTAACGTTTTAATTAGCATAACCATTAGTAAACCAATAACAAGGTAATTAATGTAATAGTAACAATCAATATAACAGTAACAAGGCAATTAATATAACCGTAACAACACAATTAATATATCATTAAGAAGGAATTTGTTGTCCATTAACTCACTATAACAAATTATCTTGGAAATTAATATGGTAATAATATAGCATTTAATATTGCAATTAACATGGAAATTAACAGTAAAACACAGGCAACATTTAAGGAAAAAAGGTGTCCAATACATCAATCGTAGTCAACCATTTAAAGGGGCAAAAATGTGGTCACACCAGCAGCAAAATGCAGTCACGTTTAATGGCAAATCATTGTGCCATACCTCAGCAAGCACAGGCTACCATTTAATGGAAATTCATGGGCATTTAACAACAACTCAGTCCATCATTTGAAAGAAAAAACGTGGGCATTTAGAACGACAATCTCAGTCTCATTTGAAAGCAAAAACGTGGGCATTTAAAACAACAAACTTAGTCTCATTTGAAAGAAAAAACATGGGCATTTAAAACAGTAAAATCAGTCTCATATGAAATAAAAAACGTGGGCAATTAAAACAACAATATCAGTCTCATTTGAAGGAAAAAACGTGGGCATTTAAAACAACAAACTCAATCTCATTTGAAAGAAAAAACGTGGGCAATTTTAAATGGCAATCTCTGTCTCATTTGAAAGAAAAAACATGGGCATTTAAAATGACAATCTTTGTCTTATTTGAAAGAAAAAAACGTGGGCATTTGAAAACAAAAAACTCAGACTCATTTGAAAGCAAAAACATGGGCATTTAAAATAGTAAACTTAGTCTCATCTGAAAGAAAAAAAGTGGGCAATTAAAACAACAATCTCAGTCTCATTTGAAGGCAAAAACATGGGCATTTAAAACAGCAAACTCAATCTTATTTGAAAGCAAAAAAGTGGGAAATTTTAAATGGCAATATCTATCTCATTTGAAAGAAAAAACGTGGGCATTTAAAATGACAATATCTGTCTCATTTGAAAGCAAAAATGTGGGCATTTAAAATGGCAATCTATGGAAACTTTTAAAAGAAAAAATGTTTTTCCATTTCGAGGATACCAATACAAAATGCAGACATGAATCAATTCATTTTTCCATTGCTTGAATACCAATATAAAATGCAGACATGAATCAATTCATTTTTCCATTGCCAGAATACCAATACAAAATGCAAACATGAATCAATTCGTTTTTCCATTGCCAGAATACCAATACAAAATGAAAACAGGGAATCAAATCGTTTTTCCATTGCCAGAATACCAATACAACGTAGACAACAGTAAGAGAAACACAAGGATCCAATGGGAAAATTCATTGAAATGATCACAGGGATTCTAGCAGTCAAGGCACAGAGAAAAAACAACAAGGACACAAGATAATCCATACGCAGAGGTATTTGCTAGATGGTACAAGTCAAACAATCAACCAAGGACAATAACAGAGGTAGACGGCTGACAGGAATGTCCTTCGCTCATCATCCACACATAGAAAAGCAAGCCATTGAGATCCATAGGTCTATTAACGCCGAAGCGACGACCGTAGATCAGGCTCCTAGACGACTGCTCAGGCGAGGACTGATGATCTAGGGATGAAAGGAAAAAACAACCACAATCTTCACAAATCAATACACCAGAGGGAAGTGAATACATGACGGGAATAGAAGGCGATGGGATTCAATCAATCATTGATCTATAAGATATGGAAAAATTTAGTCATCAACTAGAACGCTAAGACAATCAATTTACTTACCCAATTAAACATGCAGATCCAAAGCATAAATCCTACTACAATCTACTATGCAAAAATTAAAAAAGCGTACAGTTGCCTGATTGCCTGCTCCGAGTTGATGTCTCGTGCACTCCATGCAACTCTCGCTTTTTGATCGATGAGACTTCATCAGTACCTCCCAGCCAATGCTATGGGTACTATTCTTCCCCCTTAGCCCCCTGAGCCACAAAGGGACCACACACACTAACCAAGAATCAACTAGCTCCTAGCTCGTCTCGCAAGGTTGAGATACCACTCCTCACCGAGCTGAGTATCCCAACTCCGACAAGCTAAGTCAGTCAAGTATAAATTTTTTCAATGTAACATTATGCAAACACAAGGGATCCTTCCTCCTTCTCCTCCCTCCATTATATAGAGTTTCAAACTCCTTTACCTTCCCAAAATCCCATTTAAATTAATGTTTAATAAATTAATTCCTAAAAATTCCTCCCAATACAAGTGTCACCCATCCCCTTCATTTCTCCATAAATTAATTTCTTTAATTAATTAATTACCCTTATTTCTCTCACCCACCTAGAGTCACTTCTAGATTCTCTCCTAGGTGTCCCCAAATTCTCTTACAGTTTTTAATGATTTTCCCCACTATTAATTTGCTAGTTTAGTTTAAAATTAGAAAGTTCTTAAATGGTAGATACCTTACTAAGTTTGACTTTATGATTTTTCCCTTGTGTTTCCCTTTTCTTTTTTATGTTTCCCTCTTTTTCCTAGTCTCATAATTATTTTAGATTTCCTCTTTCCCCTTTTTATTTAGAACTCAAAATGGTAGGTGTGGAAGTTACCTTTTTCCCTTCCCCCACCCCTTTTTTTCTAAACAATTATTTATTTTATTTTTATTTTCATAAATATATATATATATATATATATATATATATATATTATTTTTTATTTTATTTTGTTAAAAGGATAGAGAAAATTTTCCACTAGTATAATTTAGACCTAGACTTTAAATTTCGTGGGCGACATTTTATTAAGGAGCTTGTTTTAAAAATTCTTATCTCGTTATTAGTCCTAAGGCCATCTGGGTTCATTTGTTTATCATTAATAACACGATATGCCCTTCAGGACGCACTAGGTGCTCCAAGGGTGCCATTCGCCTCATATGTTTCCCTTGTGTGACATGCCCTTTAGGATGCACCACGTGCTCCAAGGGTGCCACTCACCTCATCTATTTCCATTGCATGACGTGCCCTTCAGGACGCACCACATGCTCCAAGGGTGCCACTCACCTCTTGACTGACTTGGTAGACATCAAAAACCCCTGGAGTCAATACTCCGCTAGGTGAACTTGTGGGAGACTAAGGGCCTCTAAGGAATAAGGCCCCCACCTTATTGTGCACCCCTTTGAATCATCATGAGCGATTGTCACAGTCTTCCCTCATGGCTTCGTGGATCCTCTCGAACTAGGTAACCGTTAACCTACAGTTCGAGCCACGGTGTGAGTGCTAGTAGGTTGTGGCAAGGCTGCTATCCACACCTCTCCCTCAACCTCTTTGGGAGTTGTGCGTCACCCCTTTACTCCATATGTGAGTCTGGTCGACAAGCTATCATCATCCTGCATCATTAACGAATCATGTCAAAATATATCCATATCATATAATCTAATCAGATGCACTAATATCACATATAAAACAATCAAACCCCAATGCTACACTCCCCGAATCGATTTGGATTCCAAGGGGTTCCATCGATGCCTCTGCATCCTTGAGGTCCAACATCCTTCACACTCAGTAAAACCGATTCAATAGCACATGTCTATGTCAATGCAGTAAAACCACATGTCATCAACCCATAATGCCTCATAATCAAAATCAATGTTTTAATAGCATAAAATCCGGATCACTTGTGAGCAAGTGTCCTCAAAGAATAAGTTCGATCAGTGCGCAAGAGCAGGATGTTAGATACACCCAATCTTTTCCTGTTATTGTCATGATCATTGAATTTTGTCCATCGCATACTCACAGTGCCATAAATGAATCCTATTAAAACATAATTTTCTTTCTCATAAAGCCCTCGATACATATAGAACCATAGTTGTGTGCCATGTGCCAATCCCACCATACATGCATCCTCCAATCTAACGATTGTCTTTTATTTGAAAGGAAAAATGTGCCCATATTTTATTTTTATCTCACCTCCGATACCACCATACCACTTTGAGTGCACATGTCATAGTTTGGTTTATTTCAAACGTCCAAAACACATTCAAATCTTCCTTCAACAACTTGGATACCACTATTGGATGTACGACATGGTTTCTTATTTATGGAAATATTGGCCATCATAACCTATAAACTTTGACTTTAGGCTTTTTGAAAAAGTAACTAAAATAATATTAAAAATATAAACTCTGGTGGAGGGTAGGGTCCCTTATATGGTTTTCAGTAATAAATATAATCAAAGATTATATGGTATAGGTACATTTTCAAAGTTCAAAATGGTTCAAAGTTATGATGGTACTAAGGTGGCTCATTAAAATATTAAATGCAGGTATAAGGAATATGATCAAGTGAAAGAAAAATTCAATATCCAAGCTAATAAAATCATAAGGTATGACTAAATTAAAAAAAGTGACTTGAGAATGGGGAAATGTAGAGAGAAACTGATCAATATACTTTGAAATTGCATCAATTCCATCCAACATTTTAAACAATGTCTTAATTTCAAATTCAGTCATTTCCATGTAATTTAAGCCAATGCATTTGAAGTTACAACATTCCAATTAGAGATGGTGCTTCCTTGTGAGGCACCAAGAACTCTAGACCAATTTCCTTCTATCCTTCAGGCATGGAGTCATTCTTCTTTGAACCAATTCTTTGCTTTGTCAACCTGTGAACTCAAGAAACACTTTCCTGATCTGTTGCCTCAAAAACAACCAAAAATTGATCTGAACATTAAAGTGCTTGAGGGTAATCTTATTTAGATACGAGATAGTTCACACTACTTTAGTTAGAGAAACAAAAATGACTAAAGAAATAAAAAATCCAATGATTCAACCAAGCAAATATTTTACAAATTCCACAACTTTTACCCCGATGCTTCATCCTTGATTGGAGTAAATAAACATTGAGTTGTTGTCAATATGAATTCGGTATCATGTTCAATATGATTTTGATAATTGAACATATATTCTATTGAGAACATAATGTTTCATTTTTGAAAACTTGATTCATCCAAATCTCCACAAAATTGTATGTCTTTGTGCATGTCCCATGTTGATGAAATTTTTTTGAAGTTGCAATAACATCAATGTTTTGTTCTCTTTCTTTATTGTTGGTAGGGGATTTTATTTCCAGGTTCCTCTGTGAGCATTCAACCAAACTTCCATCTCTGAAATGTTGCTAGTATATAAGGTTCATGGTTGTATTTATTTTCGGAAAACAAATATGTTGCTTATTAGTATGTTCATTTACAATGATAGGATATAAACAATTTTCAAAATGTGACCTTGAACCATAGAAATTTCCAAATGATTTTGCATTCTTTGTTATGGGGTGAGCAATGTGTTGGCCATGGATATTAACTTGAATAAATCCCTTACTAATTTTCAAATATTCATGGATATGATATTCTTCAAGACCTTCTTGAAGACATTGTGGGAGATTTACTTCACTCATTCCCCCTTCCTGAAGTTCCAAATTTTGCTCACTTTGACAATTTGTAGCACCTCTCCATGGGGTACTATGAATTAATATTTGTTGAATTAAACATATGCATTAAGTGTAAACAAAATGTTCTTATTTCATATATGGAATAACCTACAACATATTGATAACTCTTTTACAATTTTCCCAGTGATAATTATTTCAAATTTGAATACAGATATACTAATATAAATACGAGGATGAGATAAATAAGAACTCAAATTTACAATTAAGATTTTTAAATAGAAACATAACAAAATATGCCAAGTGAAATACCTCCTCCTTAATATGTTGAAGATGACCATTTGCAATGTAGTCCTACGAATAGTATTAAGATGCTTCCAAACATTCCTTTTCTATTCACTTGCCTAGAGGGAAACAATGGAATCCGCCCAGCCAACTAGGAGCCTAGTCGACTTCCTAGCTCTAAGAAACCTTTCAATTTCTTGGTCCTTCGTGCTCATGACTCCAAGAACAACAAAGCACATATGCTCTAATAAAACTCACAAGAATTATATCTTCCAAGAATTTTCCAACCTCTTAACATCCCCCATCCTCTCAACCTCCTCTCCTATTTATCAAGCTTCCATACACCCTTTCCCAAGTCTCCTCAACAACCATCATTAATAGCCATCAACCTCCCTTATCTAGATTTTTTAGAAAGTTAAAATAAAACTAAAATACAAATTATTTCCATAAATAACAATAAATAAAATACAATGTCTTTCTTCTCATGCTAGCTTATAAATGCAATTTGACAATTTCCCCAAAATGAACATGAAAACCAACCATACTCATTTAGTTCATCATACCAACCATCAATCAAGTGAAAGAATTTATTTAATGCTACTAGATATTTTTGCATGCAATAAAATGTGCATAGTCATTAAACCATTCAATTAAATACTTAATAATCTAGTTTACATTAATTAATTTTACTAGTGTACATGTGTAGGGTATGTTTGTGTAGCTAGCGGAAACATAGCAAGCACATGCGCTAATGATAATAAATCATTGTTTCTGGTTTATAGTTCATGTATGATCACCCCAAGGCATGCAGGACAACAAATGCATCATTCATTAACATTAAATAACAAAACTACAATAATTCATCCATAATTGACCATTACGCTTAAAATATAAAAAGGGGATAAAAATAAGTGTTTTGGAACCAAGCTAGAAACAAGAGTGGAAAATCTAATTCCCAATAAATAATATCAATTAACATTGAATCACCATTCCTTCCTAACCTACTTCCATCTTCCATCCTATCCATTCCTCTGTTGGACTAAGTTGTAGCATCAACTATATTGACCTAACTCCAGATAGAACCAGTAAGCGAAAGTGTCATACATATCAACCAAGATTCCCCAACAGGAAACTAGCAGTTGCCATCACGCGTCTAGGGGATCATGACTTCACACAACCCTCCCATGACTCTAATTTTTGGATTATACATGGTGGGCAATACCTCCACCCCTCATGATAAAACTAGGGTCAACACCCTATATCGAGCCATACTGTGCAACTATTGTTCTCAAAGTCACGTCATCAAACAACCACTCTGGGAAAGTTGTGCATATTGTCAAAACCACACTTACCACGTATCATAGAAATATTTTGAATCATAAATTAAATAATAAGTGAAAATTATAGCATACTCTATCTTTTTTATGTATATTACATCCAAGTTACCTCAACACTATAGTTGTTTGGCTATCACATAGCTCATCAACCTATAGGTTAGATCACTAATAACTCATATGCATGCATATACAACACAATTTTGTATAAGAATCCATATTTACATATTAATGTTCAATTAAGAAATGTATGTTTACATGTTTAACCAGATCACATAATGATCAATATGATGAACATATAACAGTAAAAATAATATTATGCAACACATAAATAGGTCTACATGTACAACTCTCCCATGTCTATATCAATTTCATTGAGTCCAAATAGTTACTAAGAAATGAATTACTATGATGAGAAAAGTCAAATTTCTAACTACCTAAGGCCAAAATATGGGGCATTGCATACACCCACCCTTCAAGAAACTTCATCTTGAAGTTATGATCGTTCATGATATAAGGAAAATTCATGACAAACTACTATGTGTCCTCTTTGATAGAAAACTTGCACTATAATGGTCCCACTATACCTTTACTTGATGAAAAACATTTTGAATCTAGTAATATATTGATTGAGACTGCCCCTACTCAACAACCATCTTACTATGTGCCAATGTTTTTTTTTCAAAGAAAGAAAAAACTTAATATTCCATAAAAAGGAATATACATATTTCCGTCAAAAAATTGGGTTGTCCTTTTCAAAAACTATTCACCTATTCATTATTGACCTTGCATACTCTGTCCTTTCTGCACATTTTTCTTTATATTACAACAACAACAACAAAAAACTGAATACTATGGCCAGAATCTAATAATTTTATAACAGAAAATTCATTTATGAGATATGTTGATTTTCTAAGAACCGTCTGCTGAATTTATTTTATTACCACTCATAATTAAATTAATGAAAAGACACAATTCTTTTATAGATTTATTCATCCTAATTTCCATATAGGACCCCCATATATAAAGTATAGTCTATTGGTTTGATTGCCAATTAGAATTTTATTTCAATATTAGTTCTTTAGTTAAGTGAATCTTATATTGAGTTTGATACAATTTCATTAAGCCAAGCATACAATTCCACCTGGAATATCTTGATAGATATAACCAATTATCACTGACTTGATTATCACTATAACCCGAGTGGTACAATACATACACCATCACAAATTTTCCCCTACTTAGGAACATTGATTGAGATATTGCTAATTGATTTTCATGTGATCTCATCACTTCATAGTTTGGTCATTGTTCTCATTTTCACTTTCTTTTTTAAGTTATACAAATTAAATCTTGATCAAGTTAAATGTTAAGTATAGGATTCCTTTCATCAAAGTGAAGGAAAACCATGCATTATATCAACAATTTACTACTTCAAACATGCCTATATGTAACGAGCATTATGTTTACCATGCTTTAGTGAGTATCCACAAAAAAAAATGAATTTATTACTAGGATATGTCCCACAATATAAAATTTATTGTCTTAAAGGCCTTCTTTTCTTGCAATTCTTCTTCATACATCTCAATTTTATATCCTTTATACCTACTTGCTACTTACCAACTTGACCTCTATCTCTTTTTGGTTATATCACTTCATTTATCAATAGTGTTTCTTCACTATGAAAGAAGTTCAATTGTGGAATGAACATTCATTGTTTATCATTCAAATTGTAATTTGGTTTCGATTAAGTAATAGGTAAATTTCCCTTTAAGTGAACATCATAAATGTTACACTAAGTATGCATTTCTCCTTGCAAAATTTTGGATTTAACTGCAACATCATCTTCACACAAAGTGGTGGTAGATAGCAATTCTTTGTCACTTGCACCGACTGCCATCATCCCTTAGTAATAAAATCAATTTGACTTAACAAATCAATGCATAATCGAGCATACGATGGATTAATACCGTGACAACCATTGACAATTCATCCAAATACCATATCACAAATGTAACATAAATAAATATATAATAATAATAATAATAAATAAATAAATACAAATAAATAATAATTAATAATTAATAATCAAGAGATGTGTCCTTTCATTAGGATGTCATAACTAAACTAAGTCAAGAGGAATATGAACAATGTTCTTTTTACCGACAACTAAACTACAACATTGTAAAGGAACAAAGACAAAATAGACAACTTGTATGAAAGCCTGAAATGAGAAGCCCCGTCAGAACAATCGATAATCAAGAAGTTCCAATGAAGGTATATTTGGGATGGGTCACTCCCAAAAAGATGAAACAAATTATTTTAGGAATTCAAAGGTTATATCATCTTGTTTCGTCGAGTATCGAAACTACAAACACAAAAGATATTGAAAAGGCAGTGAGAGCTTGAAAAAAGTTAAGGGGAAGCCTTCAGTATTTATGCTTTGAGGACAAGGCATGTTTAAGGGGAAGGCAATGTAACATAAATAAATATATAATATATTAATAAATAACAAATACAAATAGCTAGTAATTAATAATTAATAATGAAGAGTTATGACATCCTAATGAAAGGACGCATCTCTTCATGAAAGGGCACCCTATGTGGGTATATAAGTCTCTTATTTATCATTGTAATATCATCTCATATCATATTCATTTTTAATATTATTATCCTATATAAATATATGTGTACTATCCTATTTATATTGGATATTCTTTGTGTGAGCAAACTTTGTTCATCTCAACAAATCATGATGCAATACAACATATTATCGCAATATTTTCATTATTGTTCTAAACACAAGTTTCTTATTCACAGCATAAGCCCTCTTATATTTTTCCTTAGGCTTTTCATTATCAAATATTTAATATCATCATTTATTCCTCATATCTTTGACTTACACCTCAATGATATTACTATATATTACTTATTTTATATATTTCAAATTATTATGTACTCCTTATTTTGATTTATACAAAATAAATTTATAACATCATTTTTATAAAGTTATAACATGTTTTATTATTATTATTTGAGAAAATGTATAAAGTTTTAATATTAGATATTATTTCTTATATATAAGTACATTAATAAACTTATTTTATTTAATTTAATAAAATTTGTGATTCTAAATGACTCGCTTCTTTTATCTTAATTTTTTTTTTAGAAATTTATGTATTGCATTAGATAATTCAAATACTATCATATTCACCTTAAAATAATGCTAATTATTTCAAATTTGAATATAAATATACTAATCTAAAAATGAGGATGAGATAAATAAAAAGTTAACTTTATGATTAAAATATTTAAATAAAAACATAACAAAATATACCAAGTGAAATACCTCCTCCCTAGTCTGTTGAAGATGATCATTTGTAATGTAATCCTGCTAGTAATAGGAAGATGCTTCCAAGCACTCCTTTTATTTTCACTTTCCCAGAGGGAAACAACGAAAGCATCCCAACCAAATAGTAGCCTAGTCAGCTTCCTAGCTCCATGAAACCTTTTACTTTCTTAGCCCTCCGTGTCCGTGACTCTCAGAACAACGAAGCACATATGCTCTAAGAAGACTCACAAGAATTATATATTCCAAGAATTTTCCAACCTATAAACATCCCCCAAGATCTCAACCTCCTCTCATATTTATTAAATTTCCATACACCCTTCCCCAAGTCTCCTCAACCACCCTCATTAATATCCATCAACCTCCCTTATCTAGATTTTTGGGAAAGTTAAAATAGAACTAAAATATAAGTGATTTTCATAAATAACAATAAATAAAATGCAAAATTTTTCTTCTCATGCTATATTATAAATGCAATTTGCAATTTTCCCCAAAATGAACATGAAAACCCGCCATTCTCATTTAATTCATCATACCAACCATCTATTGTCATTGATGTCAAATGATTGATGTCAAGTGGTGTCATAGTAATGTGTTCTCATTGATGTGTGATGTCATAGATGGATTGATGTGTTGTCATTGATGTCAAGGTTGATATCAAAGGAAGTTGTATCATTGATGTTATTGATTGTTGGATTGAGTTGTCATTGATGTTAAGGTTTATAGAAAAGGAAGTTGTATCATTGATGTAATGTCATGGTTGATAGGAAGTGTTAGCACCAGAAGTCACCCCTAGATTGTAGCAGAGGTAAACCTGATACCCATCAGTATTTTATGTCACAGGTTGGTTTTCAAAGAGGTCAAGTGGGCTCAGATTCGAGATGATATTGTTTTAACTCAGAAAACTGGACTAGCATACACAAGCAGATGAGGTCTTAGTTGAACATCAGTCAGTAGGTTGTAGTAAAGATGAGTAGGAGGAAGACTTTAGTGAAGAGTGTAGAGGTTTTTCGTTAACATCAGGCTTTCCCGCAGCCTAAGGAAGAAAAACTTGGATCTAAGGTCTTTTTGAATTCAAATTTCAAAGAAACTGAAAGGAATTATAACAATGCTATGATCAAATATTCATCATAATAGAGTCACAATAATTCATAAGAATCGGTCACTCATGAACTCTTTCAGTATCAGAGGGAAATAAGATGGAGTAAGAAAGTTGATTGTCATATAACAAGAAGTCTCAAATGCGTATACATAACTAGAGAACCAGAGTGTTCATTAAAAATTTACAATACAGGAGCATTTCTCTACCATTGAACCTTACAAAATACAAAAGCCAAGTATATATACTCAGAGCAACTTGCTCCATACATAAGCATGCTATGATCATTGTATTCAAATCTTCACATCTTCTCCTTCTCCTGTCAGACTGTACATGATTTCCTCTATCAGACACAAATCTAAGACAATATGGGCTTTGCAGAAAAATTCATTGACAGGGAAACCTTGGACTGACAGCCTGATTCCATGGTTAGTGCTCCCATGCTTCCTATTTACGGGTTGAAATGAGGTTTCAACTACCTCCCCCTACTTCCATTAACTAACTACCCCGGGATCAGGATGGATCCTGACACCCATTAATGCCTCATGCAGTTCCCATGACTTCTTCAAGATGATTTTGGAGCCTCAGGCCATGCTACTTTCCTTCTGTATTTCAACATAGGCGCCCTTGGCCCTTTGGCGCAACTCCCCTTTGTTGCTCTAATCCTGCATGCGACCTTGGGTTGTGACCCAGAGCTTTCATCCAAAGCACTATCGGGACTATTTTGTTTTGGGAATTTTTACTCCAACTTGATTCCAACATCGCGATACCCAAAATCGCGAAACAACCCTTTCATATTGATGGTTGATCCTGCCTCAAAACAGACAGCCACGCTCCTTTTCCTGACCACACGAAATGTCGACTATGCGATGAAAACTAGCCTCTCTTCCTAGATCTACTTCCCATGTGACCAAGTAGTAATACCACAAGCCCTTTTCTTGGGCGTTTCACTATTTCGTGTTTCGGGGGTCTCGCGCCATGTTCCACTTTCGAAACTTGATTCACGAATCGCAGTCCTGTTGATCCAACAACATGCATCCCTTAATTTAAATGGCTAATATTGAAGCCATTGGCCTTTTAGGTCTCGAGACTTTGGGATATGAATGCGACTTTACGATGAGAACCCTGAACTTCTGAATCCCAATCCTCCAAAATTTGTCGATATCAGATCAACGACCTACGGCTCTTCTCGATCGGATGGACCAGATCTTCCCTTTCACAAATCGACATTTTGCGATCCTTGCTAAGAAATTTACAATATTTGAACTCTCAATTCCCTCTTTTGCTTTCCTTCGTCGAAGAGTGAACTTGCTTTCTCACTTGATTTGAGTTCATACTAGACTTCCCTCAATGTTGTGGCCTGCACCAATGAAGACTTGGACAACATGGCTGGGATTTGGGAAAATGAAGGCTCAGGGTTGATATCTCTTAGGCAATTTTGACAGGAAAAAATAGTCAATTAGAAGGAAAATACATGCAAGAAAGAAAACCCATGACCAGGTCTGTAAAAATGGGGGGACAAAACAAGAAAAATCGTTGACTTAGGCAAAAACTACAACTCGTAAGTGTTGATTAAGGTTGGTTGTCATTGATGTCAACCCTTGAAGAAAGCCCCATAGCACAAAGGTTGGGTAATGGACCCAAGATTGTTTGATGTAAAGATGAATCATTATTGTCTTATCATGGTTGGTAATAAGTAGAAATTGATAAACTCCAAAGTGGTCCCCTTATGGTGAAATCCCTCACGGGAAGACGCTTTGCGGATTGAGTTATCCTAGAAGTATGGTTAGAGAATCCATGCTTATTTGTGGAATAATGAGATGAATGCCAGTGAATTTGTCAGTGAAACTATCCTATATGGATATTTATTTTCATTCCATTTTCGGTGGTATGTGGAATGTCACATAACTCCTCACGGTTAGAGAGTTATGGCCCTGAGAAGTTGGAGAACCCAGGTTTAGGTAATGGACCCAAGTTTGTTTGATGGATAACAGTATGAGTTTTGATATATTTTCATGTAATACTATTCTATATGGATATTAAATTTCATTCCATTTCTAGTGGTATGTGGAAC
>ML782325.1:331107-346611 GCA_009831015.1 Picea engelmannii | reverse complement strand
AAGATGTTTTTAAGGAAGCTACTTGGAGAGTATAAATAAGAGGCAAGGCTCTCTCATTTAAATCAAACTTGAGAATATTGAATACCTATAGGTGTCTGAGGTAACCAAAGGATATATAAGCCTAATTTCTAAGGAAAGTGAAGAAAATAAGGCCAGAATTCAAGGAAGGATAAATTCTTTTGATGATGTTTTCTAAGGTATGTTTTTTTCAGGTCATCTCACCATTTTCGAAATAAATGTTTTTATAGAATGATTTAGACCTTGAAATTTCTATTCCATGGAGGAAACATATCCAAGTATCTGTGGTAAAAAATTCATCTTGTGATTCGTTTTATTTTTGGAGTTACACTCAGTGGAAAATAGGGTTTGTGGCTAGTCCCGAAACTAGTCAAAAATAGGTGTTTCAGGTAAAAACGTCATAACTTATTCCTAACAGATCCAAATTCAGTGAGACCAAATGTGTTGGTTATAGTACATTATTTAGTATGTTTTCTAATAGTTTCATATCAATTCAACAAAAAATTTGTGCGGGGAACGCTCTACAAGGGTGCTCTCTAGAATAAGCCAGAATTCAGTAAGATAGGCCATTTTTGCTATAACTCATTTTCTGAGAGGTTCCAAGTAGTTCCACGTATAGAAATTGCATAAAAAACACTGAATAACATTGTGTATAATTTTCAGATCTTTATTCATTACAGGTACAAAGCTATCATCATTTCAAGTTAGGGTTGTTAACTAATCCAAAAACTAGTCATGTGAGAAGTTTGATGAAGATGCTAGTCTCTTGTTGTCAAAGTTAAGGAAGGTTTGCAGGTATGTGATCATATACACCAGGTCTATTACATATTTACAAATCATATTTGGATGATGAAATTGATGAGGGATTTTGGTTAAGGTACATGTTGGGTACATGGTTGAGACAAGCAGTTGATGAGTTGGCACATACATAAGGTGTATAGTTGATGATGTTGGTACAAGTTGGTGCATGGTTGATGCACTTGTTTATGGTACAGTTTTATTATAGGTTGAGGTACATGTTGATGCATGGTTCAGGTTTATTGGTATAGGTTTACAACTGTATATCTCACAATGATAGTGTGACAGTGGTTCCATCATTCTACTTCTACTTCAGGGTGTTTGGACGGGGCAAGGATAGGTGGTTGTAGCCACCTTCTGGTTGTAGCCAAAGAACATAGGGGGTTGTAGCCTCCTTCTAGTTGTAGCCAGAGAATTGGGGAGTTGAAGCTTCCCTCGAGTTGAAGCCTGAGAAACTAGGGGGTTGGAGCCTCCTTCTAGTTGCAACTGGAAAACAAAGGAATTTGGTGAAAAATGTCCTCATAAGAAAAAGAGAAATGATGAAGGTTAATCAAAAGGAAAACACAAATATAAAGGAAAAAGAACTACAAAGAATGTTTTCAAGAAAAGCTTATGCACCAAAGAAGACAACTCATCATCAGATGAAGATGAATTCAGTGACAGTGAGACAGGAAGAGTTCTATTCATTGCAGTAGAAGACTCTGACAAAGAAGACTCTGAAGAAGAATATGAAGAAGCCGAAGAAGGATATGAATAACCCAAAGAAGAAATTGAAGAGACATAAGTTGACTATCGAGAAGAATTAATGTGTGCCATAGAAGTTTTCAGAAGAGAAAAGAAGAAAAACAAGAAATTACAAGCAGAACTAGACAAGAAAAAGGACACTCGAGAATTAGAACAAATGATAACAAAATTGAAGGTTCAAATAGAAGAAGATAAAATAATTGAAGAAGCACTCAAATAACAGCTAGAAGAAAAGGATATGATCATTGGAAACTTGGAAGCAGAGATTATCACACTAAGAAAGGATATTCAAAAGAAAAATATGCAGAATAACTCAAAAGTTCTGGATTACATTATCAGTAGTCAAAAATATCATCTTGACAAGTCTAGACTTGGATATAATGAGACAGAAAAATGATCAAGCTCCAAAACAACAGAGAAAGAAACAAATCCAAAAATCTATGAAAAAACAATCAAAGGGGATAGGAATATATACAAGGAAGATTATAGGGACACTCCTCCAATGAGAAGATTCAAATTTCAGAATCAACAACAGATAGATAGGCCTCAAGAAGAAGAAGGATTCATTAGAGCACCTCATTTCATAAGATCCTCAACTCCCAGGTACCAAACTATATTTTTTGGTTTATGTTATGCATGTAATAATTTTGTACATAAAGTTGTGAATTGCAAAGCTAATAGTAGGAACAATAACAACTTTGAGAATCATACACAAAGGGGTTATTCAAGAAGACCTAGTGAAACATAAAGAAGAAKCTACAATAGGTTTGAATTTTTGAGTATTGAAGTGGAATGTTACAAATGTAACAATTTTGGACACGTGGCCAAAAATTACAGAATGACAGTCCCTCCTATCACACAAACCAACCAAATGCCCCACATCACGAAACCAACCAACACTTTATGCAAGCATTGTCAACAAGGAAATCAAACAAAGACCAAGTTCAAATGAAAGGAATATTCAACAACAATACCATTGGAAATTGTGCATACTGATCTAGGTGGACCAAATACAACAAAGGGATTAAAAGGTGAGAGATACTTTATGTTATTAGTTGATTATTATACAAGAATGGCTGCAGTTTTCTTTTTCAAGAATAAGTCAGAAGCTTTTGAAAACATCAAGATCTAAAAGGAAATGGTTGAAAATGAGATGGATTCAAGATTCAAATGCTAGAGATCTGATAATGGAGGAGAGTTCACTTCAAAAGAATTTATGGAATACTGCAGCAGCCATGGAATAAAAAGGCAATTCTATGTTGCTAGGACACCTCAACATAATGGAGTTGTTGAAAGAAAGAACATGACAATACAGGAAATGGCTCCAACAATGCTAATGGATTCCAAATTGATAGATATATTTTGGACAAAGGCAGTGCATACAGAAGTTCACATTCAAAATAGAGTATTGCTCAGAAACAACATTGATAAAAATCCCTACGAGCTATGGAAAGGAAGACTAGAAAATGTGAAGCACTTCAGAGTTTTTGGAAGAAAATGCTACATCAAAAGAGAAGATAGCAGAATGGGAAAGTTTGACTCTTGTGTGGACAAAGGAGTACTTGTTGGTTACTCAAGTATAAGGAAAGCATACAAGTGTTCCAATATAAGATTGAACAAAGTTGTGGAAAGCATCAACGTAACAATTGATGAAATAGGCAGACCAGAATCAAAGGAAGAATAAAAAAAATCATTTGGAACAACTTTTCGAAGAAGAAGAAGGAGAAGATGAATTAGAAGAGGAAGATGAAGAGAATCTGACAGAAATAGAAGAGCAATTTCAACAAGTATCTCCAAAGACACCTAGCAAATGAGTACAGAAGAATCATCCTTCAGATCAGATTATTGGAAACAAAGATGCAAAAGTTCAGACTAGAAGAAAAATGCATTCACCAGAACAAACACACCTAGCACTCTTATCTACAATTGAACCAAACTATTTTGAAGAAGCCAAGAATTTTTGAATAAGGCCATGAATGAAGAATTGGATCAAATAGAGAAAAATTACACTTGGGAGCTGGTTCCAAGACCAAAGAATAAGAATGTGATCAGCACAAAATGGATTTTCAAGAATAAATTAAATGAAGATGGACAAGATACAAGTAACAAAGCTATATTGGTAAGTAAATGATATGCACAAATTGAAGGAATCGACCTTCAAGAGATTTTTTCCCCAGTTGCCAGAATGGAAGCAATTCGGTTGCTTTTAGCCTATGCATGCTCCAAAAATGTTAAAGTATATCAGATGGACGTAAAATCATCTTTTCTAAATGGGGACCTTGAAGAAGAAGTCTAAATTGAACAACCAAAAGGATTTCAATTGTTAGAGAACACAGATTATGTGTGTAAATTAAAGAAGGCCTTGTATGGTCTAAAACAGGCTCCTAGATCATGGTACTCTAGACTGGATAAGTATCTGCAACAGGCAGGGTTCAGAAAAGGAAGTGCAGACAACAACCTCTACATCAAGGTAAGAAATTTGCGAGTGAGTGATATTATTTTTGGTAGTGATGATAACAGGTTAAGCCAGAAATTTGCAAAAGATGTGTAGAATAAATTTGAAATGTCGTTGCTTGGAGAACTATCCTTCTTTTTGGGACTTCAGATACGTCAAAGCAACCAAGGAATATTTATTTCTCAAACCAAGTATATCAAATAAATTCTAAAGAGGTTCTGAATGGAAGATTACAAACCAGTTATCACTCCCATGCAAACCAGTTGCAAGTTGAGAAAAGATGATGATTCGAAGTCTATAGATCAGAGGCAATACAGGTCAATGATTGGCAGCCTATTATATGTGAAAGCATCCAGACCAGATGTAATGCAGGCAGTTGGATAGGTGGCACGATTTCAAACATCACAAAAGGAGTCACATGTGTTAGCAGTGAAAAGGATTTTCAGATATCTGAAAGGAACAAAAGAGTTTGGATTATGGTATCCAAAAGGAAAGGATCTATCACTTATTTCCTACACAGATGTAGATTGGGCAGGTTGTATTGATGACTGATGAAGCACCAGTGGAACAACGTACTACTTGGGTGAGTGTTTAATATCATAGCTAAGCAAGAAATAGTCATCAGTATCTTTATCTACAGTCGAGGCAGAGTATATTGCAACAACATCATGTTGTACACAGGTTCTTTGGATGAAGAAAATTCTGACAGATATACAAGTTGAGTATGATGAGCCCATTCCAATCTATTGTGATAATACAAGTGCCATCAATATCTATAAGAACCGGGTGATGCACTCCAAGACAAATCACATTCCAATAAAGTATCACTTTCTACAGGAGCAGGTTGCAGAAAATAACATCAAAGTTGAGTATGTGGGCACAAAAGAACAAGTGACAGACATCTTCACAAAACCACTTCCACGGGAATCCTTTGAATATCTTTGCCAGATACTTGGAGTTATTTCTACTCCAAAATGAATGCATTTTGAATTCTTATCTTATATGTATTATACTTAGACGAGGAAGCACCATAAGAGGACAGTTCATTCAGGGGGAGAAACCCAGGATGGAAAGATACCTTTGTCATTGATGACAAAGGGGGAGATATTTATTAGATGTAGAGGACAGAGGCAGAGGACAAAGGCATGGTTCCAGGGGGAGTAGATTTATCATATATAGAGGACAAAGGCATGGTTCTAGGGGGAGCATGAGTGATATGATTTCAGTATTGCATCAGAGTGTTGCCATCAATGCCAAAGGGGGAGATTGTTGATTAAGGTTGGTTTTTATTGATCTCAACCCTTAAAGAAATCCCCATATCACAAAGGTTGTGTAATGCACCCAATATTGTTTGATGTAAAGATGACTCATTATTGTCTTATCATGGTTGATAATAAGTAGAAATGGATGAACTTCAAAGTGGTCCCCTTATGGTTAAAGCCCTCACGGGAAGATGCTTTGTGGATTGAGTTATCCTAGAAGTATGGTTAGAGAACCCATGCTTATTTGTGGAATAATGATATGAATGCCAGTGAATTTGTCAGTGAAACTATCCTAGATGTATATTTCTTTTCATTCCATTTTCGGTGGTATGTGGAACGTCACATAACTCCTCACGGTTAGAGAGTTATGGCCATGAGAAGTTGGAGAACCNAGGTTTGGGTAATGGACCCAAGTTTGTTTGATGGATAATGGTATGAGTTTTGATATATTTTCAGGTAATACTATTTTATATGGATAGTACATGTCATTCCATTTCTGGTGATATGTGGAACATCACATAACTCCTCATGGTTTGAGAGTTATGGCCTTACGAAGTTGAGGACCCTCATATGTCATCTAGAAGCCCCAAAAGGTCAAAGTAGTCAAACTGGTTTAAGATTTTTTAAAGGTAAATAATAAAGTAAAGTGATGAGTGCACTATAATTCAAATTGAATACCAAATCAATGATTTAAATAATAAATTTAATGGAGAAATTAGAAGTGGGTTAACCCTAAAATAAGGAAAGTGGGCAAAGTGACCTAGAAGATGTTTTTAAGGAAGCTACTTGGAGAGTATAAATAAGAGGAAAGGCTCTCTCATTTCAATCACACTTGAGAATATTGAATACCTATAGGTGTCTGAGGTAACCAAAGTATATCGAAGCCAAATTTCTGAGGAAAGTGAAGAAAAGAAGGCCGAAATTCAAGGAAGGATAAATTCTTTTGATGATGCTTTCTAAGGTATGTTTTCTTCAGGTCATCTCACCATTTTTGCAATAACGTTTTTTCTAGAATGATTTGTTAGATTTTTAATCTCGGGAGGTACTCTGCATGTTTTGTCTTGTAGGTGGATGTTACCTTAATATTTACACTACCAAGCACTTAACTTTGTAATAGGTTTTATAAAGTTATTTTAAGTGGTTCTTTTATTAAAGTGACTCTTTTAATAAAGTGTACCTTCTATTTTTAATGTGGCTTTATTTTCATAAAGCACTTATGTAATAAAGTAAAATTCACTTTAATTTTAAATGAGACATTTTGGAGGGAATGGATCATGACCCTTGATCTTGAAAAATGAAAGATCTAATCTTGGCCTTTGGATCTAGGGTTGGGGAAGGTGAAAAGACACTTTGGGGGGAAAATGTCATTTTTGGATTATAAAAGAATGCATTGGGTAGTGTGCAAGACATCGAGAGGATGTTGAGAGAAAAACGAAAGGAGATTTAGAGAGATTTTCTAAGCAAGCTTGAGAGAGGAAAGTGAGCAGCAACGAGGGCACGTTTTCCAAGGAAGGAGGGCACAAATCTCGAGAAAAAATTCTGTGAATTTTTGGCCGAAATAATTTTTTGTTGTGGGAGGTCGTACTATATGGATCCGTATATTCTTCATGATTCTATACAGTCCGTACAATCGTACGGATTTGGCACAAAAATTGAGGCATTTTAGGCACAAATTTTGAGGTAGATTTTTGTTTTCTGTTCATTGTTTTTGGGCCGTACGGAACAATTCGTACAACTGAATGTGGGCACAAAAATTGAGGCAAAAGGAGGCCATACAATAGTACAATTCTGGCTTGGAAAATGAGGCATATTTCTGTGGGACAGATTTGGTGTTGTGAGGTATTTTCCTTGGCTGGAAATGTGGGTTTGCTGGTGTTTTGTACTTTCATGAAGCACAATAATAAGACATCTCTCTCTCTCATGTTGGGTTTCCCCACATTGGGGTTTTCCCTGGCATTTACCTAAATTTTTGAGTGTTATTGGGTTGTTGTCCACTGTTTTTTTCTGCTGCATATTTTTTGCTTAGCAATGTGTATTTCTACTTATGGAAATTTCTGAATGTGGGCTTTTGCATTTATGAATTTTATGAAGACAGTTATCTCTACATTGCTAAGTGTTTGACAGAATTTCAGTTTGTTGATTTTAGTCATTAAAAATCTATGCGGTATCAGAGCATGTTCTCTAAATTTTAGTGGGCAACATTTGACACTTGGAAGAACAAGTGATTTGTTGTTGTATTTTCTTGAAGAAGGTAGAAAAGGTTCTTTGTCAGGTGGACAAAGATGACAAGAATGTTTCTCTTGTGGTAAAGGGAAAGAAGAAGGACATGAGCAAGGTGAGATGCTTTGCATGTCACAAGACTGGCCACTACACTAGCCAGTGTCTGAATAAGAAGGAGAAGAATCTAGAACCATAGGTGTCAGCATCATCAAAGATTGTAGAGTTTGTTGAGAGACATGAGAGGTAGTTTTCTCTCATGACTAGTCCCCTGGGCAGTGGTTGCCTAGTGTTCAAGGACATTGAAGTGTGGTTCGTGGATAATGGAGCTTCTCGACATAGGACAAGGATGAGGTTAGTGTTCTTGAGTCTTTCAGAAATAGACTCAGACTATTGTGTGGTTGTTGGTACTGGCCCACAACTTGCAGTGAAAGGGGGTTGGAAGTGTTAGATTTCGGCTAGAGTCAGGAGGATTTATGGAGGTTTCTAGAGTATTATATGTTCCAGAGATGATGGTTAACTTACTCTCAGTGTCATCTCCAGAGGTTGATAGATTTGGAGTGGCATTCTATTGTGGCCGGGTATGGGAGCTACTCCAGACATAGAAGTGATGCTTGGTGTCGGCTATGAGAGGTTGTACAGGTTGTTGGGTAGACCTTTGTTGGGGTCCAGTGGATTTCTAGACTCAGATTATGTGTCGGAGAGTTGGCAGGTAGCACGGGAGAGAGAGTTGATACATGGAACTCAGTCTTCTTCCAGGACTCTCAAGGGACTCAACAGGCACGAGTCAACACAGTTGGATGCTCAGGAGAATGTGAACTCTCCTAGGAGCATGTCTTCAGTTTGTGGTACAACGGAGGTAGTAGCAGAGGCTTCCAGTGTAGTAGGAGTAGTGGCTTCATGTTCAAAGGGAGCAGAGACTTCTAGTATAGAGGGAGCAGCTATGGCAGCTGATGAGATGGAGACAGATTCTGGTGGTGATACCAGAAGTACCTCCCTCTCTAAGAGGGAGTGTTAGATTTTTAAGCTCGAGAGGTACTCCACATGTTTTGTATTGTATGTGGATGTTACCTTAGTATTTACACTACCAGGCACTTAAATTTGTAATAGCTTTTATAAAGTTGTTTTAAGTGGTTCTTTTATTAAAGTGATTCTTTTAATAAAGTGTACCTTCTATTTTTAAATTGACTTTATTTTCATAAAGCACTTACGTAATAAAGTGAAATTCACTTTAATTTTAAATGAGACATTTTGGAGGGAATGGATCATGACCCTTGATCTTGAAAAAGGAAAGATCTAATCTTGGCCTTTGGATCTAGGGTTGGGGAAGGTGAAAAGACATTTTTGGGGGAAATTATGATTTTTGGATTATAAAAGAATCCATTGGATAGTGTGCAAGACATGTTGTGAAGACATCGGGAGGATGTTGAGAGAACATCGAGAGGAGAGTTAGAGAGATTTTCTGATCATGCTTGAGAGAGGAAAGTGAGCAGCAAAGAGGGCATGTTTTCCAGGGAAGAAGGGCACGAATCCCAAGAAAAATTTTCTGTGAATTTTTGGTTGAAATATTTTTCTGCTATGGGAGGTCGTACTATATGGATCCATACAATCCATACAGTTGTACAGATTTGGCATAGAAATTGAGGCATTTCGGGCACATATTTCAAGGTGGATTTCTGTTTTCTGTTTGTTGTTTTTGGGTTGTATGGAACAATCTGTACAACTGAATGTGGGCATGGAAAATGAGGCAGAAGGAGGTCGTACAACAGTACAGTTTTGGCATGGAAAATGAGGCAGATTTCTGTGGGAAAGATTTGGTGCTATGAGGTATTTTTCTTGGCTGGAAATGTGGGTTTGTTTTTGTTTTGTACTTTTCTGAAGCATAATAATAATATCTCTCTCTCTCTCTCGTTGGGTTTCCCCACATTGGGGTTTTCCGTGGCATTTTCTTAAATTTCTGAGTGTTATTGGGTTGTTGTCCACTGTGTTTTTCTGTTGCATATTTTTTTCTTAGAAATGTGTATTTCTACTTATGGAAATTTCTAAATGTGGGCTTTTGCATTTATGAAGTTTATGAAGACAATTATCTCTAGGTTGCTAAGTGTTTGACAGAATTTCAGTTTGTTGATTTTAATCATTAAAAATATACATGATTTAGACCTTGAAATTGCTATACCATTGAGGAATTATATCCAAGTGTTTGTGGTAAACAATTTATCTTGTGGGTCGTTGTACTTTTGGAGTTACACTCTATGGAAAATAGGGTTTGTGGCTAGTCCTGAAACTAGTCAAAAACAAGTGTTTCAGGTAAAAACGTCATAACGTATTCATAGAAGATCCAAATTTAGTGAGACCAAATGTGTTGGTTATCATATAGTCTTTAGTATGTTATGTAACAGTTTCATATTGATTCAACAACCTTTTTTTGTGAGGCACACTCTACAAGGGCGCTCTCTAGAATAATCCAGAATTCAACAAGGTATGTCATTTTTGCTATAACTCCTTTTTTGGGAGGTTCCAAGTAGTGACACCTGAAGGAATTTAATAAAACACACTGAAGAACATTGTTTATCAATTTCATGTCTTTATTCATTATAGGTACAAATTTATCATCATTTTAAGTTAGGGTTGTTGACTAATCCAAAGACTAGTCATGTGAGAAGTTTGATGAAGATGCGAGTCTCTTGTTGTCAAAGTTAAGGAAGGTTTGTAGGTATGTGATCATATACACCAGGTCTATTATAGAGTTAAAAATCATATTTGGATGATGAAATTGATGAGGGATTTTGGTTAAGGTACATGTTGGGTACATGGTTGAGACAAGCAGTTGATGAGTTGGCACATACATGAGGTGTATAGTTGATGTTGTTAATACAGGTTGATTACAGGTTGTTTGTTACAGGTTGGTGCATGGTTTATGCACTTGTTCATGGTACAGATTGATTATAGGTTGAGGTATAGGTTGATTCATGGTTGATTCATGGTTTAGGTTTATTATTATAGGTTTACAACGGTATATCTCACAGTGATAGTGTGACAGGGGTTCCATCATTCTACTTCTACTTCAGGGCAGTTAGACGGATCAAGGAGATGTGGTTGTATCCACCTTCTAATTGTATCTAGAGAACATAGGGGTTTGTAGCCTCCTTATGGTTGTAGCTAGAGAATTGGGGAGTTGTAGCTTCCCTCGAGTTGTAGCCTGAGAAACTAGGGGTTTGGAGCCTCCTTCCAATTGCAACTGGGAAACAAATGAAGTTGGTGCTTCCAATGAATGTAATTATTCAAGACATATAAGAAAAATCATTCTGTGGTTTTCTCCCTCTTTGGGTTTCCACGTAAAACAATGGTGTACTATGTATGTATATGATTGTTCATTTGTTCATTGCTTATTTAGTCTGCAATTATTGGATGATAATGCTACATTGATATAACACTTAGATTATGTGGTTAAAAAGGATTAAATTTCTCTATTACTGATTCACCCGCCGCTCTCAGTAATACAATAGAAAGACCATGACAAGATTAAGTGATAACATTTGGCTCCACATGGGATGGCATGCTTCTCGCGAGCTTCCAAGAATGCGCAAATATAGTGACTTGATTTGGGTTATGGAGTCTATTATTAAAACTAAACAAAATAAACATAAACATAGATGGTATCTGTAGTGGCAGGATGTCGATTTCAACTTTAAATAAAAAACTTTTTTAGGAAGTGCCCATTGAGTGGGCCACCAAAAAATTCATCTCCCTCCAAATTTTGCAACATGTAAGTGTTGTTTGGAAACGTTTCAGAAATTTTGAAGGGATCAATCCAAAGGGATTCAAATTTTCCATGCTTTCCCTTGTCCTGTCTGGGTGCATCCAATTTGAACACTACGTATCCCAACTAGAATTTCTCCTTATTTCTCTTCTTGTCAAAGGCATGCTTGATTTTCTATTGATGGTGGTGCACTCTATCCAGAAGTTGCTCTCTTTCCTGCTGCACTTCTACCAATTGATGAATTATTTTGATCATGTCATCAGGATCTCCATGGTAGTCCTAAAAAAATTTTTCCATAGGTAGGGCGAGCTAAAAAGGAAAAACTACTTTAGTCCCATATACAATTTGAAAAGGAAAGGTACCCAAGGACTTATTTGTTGTCACTCTATCGGCCCACAAAGAAAATTTGAGCTTTGAATTCCAAGATTTCTTGTTATCCTCTAACGGTCTTTTAATTATTTTGATGAGGATTTTGTTAAAGGACTCTACCAGTCCATTTCCTTGAGGGTAGTATGGGGTAGAGTGAATCATCTTGATTTCAAACTACTCACAGAATTTGATCAATGGTTCGGCTTTGAAATACGTTGTGTTATCTGTGACGATTATGCTCGGATAGACAAATCTTACTATGATATCCTCTAGGAAACCGATGATCACCTTGTGAGAAGCACTCCTCATGGGAATAACTTCTATCCACCTGGTAAAGTAATTCTTGGCAGTCAGGATCCATCTGTGCTAACCACTTCAAAGAGGATGAATCTCCCTGATGAAATCCAGACCCCACTGTTGAAAGGGACCTGAAGCTAGTATAGGCTTCAATGGCAGAGACTTGAGCTATTGTTTTCCAGAGAATTTATGGAATTTGATACAAGTGATGACCCTCACACATACATCAATGAATAAAGTAATCTAGTAGTACCCAGCCCTGAGTATTTTATAGGTTATGGTTTTCCATAAATGATTCCCCCCGCACAGTTTGTCATGGAAATAAAAAATAACCTTTTGGGCCTCTCGTGGGTCTAGAAATCTTAAGAGCACTTCTAGAGGATCCTTCTAGTATAAAATTTGATCAATAAGGTAATATTTAATTGTTTTGATCTTTAAATCTCTTGCCTTACTCTTTCCCATATCGTCAAGGGGCCTTAACTTGTGCAGGAAATATATGATGTATTTATACCAAGTGCATTCTGCTAATGAAGGGTCATCCCAAGAACTTCTGCTAGACAACTCAGCCTACTGACCTTCCAAGAAAGTGTTGATGAACTTAACCCCCAAATATTTATAGTTAGAGTTGTCCAACAACTTGGATAAACCTTGGCCTTTAACCATCTTGGTGGGTTTTATTTCTAGTTCACATTCGAGGATTTTGGCAATCCATTTGCTTCTTCTCCCATTTATGTTAGGCTGAATGAGAATGTACTTCACAGAAGATGAAGGAACATATGAAATGAACTTTGAATGCATAACATCGACTCTAAAAACCTTGAGATATTTCACCAAGGCATAGGAACGCTTCTCCATGATTTCATATTTCACCTCAGCATCTCTCAATGCCCGTTTGAAATAGGAAATGGGATCCTCCAACCCCTCAACATTTTTTTGCAACAGAACATCCACCACAGTGTCAAATGAAGCAAATGAAAAAACGAGGAAATCCTTTGAGTAATCAAGACTGATAAGCTTAGGTGCTTTAGTCAAGGCTTCTTTGATTTGGTTGAAGGATTCTTTCGGGTCATGTTACGAACCAAATATCAATATAGCATAGAAAAACCTCAGAATAAGTACTCAACACCTTGAAAAAGAGAGAAATTCAGATAATAATCCTCTTCAAGGGGGAAACCTCCTTATGACCACATAAATTTACAATTACAAGATGATTCCAAATGAAAATGTCTCCTTGGCATATATAGGAGACTAGGAGGTATAATTACAACTAATGGACTAAAGTCGACATAAATAAAATAACATTACTAATGTAATATGCCCCAATTAAGGGGTAATGAGACATTATTTAGGGCTTAACATGCCCTTCCTCTTGATACAATTGTTGTCTACAGCGCTTGAGTAAATCTATATGCTTCTGTATAAGAGACTCATCTTCCCAAGTGGAATATTCAGTCGAAAGTTTCCTCCATTTAATGAGATACTCTGAAATGGATCTATTCCTTAGCTAGCGAATTCTTGTGTTAGTGATGGCTTTAGGCTCCAATATGATTTTTCTTTCCTCATCAAGTTCTAGAAATATAGTTTGAACTAGGATCTTGTCACTTATAACCTTCTTTAAGCATGAAACATGGAAAATTGGGTGTACTCGTGAAGATGCAGGAAAATCCAATTTTTATGCCATAGTACCAATCTTTTGCAACACCTTATAAGGGCCATAGTAATTTGGTGATAATTTATCATCCTTCTTGGCTTTCTTGAGGGACATCTGTTTGTATGGTTGTAGTCTTAAAAACACCCAATCTCCTACTTCAAAACTTCTTTCACTACGATGTTGATATGCTTGTTGTTTCATGTGATTATGTGCCATGGTTAGGTTGTCCTTTAATATTTGGAGAACTTGTTGTTGATTCTCGATGTGATATTCCATTGCATAAACCTTTGATTTTTATTTTAGAGTAGAAGTGATGGAAGGAGGGTGGTATCCATAGAGTGCCATAAATGGTGTCATTTTTGTTGTAGTATGAAAGGAAGTGCTATACCACCATTCTGCCAAGGGTAACCATTTGAACCATTGTGTTTGTTTATCAGAGACAAAGAAATGAAGGTAGCCTTCTAGACATTTGTCACTATCTTGGTTTGTCCATCAGATTGAGGATGATAGGATGAGCTATGAGCCAATTGAGTACCCAAACAAGAAAATAATTCTTTCCACAAATGTCCAGTGAAGATGGGATCTATGTCACTTACAATAATCTTTGGGTTGCCATGTAGCTTTTGAACTGTCTCCATGAATGTCGTGGAAATTGTACTGCCTTTGAAGGGATGAGAGAGTGTACAAAAGTGTGCATACTTAGTCAGTCTATCAACAATCACAATGATGACACTCTTTGCTTCAGACTTCAGTAACCCTGTGATGAAATCCATGGAAACCTCCTCCCAACATTGACTTGGGATGGCTAATGGTTGTAAAAGACCCAAGGTGTTAATTGTTTCCACCTTATTTTGTTGGAAAACCAAACATTCTGTCACAAACCTTTGAACATCAATTTTAAGGCCATCCCAAAAAAATTCCTTCTTGACCCTATGGTAGGTTTTCAAAAATCCCGAGTGCCCTCCTACTGGAGAGGTGTGCAATTCCAATAGTACTTGAAAGTTTGAGTTGGGAGTTCTTGCATAAATATAAGCAATATTTGTACCAAAGTGAATCATCTTTCCATGTAAATGTATCTGATGCACTGGAATCCTGCTTCAACCTTTGAATGAGAGTGCACACTTTTTTGTCATTCTTCCATTCATCCCTTGCTTCTATTATCCAAATAGGTTGGATGATCAAGATAACACAGAGAATGGCCTCAACATCTTCATCCTTTCTTGAGAGTTCATCTGCCAAAACATTTTGCTTCCTTTTTTTATAGACGATTTCAAAATCATAACCCATTATCTTGGTTACCCATTTTTGTTGTTCTTTTGAAGATAGTCTTTGTTCCAAGAAGTATTTAAGACTATCATGATTTTTTTTTACCTTGAAGTGCCTACCTATTAGGTAAGGACGCCATTTATTCAATGCATGTAGTATTGTCATCATTTCCTTCTTATAAATGGTTTTTTGTAAGTCATTTCCCTTGAGTGGTCGACTTTCAAAAGCCAGGGGTCTTCCTTCTTGCATTAGGACAACACCAATTCCATTTCCGGAGGCATCACATTCCACAATAAAGGTTTTTGTGAAGTCTGGAGTGGTCAAGATAGGAGCTTTGCACATCACCTCTTTAAGTTGTTCAAAATCTTTAGTTGCCTCTAGAGTCAACAAAAATGCATCCTTCTTAGTTAGTGTCATTAAAGGTGTTGTTATTCTTCCATAGTGTCGAACAAACTTGCAGTAGTAACCTGTCAAACCCAAAAATCCTCTAAGATTATTCAATGTTTTGGGAATCGACCAGTCCTTCATAGCCTTAATCTTGTTAGGGTCTACCTTGACACCTTCATGAGATACAATATGACCCAAATACTCTACCTCCTTCACTCCAAAGAAACATTTGGATGGTTTGGCATATAGTTGTTGCTCCTTTAGTAGTTGTAGCACCTTG
>ML782325.1:318187-331057 GCA_009831015.1 Picea engelmannii | reverse complement strand
TTGAAAATGGAATTCATCAACCCTTGGAATGTGGAAGGTGCATTTGTAAGGCCAAAAGGCATGACCAAAAATTCATAATGGCCTTCATGAGTTCGAAATGTTTTTTTTGGGATATCTTCTTCCTTCATTCTAATCTAGTGATACCCTAAACGAAGATCCAACTTTGTGAAATAGATTGCTCCATGTAGTCCATATAACAATTCATCAATGATGGGAATTGGAAACTTATCTTTAATAGTGATCTTGTTGATCTCTCTATAATATGGAAACATGCACCATGAGCCATCTTTCTTGAATACCATTACCATTGGTGCAGAGTAAGAACTTTGGCTAGGTCTAATAATGCGAGCCTCTAACATTTCTTCAACCATGCACTCAATTTCACTCTTTTGGGCATAAGGGTATCTGTATGGTCTAATGTTAGGAGGAACACTCCTAGGAATTAGGTGAATATCATAATCATGATTTCGAGTGGGTGGAAGACCTTTGGGAATATCTTCAAATACTTTGGAATTCTTATCAATGATATCTTGGAGATCTAAAGGAATAGATGGCTTACATGTTTGAACATCTAGTGAGCATAGTTGTGCAATAACACCTTGATGCCCCTTTTTGAATAATTTTTTCATGCCATTAGAGCTTATCCCCTTACCAGGTTTCCCTGTCATACCTCTTAACTCAATTTCTTTTCCTTCCAATGAAAATTTCATGAAAAGTTCTTAAAAATTAAAAGCCATCATTCCTAATGATTGTAACCATTGGATTCCTAATACAACATCAACACCACGCATGGGTATAGCAATCACTGGACTATTCATTACATATTCCCCCATAGTAAGATTGGTATTATTTCATTTTCCTGAGAAATTGATAGTTCCTCCATCTGCAATCATTACTTGAAATGATGGTACTAGATATACAAAGCAATTGAGAGCTTTGGCTAATTTATAGTGAATGAAATTATGAGTACTACCATAATCAATTAGGACTATTACCTTTTTATTTTTGATATATCCTTCGATCTTGAGGGTTTGATGAGTGCTAATTCCAACCAATGCATTACATGATATCGTGGGAGTCAACTCTTCAGACGAAATAGCTTCTATGTTTTCATATTGAGATGGTTCTTGTTCTTGTTATTGTTCTTCTTCCTCTTCACAATCTATGTAGAATAATTTATTCTCACCACACTTATGTCCCTTACTATACTTGTTGTCACAATTAAAGAATAAACATTTTTCTTTTCTTTCCTCCAATTGTTGAGGTGTCAACCTTGTAGGTTGAGGTGTTTTAGAAGAAGGATCATTATTCTCTCTATAGCTGTTAGGATTGGTCCTTCTAGTAGCCATAGCCATATTTTTACTTTCAACATTTCTTGCCACCCTAAATGCATTCTCCAATGATTTGGGATCCCAAAGGCGAACCTCATGTAGAATGTTATCCTTTAAAGTTCCTATGAATACATCAATCAAGTTCTCATCTGGAATATATGTTACCTTTATATTCAATATTTGGAAGTTCTCAATGTGCTCTGTAACTGAACGCTTTTTCTTGAGATTTATCAATTGGCTAAAGAAGGTATTGCTCCTTGTATCCTCATATTGTGCTATCATTTCTTCCGTGAAAATTGTCCAAGTGACGAGTGATTTGTGAGAAAAAAGCCATCGATACCACACAAATTGATTGGGTTATATATATAAAGAAGCAATTAGTACCTTTTGTGTATGTGGCACATTATGTGGATCAAATAATTGCTCCATCTGAAGTATCCATGTGATTGGGTCCTTGCCATCAAACTTCCTCCTATCGATCTTAGGATTATGGTTGGTCTTCAACCCAAAGTTGGAGTTTCTCCATTCTTGATTCAGCTTCCTTGTGTCCTCATCATGAATTTCATGGGATACATTTTCACTTTCAGGTGTCCTCTCTATTAGGAAATTTTTCAATCCTTATATGATGTCTCCTTTTAAACCCTCCATCATCTCTTGTAGTTCATCTTTTGTTGTTGTCTTCTTTTGTAAATCATTTATACCCCTACGCATTTCTTCACCTTCATCAAGAGTCCATGTAGGATTGTCTGGAGGCTTATTTGGTGTAGAAGTTCCCGTTTTGGGTGGCATGTTGGCCAAGTATCACTTTTGAACCTTGATTTTGAGGTGGTTCTACTATACAATCTTTCTTCTGCTATATCTCCAAAGTTTCAGCCCTTCTGGGTATGAAAATTTATTTTTTGTAGTTCTCCGATATTTCTTCTCTACAATGCCATAGGTCTGATCAAAATTGGATGTGCCAAGTGGAATTTATAGTAACTTCCCCACAACTTGCTGATTTTTGGCCTTTCCAAGATATCTCACTTGTATAGCATTCCCTGCACAAAATAATTGATATAAAATTATGAAACTCGTACCAAAATTACTACAAATTGTCCACTATTGAATGAAACTAGTCTCACTCAATTTGGATACTCTAGGAAGAAGTTATTATTGTTTTACCTGAAACACCTTATTGAGACTAGTCAATAGGACTAGTCAGATACCCTATCTTCCACAGGGTGTATCTACAAATTTAATATGACCCAGAATCTAAAACTTTTACCAACGATACCTTACTAATTTCTAGGAATAACGTCCAGAGTTAAGGGTCTTAAACGTTATAGAAAATTGTTTATAGAAAAAATTCTGCAATGACTCAGTTCAGGATGATTCCAGAACCCTATCTTGCACCGACTATATCTCTGAAAGTATAAGGCCTCAGGGGCGTAAATTTTAACCTAACGTACCTTGATCCATCTAATAAATATCCTCCAATTCATTCCTTCTGAAACATTGTAGAAAACAAGTTATAGAGAAAATTCCAAGGTGTCTTAGATGTAGCAACGAAACCCCAAGACCTTGAGCTCTGATACCATATGTTAAGAACCAAATATCAATATAGCATAGAAAAACCTCATAATAAGTACTCAACACCTTGAAAAAGAGATAAATCTAGATAATAAGCCTCTTCGAGGGGGAAACCTCCTTATGCCCACATAAATGTACAATTACAAGATGATTCCAAATGAAAATGATTCCTTTGTATATATAGGAGACTATGAGGTATAATTACAACTAATGGACTAAAGACGACATAAATAAAATAAAATTACTAATGTAATATGCCCCAATTAAGGGGTAATGAGCCATTATATAGGGCTTAATAGGTCAGTAGTCCTTTTTATTTCATTTCCCTTCCTAAGCATGGTTGTGATATGCTTCACCAATTCGGAAAAAATGGAAACAAACCTTCTCAAAAAATTAACTTTCCCCAAGAAAGACTGGACCTCTTTCTGGGATATCGGGAGTGAAAAGGCTCAGATTGCTTCCACCCTACTGGGATCAATTCTTACTCCCTTAGCAGATACTATATGCCCCAATAATTTTCCCTCCTTCATGGAAAACAATGATTTCTTGGGATTTAGGGAGAGACCAAACCTCTTGCATTTTGAGAAAACCTTCCTCGGGTGCTGAAAATGTTCTTTATCAGATTTGGAGAAGACGGTTATGTCATCCAGATAGATGACCAAAAATTTGTCCTTTTCTCCAATGAAGGCGATGTCCATGGCTCATTGGAAGGTTTCTCCTATGTTCATCAATCCAAAGGGCATTTTTGCATACATGAATGTGCCCCAAGGAGTAGTGAAAGTTGTCTTTTCTCTGTCTTCAGGAAGGATAGAGAACTAATTGTATCCTGAAAAGCCATCAATCATGGACATCCTCAATGTGCCAGTCACCCTTTGTAATATTTGTTCCATTTTGGGCAAGGGGTAATTGTCTTTCTTTGAGCTCCTGTTCAATTTCCCGAAATCGACACAAAGTCTAATTTATCCACTCTTCTTTCTCACCGGGAAGAGGTTATCCACCCACTCTGAATACTTTAAAGCCACGATGATCTGGGCATCTAGCAAATTCTTTACCTCTCTCTCCATGATAGGCAACAACACAGGATTAATTTGTCTCAATTTCTGCCTAAATGGTTTGACCTCCTTCAGCATGATCTTATGCTCGATGATGCCTGTGTCATACAGGGATGATTTTAAGGATGGAAATGTATTTTAAAATGTAGAAACCTTAGCGAATATTACTAATCCTTCACATGTCAACTATAAATGTTTGGCGATATTTTTTTAAAAATATTCAAATTTCTAAGTATTTTATATAGTTTTTATTAATTTTTGGCGATTTGTAAGGTAAAATAATGTTATCCTATAGAATTTTGGCGAATCATTTTTAAAATACCGAATCTCGTTTTTGGAAAAACCATGGAAAATTAGCCCATGAATGAAATTTAGCCCCTAAAACCATCCATGGTGTCATATGTCCTGAGGTATTCATAGGTCCAGGAAAACACATCGACAAATTCCTTTATTAAATCAATATACTTAGCTCTCTGCTTCTTTGACAAGTTGCTTGACAACTTAACAAACTTTGGATCCTCCTATGTACCAATGTTACACTTAGCTACATCAACATACTCAGTTGGGCCTTTAAAATTTACAGCCACATCGTTCCCATCGAACAATGTTTCTAACAGAACTAGCCCCTTCAGAATATGATTGCTAGGCAACTGAAAAATATGGTGATTGGAAATTTTATTCAAAAATACTTCGGGGGAAGGGTCATCCTTGGAATCGTGATCCTGATCAATGTGTAATGCAGAGAACTCATCAACCGACTCAAGAAATCTTCTGATTTCAAGATCATATTCAAACACCTTCCGATGCTTGATATTATCAGGTATAGAGGGCCTATATCTAACATCAACATCATACCTAAGCTTAGGAGGCAGTGGGATCCTGAGCTGGCTTGTTGAGACCGCCAAAGAATCGACCATGGAATTTTCTTCTCTGGGAACAAATGAAATGTTGAAAGCCAAGAAAAAGTTGCCAACCAGATTCCACACTTCATTTCTATAACTCTTGAGCCGAGGGTGTTTGGCCTGATAACCATTTATGATCTACTGGACTACCAACTCAACATCCCCAAACACTGTAAGCCCATAACAAGAGCTTCATATTTTGCAACATTATTGGTAGTTTCAAATTCTAATTTGTATGATAGGGATATGGTTTCTTGACAATGTGACACAAAAACTACTCCAGCACCAACACCTTCCCTTGAAGATGCTCCATCGAAGAACATTTTCCACATAGAGGTACTCAGAGAGTGATCTTCACGCAGAGTAATGGGATTTCTGATCTCAATAGGAGGCTTAGGGGCATTAGTGAGTTGTAATAAGATGGATCCCAAATCAGTGTCAAGGGAAAATATAAGGTGATTGGTGGGGTCCTCTTCATCACTGATAATGTAGGCCAACTGAGCTTCTCTATATAGTCTTATATGCTCCCCTCCGAACACTAGAATGGTAGCATATGTTAGATCCATCTGCAAGGTTCCCCCAAGTCATTTTATGCAAGATCTTGAAAACAACATGCCAAAATTGGGAGGAACTTCAACCACCACAATATTCATGAACACACTTTTCATGGGTAGCTGGAATAATGTCACCACTATATCTTTGATGACCCCAAGAAATTTCACTCTCATCGAATTAAAAGAATATAAGTCATGATAGGCTTTAGTGATGTCCAATCTGAGTTCTTCCATGACAGTTTTGGGCATGAGATTATGAGATGACCCTGAGTCCATAAGACATTTATGCAACACCTTATCATGTATGTTTAGGTATGTGTATAAGGGAGGGGATGAATCATCTCTATCTTCTACCATGGGACCTAAGATGACTGATGGTTTTTCATCTTGGAGATTCACTAAGTCTGTGGAATGGCAGGATGGCTCGGATTGCAACAGTTTAGAGAGGGACCTTTTGAAGTCTTTGTGTTTGAATAGATCTGAAAGGGGAACATGGATTCTGATCTTCTGAATTTCATGCTCAAAGCTAAAGGAGGAAGGGGGATTCATAATTGTTAAATTTTAAGCTATTATTAGGTTACTTTCAATTTACTAGATAACAATAGCATAGACAGGATCACTAAGAGAAACACAATCACAAGAGTACACAAGCATTTATTCTGGGAAACCCTCAAGGGGAAGAAAACCCAGAAAAACTTAATATAGATAGCCAATACAATGCCAAGATAATGAACTAGACAACAGAGAATATCCAACACTGAGCAACACGCCTCTCTCTCTTCCTTCTTCCAGCAACCGACAACTGCAGCTTCCTTCAAAACTTGTGCACTAGATGAGTGAGTTGAGTGTGTGTCTAAATGAAGCATTGGCCTCTCTTATTTATACAATTATGGCATGTGTGGAAGTGTCTCTTCACTATAAGGGTCAACTTCTTCATCTGGGTGGTTATAACCACCTTTAATATATTATGGGGCCTCATTAATATATTTTGGGGCCGACTTCTTATTTAGCCTATTACAATAAGGGTTTGACCAATCCACAAAAGGGGATTTGGTCATTTATAATACCTGACATGATCAATCCAAAAAATGGGATTGATCTAATCAATAATAAATATATTTTATCTTTATCCACAAAAGGGGATAAGAATATTCTTTACAGTTACAAAATATTTTAACACTCCTTCTTAACAAGAAGGATATTTTTTATCTTTTGACAGGTCATTGGATGTCGACATCAAGTAGGTAGCAACATCCACTGGATAACATCATCAATTGGGCAACATCATCAACTGGATAACATCATCAACTGGATAGCAACATCAACTGGATAATATCATCAACTGGGTAATCATCATTAACTAGATAACTGGAGGCATCCACTTGGTCATTTGGCATCATGACCATTGATTGGCATATCTATAAATCATCGAAAGTTTTGTTCTCTTTATCTTCATGAAAAAGATACTCTTTCTTTATTTTGTCTTCACGCAGAAGATACTTCTTTCTTATCTTCACACAAAAGATATCTTATCTTCACACATAAGATATCTTATCTTCACACAGAAGATATTCTATGAGTTTTGCCTTTCCTTTTATGTTCTCCCTTCTCTTGTAGTCATATATCTCACCCATCCATTGGGGAGGACTACTACCATAGCTTCACTCCTAGTTATCCCACATGAACTAAAGAAGCTAAGATGCTAGCCTGGGCAAGACTAGACTCCCTTTCCATGATCCACGTAGGATCACAACACAAACCCCAATAGCCAACTAACCATTCCACATGGTCAAGGTTTGTGTTCCAAGCTACTCAATCCTTGGCTAGAGGAGAGTATTTGCCCGCTTCCCCTTGGAGAAAAATACACATTCCTCTCTATTGGGGTGGTCACACCCCTCTCTATGAGGGTATTCTATCATGTCCCTAGAGTATCCAAAACTCAACACTTGGACAGAGGCCAACCTTGGTAAATTTCTCATTCCCCTTCTCTACGAAGGTCTCTTCCTTCTCTATGAAGGTCTCTTCCTTCTCTACGAAGGTCTACCTATGGGATTTCTCATTCCTTCTCTATGAAGGTATCTTACTTCTCTACGAAGGTCTACCTGTGGGATTGCTCATTCCTTCTCTACGAAGGTCTTTTCCTTCTCTACGAAGGTCTACCTATGGGATCTAAAAGAATCTCTTATGGCCCAAAATCTTTCAATGGTATAATACCATGCTACCCATATGCTAGGAATCATCCATCTATTGGATAGCTTTCATCTTGATCAAAATATCTAGGCACCATCCATCTGCTTTTCTAACTGCATCAAATCACGATCCTTCATTTTGAACTCAGAGACATGGCTCACTCTTGCACCAAACTGAGAGCTTCTAATCATCATCATTGAAGTTTTCTTCTGTAATATCCTAGGTTTCTTATTGAGTTCAAATATTTCTTTCTTTCTATCTTCATACTGGATCAACATGCTCCCTCTGCATCTATAAGAACGGTACTGGAGCAACTTGTAGTTGCCTACATTTCATCCACTATATCTGAGTATCCATCTTTTTCTTCATCTTGAATATTTTTTTTCTGCATTTTTAGGATCCTCCTACTCCTATATGAATATCAGATATTGTCTGGTCTTCACTGACTGTCACCATATCATATGTCCTTCTCATTTTATCTAACTTCTGTAATTCACGRCATAAGTTCTTTCTTCTGAGACTTGTAAACTTACTTACAGTATGCTTTCTTTGTCACTCTCATGAGTGATCATACATGAAATAAATATGTTATCTCTTTCTTCATCCTCTTCTTTGATACTTCCTTCATAAGTCTGCATAGACATTGAAATAAAATGAGGTTAATTAACATTCTCACAAAAATCTAACTTGTAATGATAAAGTATTGAAGTAAACAAGATACTAGAAATAAACATGAATACTTATATTTTGTTTTTGTGTGGGGAGGCTCCACGGACTCCACGATTTGCTATCTGTTAGTAACAATTCTGGTATCGGGATTTTAAAGGCAGAGACGGCCGAGACTTTTCAAGTCTCAAAAGACCGATGGGATCCTAGCAGTTGATTTTTGCAGGACGCGTGTCAGACATCAAAAGGAAAGTCGGGATTTCAGTCCATCGGAGGATCGGATTTTCTAAAGGCAGAGAGCTCTTGCATGGGTAAATCGCGATGCGCGATTTCCTGACTGAATCAGAGCCATCCGTCAGCCGTGGCACATGGCGAGAGATCCTGCAGAGTCGAGGATCGGGGATATGAAAGTCCCATGCACCTGATAGTAGGAATCGTGAAATCTCGATCCCCGATACAGAGTCAGGGATGACCACGGTTAGGTGCTGAAGGACATGAAGAGATTGGAAAGGACCTGTGGATCGGGTTGTTGCAATAGCGTTTCCCAAGGGAATTCAAGGAGCCGTTTTGGCTCAGCAGAAAAGGATAAGGAAGGTAGGTGAAGCCTCGCGTCACCCATTTATTGTAGAGTAGGGAGGTTTTGATCGGAGTTTACCCAGGAGGGTCCCTTTGTACCGATTCTCTGCAGAAAGGTCACACTAAGTCTTCAACTCTCCATGAGAGCCTGAGCACGCCAATTCAAACATTAAAAGAGGTTCAGATACCCCCTGGCACGAGCCATACTGAATTGAAGAAGAATATGACACGAGTCCAGAGGATAGATTTGATTGAGGAAACGACCCCCCGATTAAAAGTCCTGAGATACTGTTGCCAGGTGGATTTTGACTAAAAGTATATGTAGGCATTTTTTCCATTATGTAAGCTATCGATGGTTGAGAAGAGCTCCCGAGTTGTAAATTTTTAATGAAGCATTGTTGTTCTGGTTATGTATGAATTTTGGAGACTTCCTGCCTTATGAATGCCAGTTTCTATCATGTCTTTGTTTACACTGTGTTAGAGCAGCTCAGAATTGGAGGATCCAGTCGAGCTGTAACTATTATAGGATGATGTTGTAATGGATCAATGTAATAGTTACGGAGCCTTTAATCAGTCCCTATGATTTCTTTAACGCTGAATGACTTGGAATTGGAGGATCTAGTCAAGTCCCCTTTCAGTTTCTTGAAGCCCTGAACCAGGAGGATCCTGCTTTCAGAGTTTTTCCCCTACAAACTGCTGCAAGCCTGATGCCCAGAGTTGTTTGTTCACTTTCTCCTAAGTATTCCACCTGTTCAACTTTAAATCAACCCACTGGCTGAAGTTAGGATTCCAGACCTCCTCTGTTCTTTATGTACCAGACGAAGTCCCTGAGTTAGGATGATACCTCCTAGAGCCATTATCTCCATTTGATCACCCTTTATAAACAAATCGTGACATAAAACTGATGGGCATTGGGCTCTGCTCCTGTAAGCAATCCAGGAGTGACTTCTGATGCTAAAAATTCTGGCACCATTGCCGGGGACGAAGTTGAAGATTTTCCCTGGGCAGAACGACATTGAGCCTTTGATTCTGAAGGTGCATCAGACATTAGAGCCCTTAAAGATTGCTATTGTGCACCTAGCGACTCCACTGTGGCGACTCCATTGTTTCCACATCACTATTTCAGCTGTGACTGTTGTTGGCACGCCTGAAAGCCGACCCTAAGGAGCTTTATCGAGAAGGTTTCAGCAGCTACTTTCTCAGTCCGAGAAGCTTCCTGGGGTAACGACACCATTAAGATCTGGCCTTTGATGGTGAACAAGGACTAGGCATATTCGAAGTTGCGCATCTTTCACCTGGCGACTTCATGATTCAAGGATCGATTGGCAACTCCACTGGTTCGATATGGAGAAAATCCTTGCTCGCAGGTTTGCTCCTTTTAATTTCTCTGCTATTCCTGGTTTTCCTAATGTTTTCCCCTCTCTGGATGAATGGGGTGATTATTTGCCCATATTTGGAAAAGGTGAAGAGGACAACCTGGCTCAGCACCTCAGTGAGTTTCATGAACTCATGCATCAGTGGGAGATACATCATGAGGATGTATTACTGAAAATGTTCATGTTCTCGTCAGTGGGGGATGAACGTAAATGGTATCATTCTTTACCCTTGGCTACCATTTCTTCACTCAGTGATTTTCATGCAGTTTTCACCACCTATTGTCAGAGGCTGTATCCCCCTAAGTTAATTTGTCATAATTGTTGTGAGGGATACCACAACTCTATACAAGAGAAAGTTGTTTCTGACGAAAGCTGTGGGGAGGATCTTGATGACCTGGATCAGAACTCAGTCCCTTCTCCTCCCCATGCATATGCATCTGAGGCAGGTTATGAAAGTGATAAAGTTCCTAGGGAGGAGTATGGTTCCCTGAGTAAGCTAATAGAGCAGGTGAAATATCTCTCTGCCCAATTAGAAGGGCGTAAATATGAAGACTGTGTAGAGGATTTTCCAATCCTTGAGGCAGACACTTTGAGCAACTCTTTCGAAGAGATTGTTGAAGATTTATTAGATGAGTTGGCATCTACGCCCGATGAGCTTGTTGTCTCAAATCAAAGCAATAAAGAGGTAGTTGCGGAAGAGGATTGCTCTCTTTTCCTTCACGAGATTTCCCACGATGTGTTTACATTCGGAGTTGAAATGGAGGAGTGGGGGATAGTTCCATTTCTGCAAGTTGAAGAAGCTTTGTCTCCCCTTGACTTCGATGATTATCTGGAAGAGGAGCAACAGAGCTTGACATCACCTTTTTCTTGTCAGAGCAGCCATACCACTTATGATAGTTATGAATCAGAGTCTGAGCTCGATATGTTGGGTTTCCAAGAGCAGGTCGCAAAACCTTATCCTCTGCTCACTAAAGAAAATTATCACGAGGAAATCATCCACCTTGGTCTTTCAGGATACACCGAACAGTATGAGGAAGGGAAGAATTTACCCGGGGGTCCTATTTACGATGGATACGGATCTGACCCTGGGGAGAGCCAAGAAGAGGAAAGAGAACCAGAGGAGCAGTCTGCCCTTTGTTCAGATCCAGTCAGCAAACAGATCCACCCCATGGTCCCTATTTATGATGAATACGAATCGGACCTGGGGGATACCGAACCAGAGGAGCAGAATATTTCCTATCCAGAGCCAGTCAGCAAGCAGCCACCACCCGAGAACAACGAGCCTACGTCAGTTTTCCACCACCAACCTGTGCTTATCATAGTTATTCAGCCACAGGTGAACAACTATGTAGCAGAGAACGCTACCTGTCACCAATTTTCTAGAATTGGCCACTCATTCTATGACCCTATTAGCAAATACATGGAGTGGCATTTCCTTCATGCCTTGGAGCTGCCCACCTTCATCTTCATGGCAGCCCTCAAACATGAATCAAAGGATGTATCCATTCTGAGCTCCTGGTTACCTCGACTGTTATCCATCATTAACATAAGGAAGGAGCTTCTATTCAGGAAGCTGCTTGGATGGCTATGGCGGAAGTTTTCTTTCACCTAGCCCCATGTAAAATATTTTATTAGAATTAGGAGTGTATATAAATAAGCTCTTTCGAGCATGTATTTTTTCTTGTTTGTATTTTTATTTTTGCGGCCTAATAAAGACTCCATAGCCCAATGGAAAGGCGACTAGAACTGCAGAAGGAGTTCTTAGAGTATCGCAGGGACGACTCTATCCCCCATGGAGCCTAATGTTAGTAACAATTGTGGTATCAGGATTTTAAAGGGTAAGAGGGCCGAGACCTTTCGAGTCTCGAAAGACCGATGGGATCCTAGCCGTTGATCTTGGCAGGACACATGTCAGACATCAGAAGGAGAGTCGGGATTTTAGTCCATCGGAGGATCATAGTTTCTGGAGGTAGGGAACTCTTACATAAGTGAATCTCTATATGCGATTTCCCGACCGAATCAGAGTCGTCCGTCAGCAGAGACACATGGTGAGAGATCTCGCAGAGTCGGGGATCGGGGAACCGAAAGTCCCGTGCACATGGCAGCAAGAATCGCGATATCTTTATACACGATTTCCTGACGGAGCTGAGAACCGTAGTGGGGGACAGGTGTCGGAGAATCAATCCTTGTAAGGAGATAGCGCCAAGTGGCATCGATGCATCGACAATCGGAGGATCGTGAGTCTCAAGGACTTGTGTATCGAAGCATCGAAAGCGCTGAAACCCCGACAGAGATTTAGATCTAGTCATATAAGAGGTGGTCATATGGACCACATCGTAACCAGGAGGGCTAACCTATATGCACGTTCATCGAAGAATCAGTGATTGGGAGTTCAGAGGGTCAAGAACTCTTGAAAACAAGGAACGCGAAACCCCAAAACCCGATACAGAGTCTGAAAAAGGTCACAGTGAAGCTCAGAAAGCCATGAAGAAAAAAGGAGAGACCCGTGGGCTGGGTCAGGTGTCCATCAGGGATTCCACTCAGGGATCCAAAAAAGTTGCTTCGGTTCAGCAGAAAGGAGAAAGAAGGGTAGGTGAGGCCTCACATCACCCATTTATTGCAGAAGATGGAGGTCCTAACTGAAGTATTACTCA
>ML782325.1:296333-307845 GCA_009831015.1 Picea engelmannii | reverse complement strand
TGTGGTCTTAGTTACTTTGTGTTGTTGAAAGTCTTTCCTAGGGTTCCTTGATAATACTTCTTCTGTATCAAAAATAGGTAACTCGATCTTTTGCGGATCCTCAAGTGTTCTCTTAGCTTCGACATCGGAGTTGCTAATATTAAATATCTGTGTTATGTTCCTTTGTTCCTCAATCAAGTGCATGATCCTTCTGGTCATAAAGTCTTTTAACTCTTGCTTCTTTTGTTCCAAAACTTTTTCTTCCTCTTTTCGTCTGGCTTGTTCTCTATCAATCCAAGGTTTTCCTATGATCATGGTAAACGAGGTACTATATTCAACAAATTTAATAATATCAAATTCTTCCTCTGTCAAAGTTCCATTGATATTCATAGGTATCCAGGCGAGCCTTCCACATAGGTTTAATAGCTTTCCTCTGAATAAACTTGTTCCTCCTAGGGAAGGGATCATGGTAGGCTTTCTTATAGCTTCCCAAGTTCTTTCTAGCATAATTTTCACTTGTGTCACTTCATCAAGAATATAGTCAATGTCGAAGTCCCCTATTCTTGCTTTGATTTGCACCTTTTCTTTGAATATCTCTGATAACCTAACATGTTGGTGATCATTCAAGGTGTTTTTCATCTGTAGCAATATCTTTTCTGATTCTTTATGGGTTTCTGCTATGATCTTGGTCTCTTGATCTCCTTCAAGGTTTGCTTGCTCCATATTCATCTTCTCAAGTCTAGCAATCATTCTAGGGTAATCCAACACTTCATGGTCCATAGCCTTACAACAGAGGCAACTAGGTTTTCTCCTAGGGAATTCCCTAGCAAGATCTCTTGGTCTTCTACAGCTATAACAAAGGGTTAATCCTCTCTTTCGTTTAAATGTTCCCCAACTTCTTTTGTATTTCACACCAGGTTCGTGGTAGCTAGCCTACAAAAAACTCTTTCTAGGATCTTGCATCCACTTGTTAGTCCAGACATTCTTTTGATGCATAGGTATAACATATCTATCATTATACTTATAAGATCTATTCATATCAAACATTCTTTCATCTAACAATGCCCTAGTTTTCAAGCTAGGACAAAATTTATAAAACATACCTAGATCCATATTCTAAAAAACAATTTCACTTATCTTACTTCTACAGAGTACAAAGCTTCTAGATGTAAGGAATTTTGGCTATTCTTACCTTTATTAGAGCACATGGCTTACAGATCTTACCTCTTTTCTGCAAATCTGACTTCCTTCTTTCAAAAATTTCCACTTTTACTTTTCTTAGAGCACAGAGCATTCAGATATCACTTCTTTTCTTCGGATCTGATCTTCCTTTATTCAGATCTAACCTTATTCCTGGCACAAAGCTTCACAGTTTGAGTAAAAATCTACACACTAGGGCAACAAATCTATGCACATAGCTTTCTTTTGCACGAAGTTTCTTCTTCCTCAGTTCCTAGCAATCATAGTTTCAGGTCCCGGCAACGGAACCATTTGTTGACACACGGGAAGACCCAGGGTTCAACGCTCAAGAGCGCACCAACAAATCCCTAACTACTGACCCTTTCGGCAACACCTACAATGCAGATGAAGTCTCATCCGAGGTAGAGGCAGGGGTGGTTTCAGGACTCAAGTGTCTGAAACCTTAGCTGGGACATCGATCTGTGATTATATCTACTACAAGGCAATTAGCATAGATCATTCATCTATATTTAACCCTTATCATATGGCACAGAGCATCACAGTGAATACTTAGACTAAAGATGATTCAGTGCTTAGCCACAAAACATAGATTAGATTCAACAGATCAAGCAGTAAACATCTTATATATCAGATCTAACATTCATTCTTATATCATAATCACAGAGCATAACTAGATCTACTTAATTACCGTAAGCACTTAACCAAAAGGAAGCGACACATTAGAACGAAGAAGAAAGCACAATACACAAATTTACCATGGTTCACCCCCACCTTGGGGCTACTTCCACAAATTCTTCTTTATATTATCTCGGTCAAGCAATTACAGCACATAGCTTCAATGATCCTAACTTCGCACAGGACAAAAGATCTGCACAACTTGCTAGATCCTTCCTCCTTGCAATTCAACGCAAAGCTATGAAAACTTTCACTTAGTTTCTCAATATCATGCACATATCACTTCAAGATACATCCGATCACACAGATATAGTACTAGCACTAAGCCTTTAGCTATACATCACATAGATGTACTACATAAATTTCTTCTCCATTACTATCTCCTCTACTTACATTGCCTATTTATAGATTACAGAATGGGCCTAAGCATGGTTAAACCCACAGACCGACATCCCTTTTCTGTTACATCAACCCAAAACCCTAAAGTGGATCCAAAAATAGGTCTTTCTTCCTTAATTTCCACTTCGCGTTGCGCTCCATCCTTGGCAAGCTGTCGCAGTCCCAAAAATGGTCAAATATGACCAAGTATTCTTCAAAACTTGGTCAAGGGCCAACAAGGAGTTTTTACTCCAACTTGATTCCATCATCGCAATACCTGAAATCGTGAAACGACCCTTTGAGATCAACGGTTGATCCTGCCTCAAAACAAATGGCCATGATCCTTTCCCTGACCACCTGAAATGGTAGATATGCGATGAACGTTTGCCTCTCTTCCTCGATCTGCTTCCCACATGACCAAATGTTGAGACCACAACTCCTGTTCTTGGGTGTTTAGTGATTTCACATTTCAGGGGTCTCGTGCCATGTTCAACTTTCAAAACTTGATTCACGAATCACGATCTTGTTGATCTGATGACACACATCCCTTAATTTAAATGGCTAATATTGAAGCCATTGTCCTTTCGGGTCTTGAGACCTTGGGCTATGGATGCGACTTTATGATGAGAACCCCGAACTCCCAAATCCTGATGCTATAAAATTTTCCAATGTCAGATCAATGGTCCGTGTCTCTTCTCGATCGAACGACCCAGATCTTGCCTTTCATGAATAAGGATTTCACGATCATTTTTAGCAATTTACAACATTTGACCTCCCGATTCATGTGCTCTCTTTCCTTCGTCGAAGACTGAACTTTCTCTCTCTCTTGATTTGAGTTCATACTAGACTTCCCTCAGTGTTGTGGCCTACGCCAATGAAGACTTGAACAACGCAGCTGGGATTTGGGAAAATGAAGGCTCAGGGCCGATATCTCTTAGGCAATTTTGATAGGAAAAACCAGTCAATCAGAAGGAAAATACATGCAGGAAAGAAAATCTATGATCAGGTCTGCAAAAAAGGGGGGATAAGACAAGAAAAATCACTGACTTAGGAAAAAACCACAACTCACAAGACCATGATGATATTAAGTTCTAACAGGAAGAACCAAATGGATGAACAAGTCATGAAGACTTGAGTTGTTGTTGGTGCCAAATCACTGAAGTCTGAAGCAAGCTCCTAGATCTACATTCTACAGGTTTAGATCTTATGGTATGGTTGGATGGTTGTTTTAATGATTAATTATTCTTATGGTATAGTGAATTCTTGAAGCATTCTTGGTATGGTTGTAGTGACATCTGGATATAATGATATATGTTGGTTGGTTGATTGAGTGAGAAACACTCTTGTGTTTGTTATAGCTCTAATATGGTTGAGGGATATGTATGTTATATGATGATGTATACATGAGGGAAATGCATAGGATTCTTGATATGGTTGTTGTGATATATGGATATAGTATATGTTGGTTGGTTGTTTGAGTGAGAAGCACTCTCAGGTATGGTACAGTTCTAATATGGTTCTTATAGTCAGGGATGATTTTAAGGATGGAAATTTATTTTAAAATGTAGAAACCTCGGTGAATATTACTAATCCTTCATATGCCAACAATAAATGTTTGGCGATCTTTTTTTAAATATTCAAATTTCTAATTATTTTATATAGTTTTTATAAAATTTTGGCGATTTTTAAGGTAAAATAATTTTATCCTATATAATTTGGCAAATCATTTTTAAAATAACGAATCTCGTTTTTGGAAAAACCATGGAAAATTAGCCCATGGGCGAAATTTAGCCCCTAAAATCATCCCTGCTTATAGCTCACACCCTTGAGCTACTTTTACTTGGTTGAAGGATATGTATGATGATGTATGCACGGAAAAGGTTGGTTGCAGTGACAGGTTACTGGTGGATGTGACAAAGTCCAGAAATTTTCATAGGTGCAAAAGAATGGATTCCCTAGTTTATCTTAAGGTGTACATAGGCTGAAAGTGGAGGAGGTCACATACATATGTGTGCTGCAATATATACAGGTTATGTACATACACGTGTTGCAGTATAGATAGGTCACATGCATATGCACGTTGCAGTATAGATGGGTCACGTACCTCTTGACATAATTGTTTTTTGTCTATAAGCTAGGTCTTATACTTGAAGGTTGGATTCCTCTTCTCAGTTGGTGATGAGATCTGCAAGTTGGGTCTTGTATTGGGAGTTGGTTCTCTGTTGGAGTTGGTGCTCTTTTCATTTGGTGCTAATAAACCCCAGGGATTGTAGTCTCTTATAACACATGATACAAAATCTTACACATATATTTGGTGTTTTTGTGTTCATGATGGTGATGGTTTATTATTGTTGATGAATATTGTTACATGTAAGTAGATAATTATGAATGAATAATAATTATTGAAGTGGTTTCTAACTAAAGTTTTGAAAGAAGTGTATAAATATCCCTACACTGATTCACGCCCCCCCTCTTAGTGTGGTCAATGTGTCCAACAATTGGTATTAGAGAAGGCCTTAACTATCAACCTTACAAGCTTGAAGGAGATCCATGGAAACACAAATGGATGAACATGTAGACGAATTTATCTTATTTGATGAGATAGATTAATCATCATGGACAATAAAAAATAAAGGGTATTTGAAGGGAAAAGGAGCAGGTGTTTGAAACATAGTTGTTGGTGGATAAGTTCCCTTAAAGAATCAGTCAAAATCTATAGCCAAAAAGGAAGAAAAGAAGAACAATGAAGTGGCTATCAAGACCATTTTCAATGGACTCTTAGGCTCTGTCAAAGGAAGCATAGGACAACATTCCTCCACCAAGGACCTATGGATAAAGATAGAGAAGGTATATCAAGACAAAATACAAGACACAGATTACAATTCCATCAAGGAAAACGAAGGTAAAAACTCTCCAAAATATTCTGATTGCAATAGTTCTAAATGTGATGATGTTGAATGTTCTCTTGCAAATGAAGAAGAATATCTAGAAGTGATTTGTGTAGAATCAACTAACAATTATCTTATATATGAAGAAGAAGATTTGTTGAAGCTTAAAGATAAAGTCATATATGATCGAGAAGAAGTTAGCAATGATCCATAATATGATTCGGATTCTTTTGAGGATCTTGAAAAATTCACTAAGGAATCACTAGAAAAGTACCAAAGGCATATCATGACACTAAAACAAATGCTTAAGAAACAGAAGAAAGTAAAAAGAAGCAAGGGACCCATTTAGAAGAAAAAGAAGAAGAAATCAAGAGACTAAAGAATAGAGTAATTAGTCAAGCAGAGCAAAAGAAGAATGTAGATGATGAGCTTAGAAAAGGCCTTGAATATCTTAAAGAAACAAACGAAATCAATGTCAATCTAAGGACCCAAATTGAAGAAGCCAAAAAGATATAGGAACTATTGAAGAATCACTTAAATGAAAAGGAAGAATTATACCATAAACTAGAAGCATAAGTTGTTGATCTCAGGAGGAAAGCATAGAATTAAAAGACTCATATCAAGATCATGAATAACTCAACAATCTTGGATGAAAGCCCGGATAGCTAAAGATCACCGAATGATAAATCAAGTCTTGGATACAACAAAGAAAATGAAGCTAACACTTCTAAGAAGAATAATGTAGGCCCTTCATTTTCAAAAGGTGGAAGCAAATATGCAAGTCAAGAACCTACACAAAGCAAGGAAACCTTCAAAATATCAGAGCAAGGAAGACCCCAAGAAACCTTCTCTACACCTCAAAGAAAATTCAGAAGAGATATGACCTCCAGGATAACACAAAAGCAAAGGTATGAAAATGTTTTCAATGGTCATTGTTTCTCATGTAATGGATATGGTCGCACAGATTTGGATTGAAGACATCATGTAAGGAAATATGTTGGAAGACTCCATGACATCCTAATATGTTGGAGATGTAATCATGTGACCACATTTTTTCACATTCTCACACCATGATATGTTGCAGCTACAGTGGGTTTGACCACAAATCCCAGGACTACTGGAATTCAAGAAGACAGACAATGATGAATACTTCATACTATATAGAAAGAAGAGAAAATGAAGCATGGAAGAAAGACAATGTTGAAAGGATGGAAGCACAGAAAACCAGTGTTGAGAAACCAGGACAATTTTATAAGTGGATGAAGAAGAATGAATAGAAAGACGTGAATAAAGGCACACAGAATGAGGAAAGCCTTACATTTTCTGAGGCATATGTGGGCTGCTATGGGAACATACACATATATATGCAGTCTGTCTCAATAAAATTCGCATTCATACGTGAGTTGTATGTGGTGAATTCACATACATGAGGAAAATCCCTTAGAAAGAGGGGTGTACAGATGAGTTGCAACATGATTTGATGGTACAACATAGTTTATGCAAGGTCAGAGATGGTATGCTTCAGGTTTTCATGTTTATATGTGTTTTTAATGAATGTATGGTGATAATATGTTGTTGAGTCTTGGAGCATATACTTGATGTATATATTGGATGCATGCTACTAACCCTAGTGTGTGGATTGAGGCATTTTCTATTAAGATGTAGTGTTGGTTATGTTATGCATTTTATCAAGTTATGGCACCTTGTTTATGGAGTACATCATGGGTGATGTGATACTAGATAGAGGTATATAATTGATCTATTGAGGGACATACTTGGTACATGTTTATAGGTGTTAATGATGCATTATACTTGTTGTGGTGAATGCTTTTGAGGAAGATATGTTGTAGTACATGGCCGGTACATATGTGAGATCTATTGATATATCTTGAGGAGTGTTATGAGAAGCATTTGTTTTGTGAGCTTGGTGTATGATTAGTTTGTGCTTGAAGATACAAATTGGGGCATATTATTGATGAAGTTTTGGCACATGGGTTGATTTATTGTTAGAGGCCTACTTGTTGAATATCTTGGCATTTCGTTGATGTACATGTTGGGTACATTATTAAGACACTTAGTTGATGAGTTGGAATATATGGTACATGTTAATTGAGGCCTGCTTGTTGAGATATATTGTTGGTGCATATCTTGGATACATTGGAAAATGTTTTATGGTACTTAGTTGAGGCATATTATGAAGTGATATGACACTTGTTTGAGGTACATGGTTGGCATGTTGTATAGTTGATGATGGTATTGGTATTGGTGATTAGATTGGCATATATCTTTAGTATGTGGTACACATATGGCACATATTCTTGGCATATGGTTGAGATACATTTCATGATATATGATGTATGGTACATGGATGATGTGCATGGTTGGCACATGTTATAGTGATATTGTTACATCTTGATGAGTCACATCTTGATCTATGGATGATGCATGCTTTGTACACATTGTGTACATTGTTAGAGGGCCTTGCTAGTTGGCATATGGGCGATGTGTCATGTATGTACGGATATACTTTTTGCACATATTCATTGTGTTACATGAGTAGTCTTGGTTGATGCACATCTTGGTCATATTCTGAATATGGTTGAGAGTTGTCTTGGTGATTGATCTTAGTGAATGGATCTGATGTGGTTGATGATATTATTGTGACAAGCTCGTTTGGTGCATGGTTAATGCACTAGCTGGTGATACATGTTTGTTGCATGGTTGATGCATGGTTGATGGTACAGGTTGAGGTATAGATTGATCGATTATTGTATGATGCATGGATAGGTCCAAGGGTCATCAAAAGGACTATAAGAGAACGGTATACTTGATGCAGTATTGTTTAGAAGTTGATCAATGTTCAAGTAGGGCAGCAACATCTGCAATAGAAGAAAAGTACATCAGTAGCATATTATTCACAATGAGTACATAGCATCTTATAGAGAATACGGGGGGATACATACCCACATAGGGACTTACTCTTCTTCCCATGATTGGTTTCAGAGGTATTATTCCAATAGGAGATAATGATGATCATAAAGGGAGCATTGGTGTCCATATCATCAACATTGCATCAAAATGATATTATTTTTCAAAAGGAGGGAGATTCCTCAGATGCATGGAGAGAATCCCATAGGAAAATTCTATCAAGGGGAGCAACCCCAAAGAGAGATACCCTTTTCCATTGATGTCAAAGGGGGAGACATAGTCAAATTGATGTGGAAAGCTAAAAATTGATGAGAAGTGATGATCACAGAGGGAGCATGAGCATTTCCATGTCTAATTGTTTCTATCAATGATTGGTGTTCACATCAATGTTGGTGTTTCCATCAATGCCAAAGGGGGATATTATTGGACTACATTGTCATTGATGTCAAGTGATGTCATATTAATGTGTTTTCATTCATGTGTGATGTAATAGATGGATTGATGTGTTGTCATTGATGTCAAGGTTGATATCAAATGAAGTTGTATCATTGATGTTATTGATTGTTGGATTGAGTTTCCATTGATGTCAAGGTTGATAGAAAAGGAATTTGTATCAATGAAGTCATGGCATGGTCGATAGGAAGAACCAAATGGATGAACTCCAAAGTGGTACCCTTATGGTGAAAGCCCTCACGGGAAGATGTTTTGTGAAGTCCAAATGGTGAAGTGGTTTCATAGCCCTAGTAGTGTAGTGTTTGTGTAATGAATAATGTAATGAAGATCAATGAATTTGCAGATGAGACTATTTTGGATAGATAGTACATGTCGTGTCATTTTCAGTGATATGTGGAACGTCACATAACTCCTCACAGTTAGAGAGTTATTCCCCTATGAAGTTGGATAACACTCATGAGTTATATAGAATCCCTAGAAGGTCAAAGAATTCAAGCGGGTCAAAGAAGTGAAATTATTCTAGAATATCCTATAATAAGTTGATGAGTCAAAGTGGGTGAAACTAGGAGTTAATCATGGGTTAAGTGGTTGCAAAAAGAAAATAATTAAAAATAAATCAGTTGCAACTAGAAGTGGTGAACTTACTATTTGTGGATAAAGTTGTTGTAAATGGAAAAGGGAGTTAGAAGTGGGTTATCCCTAAAAGAAGGAATTTGGATAGAAGATAACCCCTAGAGGAAGCTACTTGGAGAATATAAATAAGAGAGAAAGGGTCTCTTATGAGTGGGACTTTGAGTATATTGAAGATCTATTATTTTGTGAAATATTGATTGTAGGTACTCACTAATGCATCTAAAGTGGTGCATCCCCCTCCACTCCTCAAGGTTGCTCAACCTCCCAGTCAATGATCTTCACAAAGTTGAGCCGAATTATCCCTTATAGACCCTACTATCACCCAAATTGGTTTAACACGGGCCCTTTATCACCTCAGACACAAGTCATATGGAACCCACGAACCCTTTTCTTAGAGATTTTTAAAATGTTAAAACTGACATATGCTAGCTCCTTCTACTAGCCCCTCTCCACATGTGACCTCGAGCTATGAACTAGGGATAAACCTCCTAAAGTGCTTAACAACTTTAGGCTTTGGATGTTTCGGCAATAGATGCAACCCTTTTTCTCAAACCCTGAACCGTGAACTCACCTGGACGATCGAAGGTTCTCACTTATCCGATATCCAACAGTTTGATCTGCATTGGACTTCGGCATTCCCCACTCTTCAAACACCTCAAAACCTCTAAACCATGAGGTTCCAAATAACTCAACGACTAACCTTCGTGTAACTCTCCCAGATCTGACAGTCTGGAACGATTTTTCTTCCTCCTGAATGGATCTTGCTCGTTAATTTATGAAATATTAAAGGGCTCCTCCCTATTGAAGGATTCTCCATTGCTATCTCTTATGAGATTGTTCCTCCTTCTAACTTTTACTCCCTAGAGTTTTTTCTTTGACACTTAGTTGAAATTGACCCTGTGCATGCCTTGCAATAGGTCTTCCTCCATGACTTATCTTCTTTGTGGTAGATTTTGCAACCTTGCAATGGTTCTTATGTGACACAATTTTTCCTCCTGAACAATGTGACTTTGAGCACATCCCTACCTACACACACCTTTTCTGGTTCCTTTTCACTCTTTTCAAAAAGATTCACGTTATCCCTCCCGAGTTTCTAAGTCAAACTAGACCCTGTCAACGCACACCTTTCGGACACTATGCATTCCTTGCATACAAAGCTCCATGTTGTATCTTGTGAGCTTATGAATCGAAACATACCCTTTCAACACACTCCTTGTGGACACTATGCACTCCTTGCATAATCTCATAGAAGAGAAATAATTGAAAATTATCTAATTCTCACACATTCATACATTCAACCATGTAATGCATTCGTAAACATAAGAACAGGTAAATAACAGATAATTACAAGTAAACAAAAAGCCTACGATTCATTCAGATAGACACAATAACAACAACACCAGACACTTTGGATCAATCTTCTCTGTTATAGTCATTCAAATTCTATATACATGGATACAACTCTGATAAGATTCAACAAAAATAACATTCAACAACCTTAAACTAAATTGCAGTAGCCTCATTTCCAAAATAACTCTTAGCAGCCTTATTTGGGAAAAAATGCATACATTTACACAAGAGGGATCATAGAGTTTCCAAAATAGTCAAGATAGATAGATAAGAGAGACTGCTCCAGATCTGTATTACAATCAACTAAATTAAAGGGAATATGATCTCCATCAATCTCACACGATGATTCAACTCCTAAACATTTAATATCTTCTTTAATTACAATCTTTTCAATATACTTTTGTGACATGCCATGTTTAAATTCAAAAACACTTCAAAATTCATGCTAGGGCACTAAGTTGTCCTGCACTTGTGCTTTGATGATGATGCTCCTGCATCATACTCCTCTAGAAAAAAATTCATGGACTCTTGTCCATGAGCTCCTGCACTGAGTTTCCATGCTTCTGAATATCTTCTTCATTTACCCAACTGGCATATTTTGTTGGGTGTCCTTTCCACTTTACCAAATATTCAAAATAACTCTTCCTCCTGGTCTTCTTACCAATCCTCTGACCTATGATCTTCTCCATCTGCAGCTTTTCTTCTATAGGCTGATGGAATATCCATCAATATTGAGAGGGGTGGGTGAATCAATATTACCTAGTTTTTCTTTTTAACTTCATCAATATTAAGCACACATATTAATTATTCAATTAAGAAATATATGATGAACAAAAAACCCTTATGAACACAATATTGTATCATGGAACCCAACAGGAAAAACCACCAACACTTTTCTATTAACTGCACTTTTTTTTTACATGTTACATAGAAGGAAGATGTACTTCCTTTTTTATTATCACAAACTAATCAGGATGCACCCACACCCTAATTTACCAGCACCAACTGGTAGGAGTCTAAAACCCCCT
>ML782325.1:183336-200708 GCA_009831015.1 Picea engelmannii | reverse complement strand
CGGAGGTGTAGTCAAAATAGAACCATGATGAGATAACCTGGGAGTCCATTGGTAAAGCTAGAAAAATGAGGAGGAGTATGTGGCTGATTCTTGAAAATGCATAAGACTATCGGGACTCCCATCCCTAGAGGGTGAAAACAACATGAGTGTCAAAGTGCCAAGGTGAAATGTGAATGGGATAACTCATGTGGGGAAGAGTGCTAATGGGTGACAGTACCAAACTGTGGTAGAGGTGTCAGTACTACAGAGTCGGATATGAGGATCCTATAGGTGAATGTCGGAGGGTGTGATTGGGAGATGAAATTGGTATTAAGAGGGAATGACTACATGCCAATGTTGATCATATACCTAAAGGGGCTTGTGTTGAATTGTGATGACCAAGTACCTGCACACATTGAAAACTGAATACTCGATGTGAACAATAGCTGAAGATAAAGAACATATAACAGTTATTCAATAATTGTGAATGTCAACATGCATAGTTGAGTGTGTCATGGAAAGATGCATCATCGAGGAAAAGTGAAAATGATCACCCGATGAAAATGACTATGTAAGTGGCCGAAAATGGTTTGGAAAATGGAGCTTATGGGCTCCTGTACCAAAAAATGAAAGTGTGGAAAAGGGCTTACATATGAATCGTGGGTCCATAATGCCATCCTAGTTTCACTGACACTATGGGCGATTGGGCGGTATTTTGGTGGGAGGACATGGAACTCCCCTTTGTTCAAGGGATGATGAAGAAATATAATGAATTACATTCACGGGAGAATTGGTATGGAGTGTAGGAGGAAGCTCAGGCAAATATGTGTGGTGTTCCGTGGATAATGTGTGGCAGACATATGGGATATATGGGCAATGATGAGTGTAATGCCCATATTCAGCGCATATGGCACAGCTGAAATTGGTTCATATATTTTGTTTGTGTGTGGTTGATGAATTCGTAGTAGCATGGGATGTACTTGGTGGAGTGGCAGGAAAAAGGGGTTCTTGAGGAAGTTGGATAAAACTGCGTAGCTCAAGAAGAGAAGGACATTTGTGAGTGGGGTGTCCTTTTCTTTCACATAACATGTAAGGGAGTTGAACTCAAGGAGGTAGTTGATACATGGGTTTTTTCGTCTTTTGTCTGCCCCCAGCTGTAGCAGTGGTGTTGGTGATTGGGGGTGAGTGTGGCGTGGTCAGAGTTATTACTGGGATATGCATCGAGATTCCCTCTCATTGAGGAGGGAGGGATGGTTGAGGACCACCTCCGGTGGATGTAGATACCATACAGGGATGGTGAGTACCATGTTCGGAAGGGTAAGAGTTGTTGCTACCTAGAATTATTTGAATCCAGGTAGGGGGTAAGAAAAGGGAATTCAGGTAATGGCCTGGGGGACTGTCTCCCAAATGGGGATTTTCCCATGGAGGGGGGGGGGAGATCTGTGATAAGTGGTGTGGTGGCGCTCTCAGGTAACTCCTGAGGTAGTATTTCTTCAACTAGTGGAACTTTGATATGGGGAGGGGACTCAGTGATAGGAGTCTTGTCTCCAATGTCTGTTCCTTTAGAGGAAACTACACACACTTGTGCTAAAAAAGATGGGTTTAGGAATGGTGGCACTCCCTGATAAGTGACCAACATGGATGGGTCTTGGAATAATCCAGGGCCAATGTTGACAACTGGAAAATCATCTGAGCTAACACAAAAAAGGGGGAGGATGTTATCGATGTTGGCAGAAGGGTTAGGCTCCTAATGTTTAAGTTGGTTGATGGTGATGATCTTCCCATTGTGGGGGAAAATCAGCATATGAAACACAGAAGAGGCAACCGCCTTCATAGCATACATGTAGTTGCGTCCGAACAAGATATTGTAATCAATATGGGCATCGATAAATTCAATGTCAATGAGGATGATTTTTCCCCCAAGTTCTATGGGGAAATTTTGACAAAGCCCTGTGGAAGATGTTGGTCGATTGTCGTAAGCTCGAAGGGTGATGGAAGAGGGTACTAGCTCCGGGGAGCCAATTTTCTTCATATGTGTTTAGACATGATGCATGTGGATGCATATTCATCGATGATACACCGATAAACTGTGGTGTTCCAAATCTTAACTAGTATCTGGAAGGCTACTTGGGCGGGAAGATGTGGTTCTCCACTATCATAATCAAATGTGATTAGTTGTGTGTCAACTGGGTCGATTGCCCCCAAGGTAGAAAGCAAGGATTTTCGCTGTGATGGATAGGTTTGGAGGACCTCCAACATAGACATGGCTGTAGGAGACTAGGCTAAGTCATCAACTGGACTATAATTATGAGCAACCCTAGCATGAGGGTTATGCACATTTCATCGTAAAGGCATATGGTATGCGAGGAATGGGTTCCACGTTAGGACGTGGAATCATCAATGGTTGTCCTATAGTAGCTAACAGTGTTTCTGAGGTGGTTTGGCTAGAGTTGATAGGCATACTGTATTGATGGTTGTGGGTTTGCAGAAGAACTTCTTCACTGGTGAGGAGGACACTGTGATCAACTAGATTCTTGGGTTGAGTGGCACCCAGGTTTGGATATTTCCCCAGTTATGGTGGGGCAGGTTTGATCACTTGTTGGGTGTGCATCACACCTTGGTATGGTATGGGTTTTTTCAAAACATTCGAAGGTGGTGGTTGCAAATAATGTTGTGGGGCCTATTGAGGGACAGATGGTGTTGGAGGGCCCTGTGAGTTCATGGATTCCCTCATCCGTTGGAGATCGGTAATTTGGGGGAAATGATGAGTATAATGTCCATGCTCACCACATATAGCGCAAGGGAAGTTAGTCTGAATATTTGTTTTCTTCCCTTGTCGTGGTTTATTATTATTGGTTCCCCCTTGGGGGTCTTGGTATTGGTTTCCCCCAGCAGGATGGTTGTGGGGGTCATTCCCTCCTGGTCGTGGATTTTCATTGTTTCATTTTTTTCCTTTATTCTTATGAGTTGGATTGACTATATTCAATTGTTCAAATGTATGAACCTATTGAATGGGAAAGGGTTGAACAAAGTTGATGCTGGCATGTCATTATCCCGGTGGAGGATTAACGGTATGGGGAGGACTAGGAAATGGGAAATATGGATTTTTCTATGGATAAGATCCATATGGCGTATAGGAAGTAGAGGTACTTCCACTACTGCTAGGGTTATATCCAGGGGTTGGGGTTGGACCCATACTAGATTGAGAGACTGGATACGACATGGATACCAGTGGGGGTGCCCCTAATGACTGAGGGGGAGCAACATGATATGATTGTTGGTAAAGGGGAGGAGGATAATAAGGGTGCCCTCCATATACCAGTAGATATTGAGGTGTGTTGTACATAGGTAGTTGTTCAGGGTTCAAATGTTCACGTGTTGTGGTACCAATCAATCCATCCACTGAGTGAGACATCCCAGGTTTGTCCTGGCCGAATGTCACGGATCTCGGGGCATCAAGTAGTACAGTATATAAGTATCCTTACTGTGAATAAATGAGTTCGAATTGTTGAGCCTTGTCGATTCCTTCTTCTTCAGACTGGGGGAAGGTGACAAACACATCCTTGGAAAGGAGGTAAACAAGTGTTTTGAGAAACCAATTGAGGCATTGTTTCTTGGTGGCTTCAACTTTGCATAGACTACGTCGCCGACACCATTCGTGAATGTGGTTAGCGATGTGTGTGGTGGAGGTTTGTTTAAACTCTGAGAGCAGTTCAAGACCATTTTCATGACAGAAAAATGATTCCAATGCAAGTAGTTATATTTGTGATATAAAATGATTCCAACTTATCTTTAATCAAAGCAAGCCATCCATGTGGAAAAATGAAAGCAAAAAGAAGATAAATATGGATTTTAACCCCCTAAGTGCCTATGTTTTGACTAACCCTTCATGTGGAGAGGGAATCTAAGTGTGATGCATATTACAATCATCATAGAATCAAACTTGAGAAGGCTATGGGCCTCCAACAGATCACAAAAACCCTTACAATGTATGATTTTATGGACAGATGTGTGGGTCTCAAAGTAGACAGAGGCGCATTGGGCACCAATGCGCAAATTAAAATGATTTTTTGGTGCAGTGTGCAGAATGCGTTGAGAAAAACAGTGGGTTCAATGCACATGCTCGGAAGATGCGTCTGTGGGTTAAAAAACTCATGCACTTTCTGTTACATGGCCGTAGAGGAAATTTCATATGAAATTCTCTCAACTCAACTCTGAATTTAGCTTTTTGCAGGCAGGCATGGGCCGGTTATGGTTCCTCAAGCAACCCAAATGGGGGGTAAATTGATACCAATCCCAAGAAGAGTCGCCAATCTATTGCATCCCTTTCCTCACCTAAGTGAGCAAAATAAGGATGCTTACAAGTCCAGTTGGGCCTAGCTAGACAAGAAAACAGTGAATGCAAGTGCTAGAAACATCAATGATAAGAAATAAACAAATAACTAAGCTAATAACAATAAAAGAAACTAAACTAAAGTGCATACAGGAAATAGAACAAAGAAAACAAACAACATTCATGCCACAAATGGATAAGTTGTATTAGTGGGAAAACAACAAAGAGAAAGGGATACTTATGGGTCCCCTCTTCCTCCAAGGGAGGTCTCTTGAACCCCCAATGATTGAGCTCTTCTTAGAAATAGAAAACTTGAAAGAAATGGCGAAGAAATACAAATCTCATTCACTCAAGAGGTGATATGAATGGCTAAATGAGATTGTGCTTGTATGCTCTAATGAGGAAAGAGGTTCCTATAAGGGAATATAGGTAGCATACCAACACAATTGAATTCCTTGAAAATATAGTGCACCCATGTCATCTTTTTATAGCAAAGCTTTGAGGCATTATTCAACTAGTCTTTAGTGTGAAAAAGGGGCTCTTTAGGGCACCCTTGGGTCTTTGACCAGCTCCCCACTCGGATTCAGCTCAGATTTGGGTGTCAAATAAACTTGGGAGATGAAACAGAAGTGGGTGGAAGGCTGACCAAAATCATAAATGTGCCATTCTGAGGTGGACATGGCTTTTTGCATCCATAGTCACACATCGAGCGCATATGCGCTTTTCCAACGTTATTCGACTGTCGCATGTGCACGCGCTGCCTTTGTATCTTTAGCGCATGTTGATTTTTTAACTAGTTGTATATTTAGCCCTTTGGAAATGCATTTTCTGGGCCATGGATGAACTAATGGGTGTTTGAATATTCTGGATTCCTGTAACCATTTGCAGATGAAATTCCAGTGATAACATATATTATTGTAATAGAGCTCTGCTCTGCTGGAGGATTCCCCTGTTAAAATATTGTGTAACTGCAAAGAATATTATTATCCCCTTTTGTGGATAAAGTAAAAGATAAAATATATTTATTATTGATTAGATCAATCCCCTTTTGTGGATTGATCATGTCGGGCATTGTAATTGACCAAATCCCCTTTTGTGGATTGGTCAAACCCTAATTGTAATATGCAAAGTAAGAAGTCATCCCCCAGGAAAATTAAAGTGGTTCTAACCACCCAGATTGTGAAGTCAGCCTTGCCGATGAAAAGACACCTCAGTTCAGCACCTACTAGATTGTATAAATAAGAGAGGCCAATGCCTCATTTATACACACACTCATCTCACTCATCTAGTGCACAAGTATTGAAGGAAGTTGTAGTTACCAGTTGTTGGAATAAGGAAGAGAGAGAGAGGCACATCCTTGGTAGAGGAATTTATGTGTTGTTTGGTTCATTGTCTTGGCATTGTATTGTCTATCTATATTAAGGAAGTTTTGCTGGATTTTTTTCCCCATGAGGGTTTCCTAGGATAAATGGTGTGTATATTGTGATTGTGTTTCTCTCAGTGATCCTATCTATGCTATTGTTATGTAGTAAATTGAAAGGTAACCTAATAATAACAGAAAATTTAACATGGTATCAAAGCTAATATGAAGAGAGCATCTTTCACAGGAAAAAGAAAAACGTCATTGTTGCAGTACAAGAAAATTATGGATTTTTATTGAAGAATAATTTCAGCCCCAAAACCATCTAGAAAAGTGTGTCCTTCCTCAAGGATCACTTTGGCATTTTCAGCGAACCTTTTCAGTGGCTAGATCCCCTGGAAAGTGAAACCCTAGTTTTCACAAAGTACCAGAAGTACAAGAAAACACAAGTACCAAAAGTACCAGAAGTACCAGAGTACCATAAGTACTAGAAAACCAGAAGCACCAGTCCAGAAATCTATTGATCAAGTTTGAAGGGGTAAAATTTGGATTTTCAGAAATCTGACTGTACCAGCATACTCGCCTCAGTCCAACACATCTTTTGGTCAGTTCAATTTTCAGATCCAAGAAATTTGATTGTTTTATTATTTCTATAGCCTGGAGGGCTAGGGTTTCTACTACAAGAAATAATGGCTACCAACATGAGGGTAGAAGAAAAGCTGGAAGGATCTAGAAACTTCAGATATTGTAAGAATAGGTTGCATATGATTCTAGATGAGAATGATCTCCTAGAACATGTTACAGTGGGTGTACCAGAACCAGATGAAGAAGAGAAAAAGACCAAGCATAAGAAGAATGAAAGGAAAGAAAATAGAATCATGTGAGATTCAGTAAAGGATCACTTGATCCCTCATATTTTCGAACTACAGACAATAAGGAAAATGTATGAAGCACTCAACAAGTTATATGAAAGAAAAGACATTAGCCGGAATCTTTCCTTAAGAAAATCATCTTCATAATATAAAGATGGAAAACTCAGAATCTGTCACATCCTACCTTATGAGATTTTCTCATATCAGAGATCAACTTGCAACTATTGGAGATGTCAGTAGTGACAAAGAGCTTGTAACCACAACCCTAAATGGGTTTCCAACATTTTGGATTCCTTTTGTACAAGGAGTGTGTGCAAGAAGCAAGTTACCTAAGTTTGATAAGTTATGGGTAGATTTCACACACGAAGAATCTAGACTTCTAGACCAACAAAAGAGATTGATCTTTGATGAAGAAGAATCTCTTATAGCTCAAAAGAACAAAAGAAGTTCCTTCAGGAAGAACAATAAAGAAGCTAACTCTGCAAGAGTTCTAGATAAGAAGAAATATGTTTCCAATATTAGATGCTACAACTGTCAAAAGTTGGGAAACTTTTCCTATGACTATCCTTAAGGAAAAGGGAAAAGAAAGTATCAAGCACATGTGGCAAAGGAGGAGGAATCTTCTCCCTCAAAGAAATATTTAGTAGAAATTGAGGGTTATGTACTTCAAGTTGAAGATAGTTGATCTAAGATAGAAAATGGTGGATTATGTAGAGCCTCCCCACACAAAAAACAAAAGACAAGTATTCATGTTTATTTTTAGTATCTAGTTTACCTTATCATTACAAGTTAGATTTTTTTGTGAGAATGTTAATTAACCTCATTTTATTTCAGTGTCTATTCAGACTTATCAAAGAAAAGGATAAATAAAGAGATAAAATATTTATTTCAGGTATGATTACTCATGAGAGTGACAAAGAAAGAATATTGTAAGTAATTTTACAAGTCTCGAAAGAAAGAACTTATGCTGTGACTTGTAGAAGTTAGACAACATGAGAAGGATGTATGATATGATGACAGTCAGTAAAGACAAGACAATATCCAGTATTTTTATAGGAGCAGGAGGCTCCTAAAGATGCAGAACATAAATTTTCAATATGAAGAAAAAGATGGATACTCATATATATTGGATGAGATGTAGGTAACTACAGGTTTCTCTAGTACCGATCTTATAGATGTAGAGGCAGAAGGTTGATAATAAATTCAAAGATGATGATTAGAAGCTATTATTTTGGTGAAAGGGGGGGCCATGTCTCTGATTTCGAAATGGATGATCGTGATTTGATGCAGTTAGGAAAGCAGATGGATGGTGCCCAATAGATGGGTAGCATGGTATTATACCATGGAAATATTTTGGACCACAAGAGAATTTTTTTAGATCCCATAGCTAGAACTTCATAGAGAAGGAAAAGAGAAGGGGCCTTCGTAGATAAGGAAGACACTTTCGTAGAGAAGGGGAATGAGGAATTTTCCAAGGTTGGCCTCTGTACAAGTGTTGAGTTATGGATACTCTAGTGACATGATAGAATACCCTCATAGAGAGGGGTGTGACCACCATCATAGAGAGGAATGTGGATGTTTCTCCAAGGGGCATCAGGCAAATACTCTCTTCTGGCCAAGGATTGAGTAGCCTAGAACACAAACCTTGACCATGTGGAATGGTTAGTTGGCTCTTGAGGTTTGTTTCATGATCTTGCTTGGATCATGGAAAGAGATTCTAGTCTTGCCCAGGCTAGCATCTTAGCTTATCTAGTTCATGTGGGATGAATAGGAGTGAAGCTGTGGTAGTAGTCCTCCCCAGTGGATGGGTGAGATAGATGACTACAAGAGAAGGGAGAACATAAAAGGAATGGAAAAACTCATAGAATATATTTTATGTGAAGATAAGAAAGAAGTATCTTTTACGTGAAGACGAAAGAAAGAAAGAGTATCTTTTGCATGAAGATAAAGAGAACAAAACTTCTGATGATTTATAGATATTATAGTCAATGGTCATGATTCCATATGACCAAGTGGATTATATTGATGCCTCCTGTTATCCAGTTGATGATGTTACCAAGTTGATGATGTTGCCCAGTTGATGATGTTATCTAGTTGATGATGTTACCCAATTGATGATGTTGCCCAATTCATTATGTTATCCAGTGGATGTCGCTACCTAGTTGATTTTGACATCCAGTGACCTATCAAAAGATAAAGAATATCCTTCTTGTTAAGAGGGAGTGTTAAAATATTGTGTAACTGCAAAGAATATTCTTATCCCCTTTTGTGGATAAAGTAAAATTTAAAATATATTTATTATTGATTAGATCAATCCACTTTTGTGGATTGATCATGTCGGGAATTGTAATTGACCAAATCCCCTTTTTCAAATTGGTCAAATCCTAATTGTAATATGCAAAGTAAGAAGTCGACCCCCAGGAAAATTAAAGTGGTTCTAACCACCCAGATTGAGAAGTTGGCCCTGCCAGTGAAAAGACACCTTAGTTTAGCACCTGCCAGATTGTATAAATAAGAGAGGCCAGTGCCTCATTTACACACACACCTAGATCACTCATCTAGTGCACAAGTATTGAAGGTAGATTCAGTTACCAGTTACCGAAAGAAGGAAGAGAGAGAGAGGCACTTGGGAGAGGAATTTATGTGTTGTTTGGTTCATTATCTTGGCATTGTATTGGCTATCTGTATTAAGGAAGTTTTTCTGGGTTTTCTTCCCCATGAGAGCTTCCCAGGATAAATGTTGTGTATCTTGTGATTTTTTTTATCTCAGTGATCCTATATATGCTATTGTTATCTAGTAAATTGAAAGGTAACCTAATAATAGCAGAAACCTTAACATCCCCCTCGAAGAAGAAAGTGAACATTGCTCTCAGTAATCAAAGTGCTCTTTCTGGTGTTATTCTGGTATTATTATGGTATTATCGTGGTAATGTTTTGGTTATATAATTGTTTCTCTTCCATTTTTATCTAATTATTTATGTTCTGCATATTATTTTATATATGGAATACTGCATGTTCAAAGGATAATGAAGCCACCTTAACAGGAAGTTGAACTCGTTTAAATTCAGACTGAAATTTTCATATTAAGACTTGGTATTCAACACCAAGTATATCCTATAATAGATGATGAAGTCCTTGTAGACTCAGAAGAAATCAAGATTCAAAGTAAGCCTGATCTCAGAAAGGGTCAGATGAAGAGACATCTTCCAGGAATGGGAGATAAAATCCATAAGAAGACTAGACGGTAGCTTCAAAGACTTATAGGAGATATGAATTCTCTTGGGAATATTCCCTTGTTTCTGTGACATATAAGGAAGCCAATCAGACAGACTAGGATATGTATTTTTTTGTGAGACTAGAATGGAAGTTAGTGTTGACTTCCAAGATTGATCTAACAGATCAAGCATGTTGCAGATTTACAAAGACTAAATTGTGTCTGGAGGATTCTCCTAACAAAAGGGAGAAGACTATGATGAGACACTTACTACATTAATTGAAGAAATAGTTCCAGTATTCATGAAGAAAACTAAAAAACCCATGATTCATATAGAGTATGAGAAGTAGGGGGAGAAATCCCCATATTTAAAATTGAGTAGCAGTTGGTGCACTACATTAATTGGGCCATGGAAACATGACTACAATAGCAGATAGAGTTACCTCCATGAAAGGAGAAGAGATATCTTCAGTATCAGTTATTGATCCACTCTTAGTTTAAACTGAAGTTGTTGTCGTGATGAAGTAGAGGAGTTACTCTCATATTTCAGTATTCATAGTGAGAATGGAGCATCCATTCTCATCTTTAGAGCAGCTACAGGTGCATAATTTCAGTTCCATCAGAACAGTTGTAGAGAGAGTAGAGGACATACTCTTAGGTAGTGAGACAGATGGTACTTTGCAGAAAGCACATAAATCTAGCACATGATTGTGCATATTAAGTTGGAGTTGAATAAAGTGTACCAAGATGGTACAATGTAATGTGAAAATTTGGTTTAAAGTTGAATATAGAAAGACTTTGTTCTGTTGGTTGAAAAAGACTCTTCACAAGTTGAAGCAAGCTCCTAGAGATTGATATTGAAGAATTGGCAGTTTCTTGACAAGCTTGGGCTTTACCAAGAGTAAAGTTGATTCTAACCCTTACATCAAGGTTATGAATGATGAGTCAGTGATGTTGCTACTATATGTAGATGATGTATTCTTGACAGATGAAAAAATCTCATCATTGATTGTAAGAAGAAGCTCGTTGTAGAATTTTAGATGAAATACCTAGGCCTAAAGCATTATTTAATAGGTATTGAGGTTTGGAAGAGCCTAGAGAATATCTTCCTTAACCAAGGGAAGTATGCAGTTGAAATATTGAATAGGTTTGATATGTTGGAGTGTAAATCCATGAAGACACCCATGGAAACAAAGTTGAAACTCTTGGTTGAAACTAAGTAAGAATTGTTTGATGCTACATTATACAGATAGATCATTGGATTGTTGATGTATCTGACGAATACCAGGCCAGATATATGTTTTGTTGTGAACACCTTGAGTCAGTATCTGGTAGATCCCAGACATGTTCACCTTATTTCTGCAAAACATGTGATGAGATACCTTAAGGGTATGTTGGACTTTGGTCTCAGTTATAATCGAGATCATGACTTCAGACTAATTGGTTATACTAATTTAGATTGGGCAAGAAGTGTTTCTAATAGAAAGAGAACTTCATGATGTTGTTTCAGTCTGGGGTCAGCCATGACTTCATGGTAGAGTGGTAAGAAATCCAATATTTCTCTTAGCATGGCAGAAGCAGAATACATTGTTGCATGTTCCACCAATTGTGAATCCATATGGCTTTGGGAGTTTTTGACAGATCTATTTGATCTGTAAATGGAAGCAACTATGATTCTATGTGATAAACATAGTTGCATAAACATGAGGAAGAACCATGTGTTCCATGACAAGTCGAAGCGCATAGAAATCTGGTATCACTACATCTGTGATATGGTGCAGAGGGGAGTTGTTAAGATCCAATATGTTGGCACATATGAGAAGGTTGCAGATGTGTTTCCGAAACCTCTTTCTTGTGTAAAGTTTGAGAACTTCCGAGACAATCTTGGTATAGTTTGAAAGGACCTCCCTCAAAAGGGGGAGTGATATTGATGATACTATGGTATGCTGACCAACAACGGGTAGCGCAATTAAGATTTGATATCCTAGGGTACTAATCATCCCTGGATAGATCCTGAAGGTTCGGTAAATATAGTCTGTCATAGTACCTATGCACGTATATGTGAGTTGTGGTTAGTAGTGGTAGCTCTGTTAGGATTTTTGTAATCCTATGGAATCTTATGATTCCTGGGAAGATCCTGAAGGTCCGATAAGGATGTTCTATTAGAGTACATCATGGTAGCTCCATTAAGATTTTATATCCTAGGGAATCTTATGATTTCTGGGTAGATCCTTAGGGACTGTCAGAGTACCACAAAATTTTTTTGATACACCTGCCTGATCCTGTTTCCCTATGATGATGACGATGATGATGTTTCTCCAGCCTCGTGTTGTGATGATATTGTTTCTTTAGCCTCGAGCTGTGATGATGTTGTTTCTCCAGCCTTGTGTTGTGATAATGTTGTTTCTCTAGCCTCATGATGTGATGATGTTGTTATCTCAAACTTGTGTTGATGATGTTGGTATCTCAGGCTCGTGCTGTTGATATTTTTGTACCAATCTTGTGTTGTTGATGTTGGAGTACCAACCTTGTGTTGGTGATGTTGTTATTCCATCTTTATGTTGAAGATGATGATGATGATACTTCATATTGATGCTGAAGATGATGATGATGATACTACTTCAGCTTCATGCTGAAGATGATGATGATGTTACTTCAGCTTCATGCTAAAGATATTGATGATGATGTATCAGTCTTTCATTGATTGATGATGTTGTATTAGTTTTATACTAATTGATGTTGATGTAGAGAATAATGATGATGATTCCATTCCAGATCCATACTGTGAATGATGATGATGATGATACTCCAAGTCCATGTTGCGAATGATGATGTTATTGATGATGAGAAAACATTCTAATGATTTATAGATATGCCAGTCAGTGTTCCATATTTTGTTGATGTTGCTACCCTCTCTCTCTCTTGATGATGTTGTGTTGTAGAGTATCCTTCTTGTTAAGGGGAGTGTTAAAATATTGTAACCATGAATTATATTCTACTTATTATTGATTTATTATTAAATAGATCAATCCCCTTTTGTGGATCGATCATGTTGGGATTTTTATATGACCAAATCCCCGTCTGTGGATTGGTAAAACCCTAATTAAATTATTCTAATTAAGAAGTTAGCCCCTAGGGATAATTAAAGTGGTTTAAGCCACTAATTGAAGAAGTCATCCCAACTTGGTGAAGATGCACAACCCTAGTGCCTAGAAGATAGTATAAATAAGAGAGGATGATGCCTCATTTACACACTCACTCAAGTCACTCATCTATTGCACAAGTTTGAAGGAAGTTGCAGTTGTCGGAAGAAGAAGAAGAGAGAGAGGTGCATTGCTCAGTGTTGGATATTCTCTAGCATTTGGTTTATTATCTTGTCATTGTATTGGCAATCTATATTAAGGAAGTTTTTGTTGGGTTTTCTCCCCCATGAGGGCTTCCCAAGATAAATGTTGTGTACCTTGTGATTTTGTTTCTTTCAATGATCCTGTTTATGGTATTATTATCTAGTAAATTGAAAAGAACTTAATAGCAGCTCTAAATTTAACAGGCCTAAGTGTCCTAGGCTAGACGATGGACACATTAAAAGGCCCAGATTAGCCTTTTTTATATTCTTCTAAGTTAGACTTAGGAAATCAACAAATGTTTTTCTTTGAGTGGATTGTGGGTCCCAAGACAACTAGAGCACGCCTTATTAGGATTATTAGTGGAGTGTGGGGCCCAACTAAGGGGGGTGCACCTCCTAGAATCCTTGGAGGATTAATTGACACACAATTCAAGGAAAGAAAGGTGGTTGATGGGAGGATAAAGAGAGGGGTTGAGGGTGAGAAGGAGATGTGTTCTCATTTGGTGAGGTTAAGTAGGTGAAAAGAAGAGGGCACTTGGGTGGGAGAAGAAGAGGGAGCAACTAAGGCAGAGAGGGAAATTTCAGGGCCAACTTTGGGTAGCCAGTAGAGGTCATTTTCAGGCCATACTTGTCAACAAAGAAGGGCCAATTCCAAGCAGCAACAAACAGAGAGGAAGAGGATGAGTTAGGCCAAGTTTTCTCATCCTAATAGGTCTTTTTGCAAGACATACGAGTAGAAACAAGTAGTTCATATATGGGTTAATTCAATATTGGTCGTATAGACTGTACCTGGTACATACATGTGCCATATAGACAAGTCTGTATAGGGCCAAAAATAGTTGGGCCGTACAACCAACAACTGCACGAATTTTCTGATGTGGAATGAGAGCAATTTTTTGGAAAATTTGCAAGAATTTTTAGACAATTCTGTTGTTGTAATTTTTCTCTTGAATTCCCAATAAAAGAACCTCTTAGATTTTTTCCCCACACAATGGTTTCCAGGGTACATCTAGTGTCCATGTGTTTTTATGCTTGGTTTTGTGTATCATTTTTTTGTTACTTTGTTGTTATATAACTCAGTTATAAGTTATTAGCATAATTTTCATATTTATATCAGCAAGTTATGTTTCTGAGTTTAGTAAATTATTGGCTATAATTTCATATACTAATTTAAGAAAAAATAACATGGTATCTGTTGGGGCTCAAAAATTTCCTATTTTCATCCACCTTTCCCTTCATTATTCTTCACATTTCATCGCCCCATTAACCTTTCATGACATCATTTCCATAAATATACTTGGGTTTCACCTTATTTTTCTCCACTTTATTCATTTTAGTATTAAAAGGGAATTTGTGATTAAATGTTAGAAAATTGACATGCTTTCATATATATCTCAAAAAGGTGTGATATTTGTAATGTGTAGGAATATGTGAAGGATTAATTCAAAAGGACTTCTTGAATACTTCCTCCACCATTTCAAGATTTGAGGAGATAATTCAAGGAGAAGATCATGGAGATTTGGTTGGAATATCTCATCCAAGATATATGAGAGATATGTGTGAGGATTTGAAGGGATTATATTTTGTAATAATGGGCAATAGGTTGAGAGAAAAGTGGATCTGTAATAATGAGATGGTTATCTTATCTTCAAGGCTCTCATGTATAAAAAAGAGTGCTCTCTCTTCATGAGTAGTCATGTCATGTAGAGAATTAGAGTTATTAGAGTAGTCATTAATTGTAGTCATTAGGATTCGAAAGAGAAAGTGATTCTTAGCTTTGATTCATGATTTTGGTTTTCATGCTTTCGTTATTCTTTTATGAAGATTGATTTGATTATTGTGATATAAGATTGCTTCATTGGTGAGAGTTCTCATATGTTGTTGTGCTATTCAACTCTTCAGATGTTTTATTTTCTCCATTTCTAGATTAATTCCATTTACACAATTTCCCATTCTTAGAGTAATTTCATTTACGCAACTAGAATAATTCAATTCCAAGTCACGTGTTTCAATTTCCTGCATTAGATTAACGATTATATTTTAGTCATGTGTTATATTAATGATTCTATTCCAGTCGTGTGTTAGATTAATGATTCAATTTCAGTTGTATCTTAAACATTAGACTAGATTAGTCCCTCTTCAATATTGCATATACTTTGTGTGTGCTTCATAAGTTTATGAACCCCGGGTTGACAAATTAAATAGTTGGGAAAGTACTACAACTCAACTAATACAACATTAGTTCGGACCAATATAACGACTGTCATTCCCTTGTCACGATTGTTGTTCCTTTTACAAGTAGTGTTGTTCATTTGAACAAAACAATTGTCATTCCTTTTGTTATGATTGTTGTCCCTTTGCAGGGGTTGCATCTCTGGAGGATGGGTATTGAAAATGAAAGGTAAGAACCTACGTAGGCGACAAGTAAAATTCTTGTGCAAACGCCTACCTTTGGATGATGCATAGAGGTTATATTTTAGGACATCTTTAGAGCCAAATAGTATTAGAGCTCAACCTCTAAGTACAGGACAAGACAAGTTTCTTATTGTGTAGACTAGGAAGAGTAAATTAGAAATAGGGACGTATAACTAGAGAAAGCGGGGAATCCATAAGAGTTTACTCAAATGAAAAGCCTAAGGTTCGAAGACAGACTAGAGGGTGACTCAAACTTTGGTCCTCGGAGGGAGAGTATAGGCTTGGTGTTGGAGGAGAATGGGCTATTGGAATTTTTTGAAGGGAAAGCAATCCCTCCAACTGATCCATCACAACTAGAATCCCACCTCCAAAAGGATGTAAATATGAGGAGGGTTATTTTGGATGGATTTAAAGTCCACATTATTACCTATCTATCTATCAAGAAGATAGATAAGGAGATGTGGGAGACCCTATTAAAGTTGTACTAGTCTGATAACCAAAGTAGGAAGATGTTGCTAAGAGAAATGTCGAGGAGAAAGAAGATGGACAAGGGAGACCCAGTGGTCACTTAACTCACAAATTTCACTCAGATAAGAGATCAACTGGTGGTTTTGGGAGAGTCAGTGGATGAGATTGAGTTGGTGAGGACAACCTTGAATGGCTTCACCAAGAAATGGGAAGTATTTGTTCATGGAGTGGTGGCTCAAGAGAAACTCTTTGATTGGGAGAGGTTATGGGATGACTTAATCCAAGAGGAGATGGGAATTTATTCCACTCAAGATAGCTATCCAAAGAGTGAGGAGGAGGAGAATGTGGATCTTCATGCAAAGAGGAACAATGGAGAAGGAGGTTCCGGGAACATGAGAAAATTGAGATACTTTGCATGTCACAATATTTTTCACTATACCAACCAGTGTCCCAAGAAGAAGAATAAGAATAAGGAGACGAAAATGGAAACCTCAACATCTACTGAGATAGATGAGTTTGCAAAGAAATTCAAGGATGAATTTTCGTTGGTTGCCTCTCTTTTAAGAAACAACAAATTGGTTGCATTGGAGGAATGTTACAACAAATTTTGCCTCACTCCATGAAACTTTCTTGGATGGCCTTCCATTTCCCTATGCAGGCTTGAAATCCCCTTTTTGTTTACTCCAAAGACAAAAATGCACATTTTTTTATTGGACACACCTACCACACTCAAAGGGGGGGGGGGTGTGAATGAGTGTGGGGATCTTTTTCCCAAAACTTCCCTCTTACACAAAAAATCCTTCGTTAACATTCAACATTTTATCATTACTCATTGTTGTCATTTATAATCAGTTAGATGTGAATACATCTCAGAAACATATCATCAAAAAATCATCTCCACAAGGAACACAAAGAACACAAGATGTATGTACACTTTTTCTTTTTATTATGGACTTCAATCCGGGGGTTTTTCAGTAACAACTGAATAGAGTACAACTCTACAAGATCACCAACTCTATATGAAAGACTCAACTTACATTCTTAGCACCAACATAAATGAGGCAACAATCCTCAACTGATATCAATCTGTCAACATAAACAAGTGCATCAAACATGCACCAACCTATGCCAAACAACCTGTAATCAACCTGTACCATAAACAAGTGCATCCAACCATGTACCAAGTATATAACAATAATGTGTCAAATACTCATCAACAATTACCCATCAATATGTACCAAAATCATCAACTATACACCTCATGTATGTGCCAACTCATCAACTACTTGTCTCAACCATGACTAGTTTTGGATTAGTCAACAACCCCAACTTGAAATAATCATAAATGTGTACATGTAATGAATAAATATATGAAACTGATACAT
>ML782325.1:156096-181826 GCA_009831015.1 Picea engelmannii | reverse complement strand
AAACTCTCCAAATCGGCCCTTCAGTTCCATTCGAAGGCTATAAATTGAGCCATATCCAAGCCTTGAGGGAGTCAACAATTCAACCTTGAGAGAAAATACACTCTGGAGAAATTTCACTTCATATTGAGTTTGCATCACTTTGTCCTTGAAAGTATGAACTCTTTTTGTTCAACTCCCAGGGTCTTCCTTCTTTGTGATGGAGAATCTCATTGACTCCTATATATGAGCTTGCCTTTAATGCAAAATTGAAGTGGTGGAGGCCCAGATGGATGAACTTGGTTTTTCAATTCTAGTATGTGTCGTTACAAAATTTTCTCACCTATGTACTTATGTTGATTATTTTAATAGAAATACATTTTTCTTGTCCAATTGATATCTTGCAAATATTTGAATTATTATTCCATGGGCGTATTTTTCATGTATGTTAATGGATTATGCTAAGTTATATGCTAACATTATATATTATCACCATATTCTTGTGTATCTTGATTTTTGAGGACAAGTTGCAGGTATAAAGCTTTGAGTCGCGTGCTCAATGATGGTCTTCTTCGAACGCTTAGATGAGGTAGGCTCTTAGCCTTGCCTTGTTAGCATTTGATTTATATAGCATACCTGGGATTAGAGTTGATTTTTGTGTTTCAGTCTATCTGTTTTGGTTTACCCCTAGCCATAGAGATATTTTCCTCGTAACAGAATTGGAAACCATATTGCGTATTTGATTTCGTTTTTTGGGTTTCGAGTGTTTTTCTCCTTGATTTCTCTCTATTTTCCTGATTTTCCTTATTGTTTGTTGCTTGACAACCTATTTTTTTACCTTGCATCTTCATTCCTTGGCTTAACCCTTGCCCTGGTAGTGTTTTTCTTGGTATACATGGTTTTCCCTTGACAGACACCTATATACACGAGTTGTCTTCCTTTAGAGTGTGCATATACATGATTGTTGCTCAAATAGTTGCATACATCATAACTTGAGTCTTCTCGGATGAGTTTGGTGTTTGTTGGGTAAGTTTTGTTGGTTGTTGAGTCTTCTTAGGTCCCTATTTTGACTGTTAAGTGCCTACAAAGCAATAGGAAACCTTTTTATTGTTGAATTTTTGGGCAAATTTATTTCTTATCATCTTTTTCATTAGTTTTCCCTGCACATTGGTCTAAGTGTTTGCTTCTTGGTATCCTTATTGGCTTGTATATTTTTCCTTCCAGTAGGGTCTACCTGTGAAGTTCTTATTCAGTCCTTGCATTTTCTTTTATTTAGTCCTCTCCGAGGGGATTTGACCGATTGCATTGTTAAGCCCACAAGGGCCCTTATAACTGATTATGATACCTCCAATATTTTGAAGGGAGTCTCAGGCCCCTCTTGGGTGAGACATACCTACTCTAGTGAGAGAGGCTCCTTTCAACCACTATATCTTGTTTGAGTGCATTGGCCTTTTTTCTTTTGTTTGGTGTTCTCTATGATTATTAGTTGGCCCTAGAATTTTGTTTTATATATTGAGTTTCAAGTCATCGTGGAGCAGGACCAGCCTCCTCATCGGTCTCTTTGTTTTTTTAAGTTACCACTGCATATTGATCCTTTACTGAAGCTACCTCCTCAAACGCATAGAGTTAATAAGCGTGGTACTTATATCTCCACCTCCCAGACTTGTGATCATCCAGTTATGAGTACTGAGTCGGACCTGATTGTCTTGGGGAGTCCTTTGAATCCATTCTCTTCTATGATTAGTGGGATCCCTTCGACTCCTTCATCCTCGATGGTGTGGGTGCCAGAGGTCCCCTCCTCTAGGGCTACCCAACTTGTGAGTTCTACTCAACCCACAGGAAAGAACGCTTTTGGACCTTTTTTTTTGTATGTTGAGTCATGATTCTCATTCAATACCTTTGGCCTCTAATCCCTTTTATTTTGTTATGCCTGACATGAATTCACAAATCTCATCCTTCATTTCAATGGCTAATGTGAATCCTAGTTTTGGGTCTGGGGGCATGACGCCTCCTTATGTTCCTTTCTCATTTGGTGGAGGTCATATTCCGTAAGAGAATCCTATTGTTGGAGGTTGGACTCCTCTTTCCTCTAGGCCTTATCCTAGCTTCAATTCTCTAGGGGATGGAGTGCTCAACTGAGTAGACATTTCACTTCCTATATTTCATCAGTCATGCCTTCTTCCTCCATGCCAATTCCAACGAATGCATTTATTATGGAGAATCCCCCTCTATCCTCTAGTGTTCCATCCGAAGGGAGTTAGTTTCACAGTATGGGAAACTCCTAGCACAGAGTTCCTTCAGCTACGGAAAATGTATATAACCCACATCATGTCTTTTTCGTGGGTATGGTTCCCATAGAACCTTTCATGAATAAGTTTGGAGGAGGATATTATCCTACCAAGCAGGGCCAAGGTATATACCAGAACCCTAGATGGTTTGCAATCCCTCAAGCCCAATCTTTCCCAAGAGAATGGAATTAAATGCCACAACCCCGGCTCCCTTTTTTTTCCACGCTTAATATGCCATATTTGTCAAAATTAATGAAAGACCCTGTGCATCATGATCCGTCATGGCCCCCCATCCCCACCAAGATTCCTTTAGATATTCCAAAATTTGAAGGAAAGACTGGTGAGGATATGGGTGATCATGTCACTAATTTTCATCTATGGTTCTCATATAACTCCCTAAATGATGATTATATTTGTTTGATTCTATTTCAATGCACCCTCATGGGGGTCTTCATGAAATGGTACATTTAACTATCGGGGGGTACATATGGAACTTTCAATCATATGGTATTGGTTTTTCTCAACCACTTCCAGTTGTCAATTTGTTACAATGCCAACATAGAAATTTTGTTGTCCTTCCACCAAGAGAAATCCATGCATATCTCAAACCATATCCAAGAATGGCGTAGACGAAAGAGATTGATTAAATCCTACATTCCTCCAAAGTTTTTGTTGGAATGGTTCCTTAAGTCCTTATTTACTTATATTTCAAAGGATGTCACTACATTCGTAGTAACATCTGAGGAAGAAGCCATTTCCAAAGCCCAACAATTGGACCTCATATATGCTCAATATGGGATTCTTTATGAAATTATTCTCGATGCACCGCAGTCAAAATACGACCCTAGACAAAATCCTGGGCCTCATCCGATGTCATCATAGGCTCTAAAAATGCTAATACTACAGACTTGGTGACGAACCAGTTGAAATATTTGTCTCTAATCCATATTGTAGAAGGACAAGATTTTGCTTCGTCCTCCACCACCACCCAGTCAGCAGATGTGCATTTTGTACACTCGTTATCTAACCCAAATGGTAACCATCAAGCATGAGGGACTAAGAATAAAGGACAAGGTAATAATCGTAAGGATGGGAAAGATAATAATAAATCCAAGGACGACACTAACAATGATAGATCGAATAATAATGTTGGTGAGGGAAAGAAATAAAAGAGGAAGGTGAAGTTACCTTGTAAACTTTGTAAAGATGATCACCTTACCATCTATGCCCCAAAATCAAGGAAGCCTCGAGGATCTTATCGAAATTTCTCGTTATACTGACCAACCCATTTCCACATAATCAACATATGGAATTGGGGGCATCCAACACCAGAAATGCATTGAGTGGGATTCAAAACACCTCGACACATGAAGGTGGCCATCTATGCATCAATATGGTAAAATCTCATATTGATGTAGCCACTCAATCTTGTGATTATGGTTCTTCACAAACTGTTATAGGTTCAGGGTCTCCTCCTCCTCTGCAAACACCCTTGCATATTGAAAATATGAAACCTCTACCTCATATTCTGAAAGGATTACTAAAGAACTATGCCCACAATCCTAATGTCAGCTCTGCCTAGAACTATTTGATTGTCGAAGATTTGTGCCAAACCCCTTGCGCAATGCCATCTTTGCAGGCGCTCTAGATGTTTCCTTCACAAAGGAACTCATTTTTATCTATGTTAGGAGCTCTAGACCTATGTGGCTCAAAGATTATCCATTTTGATGTCACGGATTTTAGGCCTCGCTTTCCTTACCACGTGGCCTTTCAAATCCATGTGGGGTACACAAAAATTACCAACAAACGTACTGTAATTGATGAAGGTGTTGTGATGTGCGTGATGTCCCTATTGGAAATCCATTGGATTTCTAACCCTATCTCAATCTATGACTATGTTGACCGCATTTGATGGGCGTTCATTTTGAACCCATGGAATCCTCCTTGCTTTTTTGGTCTAGTTAGGTGGGAATACTTTGGAGGTTGATGTCGAGCTGGTTGATGCACCTTTGGACTACAATATACTACTAGGGATTAATTGGACTTATGCCATGATAGTTGGTGTGTCGTCCATTTTCCACACTTTATGTTTTCCTCATGAAGGGAAAATAGTGACGATTGATTAGTTTTCCTTTGTGCACGCTAGTCTTAGTGCAACGGTTGGAACTTTGGTCCCTGTTATTGATAATTATCATCATGCAACTGAGTATGTTGGTGTCGGAATGTATTCCTCTTTGATGGGTAGCTTTGATTTCATGGAACTAATTCACCATATTCATGCCATTTCTAGTGAGTCTTCATCATCAATGAGGTTCGTTCCTTTATGTACTTTGTATTTCAATGACCCTTGGACCCTAACTTCCTCGACTATGTCATGCGAAGGTTAGTCACACATTGGGATGGAAATTACACTTTTAGCAGTAGAGGTTGTGTATCAGGCTATTCTTGGCGCAACTACTGACCCAGATCCTTCCTCCTCATGGACATATGAGGTGGATCATGTTTTAGAGCCTGTATGAGCCACTCAATCATCTTATTTGCATGATTTCCTCAAAGATACTTTACCTTTGGATAAATCCATATTAGAGGCCATGTCTGGTATTGATAAGCCTTGGGACGATATGCATCATCAATCCTATTTTTCCCAGAGCTTGTTAAGATCGAACAAGATGAATTTATATCTACCTTGAGTGATATGGTCGGTCACACCATGGTTCCATTAGATACACATGGTATTAATTTCGAGGGAAACATGGATAATATGTATCCTACCGTCACGATCGACATCTCTCGTATCCCTAGTAAAATTGAGAATGTATATATTGGTGCAGATTGTTCTCCTGAAGAAATTCAGATCTACATCAAACTCTTCAAATAATTATGAGATGTATTCACTTGATCATATGGAGAGATCTCAGGGATCGACCCCAACATTGTCAAACATGAAATTCAAACTTATCTAGATGCTAAACTTGTTCGGCAACGTCTTAGAGTTTTTAATCCTAGGAATGCCCCAGCTATTAAGGTAGAGGTAGAGAAGCTACTTAATGTTGGTTTCATCTACCCGGTTCCCTTGATTGAATGGGTGTCCAATCCTATTCCTGTAAATAAAAATCAAGGAACCATCTACATATGTATGGATTTTAGAGACCTGAATAAGGTTTGTCCTAAAGATAACTTCCCTACTCCTTTCATTGACCATATTCTTGAAGAGTGTGAAGGAAGCGAAGTTTTTTTCTTTTATGGATGGATTTTCAAGGTATAATCAAATTCATATCAAACCCGAGGATCAACATATGATGATGTTTATTTGTACTTGGGGTAATTTTTCATTCTGGAAAATTCCTTTCTGTCTTAAAAGGGTCGAAGTGACCTTCTAACATGCCATGACCTTTTCTTTTCACAATCTTAATCATATTGTGGAATCTTACATAGATGATGTCATTGCCCACTCTCTCAAGAGAATAGATCATTTCACTCACCTTCAATTAGTATTTGAGATATGTCATTACAATCGCATTCAGTTGAACCCTGAAAAATGCATATTTTTTGTTAGGTATAGTTGTATTTTAGGATTATTAGTGTTTGAGCATGGGATCATGGTATATCCTATGAATGTTGAGGAAATACTCCGTTTATATGGGATGAGCGAGCCCAAGAATCCTTTGATGATCTTAATAAATCTTTGGTATCGGTGCCTTTGTTGAAGCCTCTAGTCTACAATAGAGACTATTTCCTTTATAACGTCCCATCTGAAGGGACAATTGGTATGGCTCTAGTTCATAAGGAAAATGAGAACCATGAGAATATTGTCTACTATCTCAGTCGAAAATTAGTTGGTTTTCAACTTAAATACTCTCACGTAGAGAAACTGGCCTTGGCCACCGTACACATGGTTCATAGATTACGACATTATATTTTAAGTTTACAAAACTACCGTGGTTGTGGATATCAATCCATTTCAATACGTCCTCACTAAGAATATCATAGGGGGGAAATGCAACAAGTGGATCATTATTTTGCAAGAATTTGATCTCGATTTCACTTCGGCAAAGTCTAAGAAATCGCTAGTTTTTGTCGGGTTGATATCAAACTTCCCTCGACTAGATGAGGACATTTTTCATGACGATTCATTCACGGATGAACATATTTTCCTTATATCATCTTTGGACCTCTGGTATGGAGAAACTTTGATCTATCTTCAAACCTTGAAGCTACCTCATCATCTAGCGAGAGACAATCGACAATGTATACATCATCAGGGTAAAAGATACCTTATTATCAAGGACACTCTGTATCGTCGAGGGGTAGATAAAATTTTATTTAATTTATTGACTCACAAGGAATTTGAGGCTATTATCAATGACCTTCATAGTGGGTCATGTGGTGGTCATTTATCCGGGCTTACAACAACCCAAAATATTTTGCGAGCCGATTATTTTTGGCCATCAATTTTAAAAGATTGTGTTGAAGTGATCAAGAACTGTCACCCTTGCCAGGTGTTTTATCGGAAAATTCACTCGCACCCATATCCTCTTCAACCATTAATCACCATCAGTCCCTTCACCAAGTGGGGGGTAGAATTTATGGACTGTAACCCAACCTCGACTGGGGGGCACCAACATATTATCATGGTCATGGATTATTTTATTAAATGGGAAGAGGCCATGCCTACCATTAAATCCAATGGTAATAATGCAAGATTATTCATATTCAACCATATTATAGCCCAATTTGGAATCCTAAGAGAGGTTTTCATTGATCATGGAAGCCACATTCAAAATGAAATGATGAAAGATTTAGCATCAAAACTAGGGTTTAAGAACGGTCATTCTATTCAACAACATAGGTATTCCAACAGAGGAAGAAAACCTTCAGTAGCCACTCACACAACCATATCAAAGATCAAAACACTGATGTTTTGACATGGTAAAACCCCTATGGGGAAACATCCACGACCACAGCCAATGCGACCACTTGGATCAATTTATTAATGCAAAATAAAAATATTACAGAGATATTTTACAAGAGAGTTTCTCACAATCGATCATCAGAAAATGACCCTCCATTCTCTTTAAATAGATATCATGGACCAATTAGGTGTTAATCCATGGATTAATGTTCGTTAAGATTGAGGAAAACATGAATCATCAGATCACTCTATGTCAGGAACATATCACGACCATCAGATCACTCTATTTCGGGAACATATCATGACCGTCAGATTTCCTAACTACAAATGCATACTAAGGCATACTAAAGAAACACACTTTTACCTAATGACACATTAGACCAAGTAGATCTTAACTAACTCTTAAGTGTCTAAATATCCTGACATTCCCCCTTAAGAAGAACTTGGGATAGGATTGAAGGATTTACAATAGTGACACAATATGATAAGGATGAAGGAATTAGAGCCTATCCCCCCTTAATGACAACTTCCTATACTCCTAACATAGATTGAAGTTTGGAACACTTTTCTTCTATAAGAGATTTTTTGAAAATGTCTGCAACTTGATCTTTTGTAGGGAAAAAGAGCACTTCAATAACTTGATCACGAATGATATTTTTGATGAATTGCATATGTATCTCGATGTGATTGCTACGTTGATGTTGAACTGGGTCTTTGGTGAGCTTGATGGCACTTTGATTGTTGCACCAAAGGCTGGTCAAATGTTGCTACTAGAATGCAAACTCTGAAAGGATCTGTCGAAGCCACAAGGCATCCTAACTTGCATTTACCAATGCTCGGTACTCTGCTTATGTGGAAGAAAGTGAAATAGCATTTTGTTTCTTACAGGCCCAAGTGATAGGTCCTAAACCAAGGCTGAAAACATAACTTGCAGTAGGCTTCTGATCATCAGGGTCGTCATCCCAATCTAAATCCCTAAAACCAACCAATAAATGAGCCCCCCCTGAACTGTAACGTATCACGAACTGAATTGTACCATGGACATAGAGAAGTATCATTTTAGCTTCTTTCCAATGGATTTCATGGGGTGTTTTCATATATTGGGCAACAAGACCAAAAACAAATGAAATATTAGGATGGGTATGAGTCAAGTATAAAAGGATACCAACTAACTGACAATACAGGGTGGCATCAACTTTGAGAAAAGTATAGGTGGAAGTAAGCTTGACTCCAGACTAGAAGGGAGAAGGGGATGGTTTAAAATAATCCATGTAAAAGAAACGAAGAAGGTCACAAGCATACTTAGACTAGGAAAGAAAAATTCCTTCATTGGTTTGCAAAACTTGGAGGCTAAGGAAATAGTGCAAAAAACCTAAGTGTGTCATTTCAAATTTCTTCTTAAAGTTGTTTTTCACATGGTTTAAATGTTTTGAGTCACTACCAGAAAGGATAAGGTCATCAATATAAAGGACAAGGATCATGAGATGACTTAATACTTTCTTGGTATAGACATTAGGATCAGAATGGCATCTAGATAATTTGATGTCAATAAGAAACGTCCATTTTGGCATACCAATCTCCGGGAGATTGATTAAGACAATAAAGATATTTCTTAAGGTGACAAACAAGGCTAGAGTCATTCTAGACATATCTAGGAGGTTTTTCCATGTAGAGTTATTCTTTCAAATCTCCGTGCATGAAGGAGGATTTAACATCCATCTGATGGAACTCCCATTTATTTGAGGCAACAGGGGCAAGAACAAGGTGGATGGAATTCATTTTGGATACAGGGGAAAAGGTTTCATTATATTCAATTGCTTCAACTTGGGAAAATCCTTTGGCAACTAACCAAGCGTTGTGTCTTTCAACACATCCATATGATGCATACTTATTTGTTTAGAACCATTTACATCTAACAAGTTTTCTTCCTTTTGGAAGAGGTACAATATCCCAAGTATCATTGGCCATTAAATAACTATACTCTTCATTCATTGTTGTATCCCAATCTAGATAACCTGAAGCTTCTGCAAATGCCTCTGGATCACGAGTCTCTGAAACTTGAGCCAAAGGGGAAGAGGCTCATTGGAACTGTAAATGTGTCTAATGCTGATATGAAGGATCAACAACAACATCACTAATTTCTTCTCATGTTGAACGGGCCCATCTAAGAAGCGGTGGAGCTGGTGCTGATTTTGGTTCAAAGGAATCATCTGGAGGAAGGTCAGCAGGAGGAGGTGGATTTTCATCCTCACTGTCATTATCTGAAGAAGAAACCAGAATAGGAATAGAAGAAGGCACAAATGCCGAATATGGATCGCAGGCCGAAGACGACACAATCGTCGAATTAGGCTCGCAGGCCAAGATATTTTCATCAAATTTAACATCTCTTCAAATAATAATTTCATTGCAATGTGGTTGAAGAAGTCTATAACCTTTGACATCTTCAGAATAACCAACAAATATACACTTCTCACTTTTAGGCTGTAGTGATTTCCTTCTCTCAACATGAATGTGATCCCATGCTATACTTCCAAATACATGGATGTGACTTACATCAGGTTTAATTTTAGTCCAAGCTTCTTCTGGGTTATATTTTTAAGAGCCTTTGTGGGAGTGCGATTTACTATGTAATTTGCACAGTTGATTGATTTATCCCAATACTTTAGACTTAAACCCTTATATTGGATCATACAATTATCCATTTCTTTTAATTTGCAGTTCTTTCTCTCATCAACACCATTTTGTTGTCGTGTATATGGTACAGTGTGTTGCATTTGGATGCACTCTGTAGTGCAATAACTTGTAAAATTATTGTCCACATATTCACCTCTATTACTTGTTCTCAACTTTTGAATTTGATGTCCAGACTGATTTTCTACAAGAGTCGTGTAGGCCAAAAAATTGTCAAAAACTTCGCTCTTAAGTTTTAGGAAGTAAACCCAAGTATGTCTGGAAAAGTCATCAATGAAATTTAAGAAAAACTTACACCCAGAAAAAGAAGGAGAAGAAAGTGGACCATACAACTCACTGTGAACAAACTACAAAGAGCCTGAGGTGTGCCAAGAGGCACGTTTGTCAAAACTGTCCCAATGATGTTTTCCAAGAACACAATTAGCGCAAACACCATCTCTGCATGAAATAAGAGGAAGACTAGTCACCATCTGTTGATTACATAGTTGTTGGAATGAGTGATACTTTATATGAACAAACCTCTCATGCCAAAGTTTTCTTGAGTAATCGCTATGAGCAACAAAAACTGATGAAAAATATGATGACCCAAAGTTATCAAACTTGTACAACCTGGTAATATCATCAGCAATTCCAGTTGCAAGAATATGCTTAGGAACTTTTAGATCCTTGATTACAACTAAGTGAGGTGAAAACTATATGGTTTTACCTTAACCTGAATGAATGATTTGATATATTGATAGAAGGTTTCAAGAAAGACTTGGAACACATAATACATCATTGAAATGATTGTTTTCTACTTGAATTGTTCTAGATCCTTCAACACTAAGATATCTATCATCACCAACAAATACTTTCTTGGTGTTACATTCATTTAGATCAGAAAATATGTCTCTATCCTTAGCCATATGATAAGATACTCTAGAATCAATAATCAACTCATCAAAAGAAGAAGTATAAGTTGTATTGAAGGAGAAACCAAAAGCAAAAAGTGCATGTTCATGAGAAGAAGGACAAGAACTAGAATCAATACCGATGTTGTGCTTCTTCATCGATGCTTCTAAACTTTCCACCTTCTTGAAACATTTGGACTCATCATGCCCATATTTATCAAAAAAGTTGCAATGTTTGTCAGTCTTCTTACTTTTATATTTTTCTCCTTTGTCACCATTAGGAGCGGAAGATGTCTGAGTGGGTTTGGGGCCCTTATATTGCTTTTTTTTTTGTGGCAAGGATGTTGCTTCTTGGGATTCTTAGGTTTATCTTTCTAATGGATGACTAAGGTTTTGTTGGAGGTACATGTAGTGTTGATCCTTCCAAGTTGTACAAGCTTATCTTTCTCTCTAATCAAAGCATCAAAAAACTTATCAAGACTGGGTTTTCTATAAGTTGTCCCTAGAGCCTCTTGCATGGCATAAAAGTTAGATACAAACATAGAATATGCACTAACTAGCTTAGAAATAATAAGATAGATGCATCGATCTTCTTCTACCTTTATCTTACATTATTCACATAAAGTTCTGAGTGTTTTAAACTTAGATAGATAGTATTCAATGCAAGAAAAATCATATGGACTTAAAGTTAGTACTTGATTTTCTAATTGTTGTGCTCCAATAATATTGTGTTTAGCAAACACAGATTCAATCTTTTGCCAAGCTTCTTTGGGTTTATCAATTGATTGAAGGCGGAACCTTAAATCATGACAGATGGACATTCAGATTAATCCATGTGCTTCTTCGTTCCTATTATCCCATTTAACTTTCTTATCAACATTAGTGGGTGTTGTTTCCTTTCCCAAGGTAATCTGGCACAAGCCTTTACTTCTTAATAAATCCTCCATATGGGATTTCCATTGGAAGTAGTTGGTGCTAGTAAGAAAGAGATTACTTGTATAAGCCATATTAAATATGCAGATAATATGGATTTAAAAACTGAAACTAATGATTTGGATGGAAAGATCTCAAAAAATTAGCCAGTTTAAAAAAAAATGGCACTAAAAACGGGCTTCGGATGTAAGAGTTATACCCTTTTAATAAAATACATAAATGATAACCAAAGGACCACATGGTGATATAAGTTGCTTTATAAAGTGACCCAATTTTATAAAGAGAAGTGGCGATCACTTTTACAATGAATTTGCATAATAAAAGAAAAGTTGCATGAAAAATAAATAACTCTAAAATAAAATATTAAAGCTACTTATAATGATTCACTTTTATACTTGAAGTGAAATACACTTCATAATTTGAGCATGAACTTTTTCAAAAAAAGTAACAAAAAGACAGACTTGAACTCAAGACCTCTTACTTAATAAGGCAACTTTTAACCAAATGGTCTAGCAAAACATATTTTATTGTTTAGCAAGAGGATTGAGGGTGTTGTTTTTTTTGTTGTTGTTGTTGATGATGACCTTGGAGAGCATGCTAAAAAAAAACTCTTTTCACACAAGAAAAAAATTATGTTTCTCAATGACAAGGGTTAGATCTTGGTTAGCTTACCTGAAAGATGCACATTTTCCTATTTGTTTCTGATTTGCAAAGATTGCATAGGGAATGAGGAAAATAGAATACACAGATCTCAGAGAGTAGCAACCTAGAAATAAATAATATAAAACCAAAATAATACTCTACAAAAATTTCAAAAATGCGTATTCAGGATTTATACCTCCGGATCTGACTGGAATGGTCATATCTTGGGAAAATGGAAACCTTTTTTGAGTGAAACAAAAAGTGTTCCTAACTAAAACGAGCACTCTAGATGCAATGGAATAGTCCTATCAGCCTATAAATGTACGAAAATGATAGAAAATGGATATGAGGCAACTCAACTTCATGATCACGATCTACAACAGGAGCGGGTCTTCAAACAGGCTCTGATACCATATTTGAAAACACAGGTATTCCTACAGAGGACGAACACCTTCAGTACCCACTCACACAACCATATCAAATATCAACACACTGATGTTTGATGTGGTAAAACCCGTATGGGGAAACATCCACGGCCCCATCCAACGTGACCAATTGGAGTAGTTTATTAATGCAAAAGAAAAATATTATAGGGAGATTTTAAAAGAGAGTTTCCCACAATAGATCATCGAAAAATGACCCTCCATGCTCTTTAAATAGAGATCATGTACCAAGCGGGTGTTAAGCCATTGATCAATGGTCCTTAAGATCGAGGAGAATATGAACCGTCAGATCACTCTATGTCAGGAACATATCGTGACCGTCAGATTTCCTAACTACAAATTCATACTAATGCATACTAAAGAAACACACTAAGAAACACATGTTTACCTAACAACACATTAGACCAAGTAGATCTCAACTAACTCCTAAGTGTCTAAATATCCTAACACATTATTTCCCTTACTATCTCTAGGAAAATGGACAAGTGGAGGCGATGAGTAAATCTCTCAAGACCATCTTTCAAAAACCTGTCAACCAGAGTAAATATGACTGGCATTTGATTCTTTACCCTACACTTTGGGCATACCAAACCATGATAAATACTTCCATTGGTTTCTCTCCTTTTCAGTTAGTACATGGTGTGGAGTCGATTCTTCCAATTGAATGTGAAATCCCTTCCCTTAAGTTGGCAATTGAGCTCCTACCTAACACATCCAATCTTGAAGAACTCCTCATGCACCTGGAGCACCTCAATGAGCAGCGTCGAGATGCCTATACAACCATCAAAGAAAATAAATGATGTGTTAAGTTTCAGTACGATAATTTTGTATGTCCCCGAAAGTACATTGAGGGTGACTTCTTTCTTCTTTATGACCAAGCCAAAGAATTGTTGGGGGCAGGTAAATTCAACACCGTGTGGCACGGTCCTTATATCGGGCGACGTGTCTTAGATAAAGGAGCCTACGAATTAGAAGATTATGAAGGGAATATGTTGGATGAGCCCAGAAATGGGATCTACCTTAAAAGGTATTATGCTTGTTCCCTCAAACTTGGGTGTGAACTTTGTATACTAGTGTATCTTAGTGTGTATACTTCTTTATATTTTCCTTTGTGTCATCAACTTTCTTACTGAGTTTTCCCTTGGTTGGAAAATGTCAAAGGAATCTTTGGTTTACATAGGATTCATAGATGGTGTCAATCATCATATGCGTAACATGGATTTTGTTGCTTGGGTCATTTATTCACCCAAGGGCCAACTATTGTCTTCAGGTGGCGTTATTCTGGAGACATCAACAAATAATGTGGTTGAGTATAGAATCGTTATAGAGCTATTACACAATGCAATTTCACATGGTGTTCAATATTTAGAAGTTCTCTTGGACTCCCAGTTATTCGTTTGTTAGTTAAACAACAACTACCATGTGTGAGATCCTACTCTACTCCAACGATTCCTATGGGTATGACTTTTGGAACGATACTTTGATTTTCTTACTTATAATCACATCCCTAGAAGTTCTAATAATGTATTTGATGCATATGATAATAATATTTTAGATTGTCATTTGTCACACAACTAAGAAAAGAAAACACATTCATACATTTATACATTGTAACATATATAAGTAAAGTCGAAGACCAATTTTATTTTTTTTATATTTCATCCTTTCGAGTTCAAAAAATATGGTGTCATAGTACAAAATGGGGCTCACACCCTCAAAATACATATATGATCGGTATGTAACATGACCATGGAATCTGCGCCTGTGGTGTTGGATGCCTATCATGATAGCACACTACAACATTTTCAAGACATCAAAAGATTCATGCCCATGCACAAGGTACACCCACTACCTTCCATTGCATCACCTATAGAAGATCCTCCACTTGAACCATAGGAATCATGTGTTTCAATTGAGACAGTTTCCCCTACACATTTTGTAGCACTCTCTCTACATCCCATCCCACTAGCTCATCTCCTCAGACCATTCATCGATGTTGTGGGAATCCCTCTGGACTTCGTGCACCTAAATCTGCGTAACAAAGCACTTGTTAATACTTGATAACATGAAAAAAAAAAAAAAAATTATTGAAAAACACAAAAAAGTGAAATATATAAAAACATGTCTTATCAATATCACCATAGGAGGAACCTGGTGGAAAAGACATGTCAGGATCCCCTCTATAGTCGATCCCTCTATAAGGATAGTTTTCAATGGCTATGGCTTGTTGGCGCCACCAGAAAAAGAATTCATCATTGTAGGTGCTTGGAACCCTACCACCTATTAGTCACCTCATCACGTCGATACACTGTGACATGGTTGGATCACGCAATCCATGTGGATTAATCTCTACTCTAGGGATCAAGCCTAGAACCCTCTGAAAGAAAAAACTACAAATTATGGATGCAAATCCGAAATTTCTCATTCTCCCTTGTTTGTAATCTGTTAACTATCTCTTTATGTTAGCCAACAATGAGGTACACTAGTCATAAACAATGGGTCTTAAAAAATCCACTTAGTATAACATGAGTGGCCTTGATGCTTGGTGCAATGAGGCTGACCCCAAAATCCATGTGGGTACAAGCACGATGATATATAAACTCAGGTTCTTGATTGTCATGATAGGGAGTTGGCTCCCTAATTTATTTGTGCCTACAACATAGTGGGTGGCAATGTACTCCTCCATAGTCACACCACCCCCAATGCCTCAGGCCTTGAGATTCACTATCTCACCCCGGAGAGAAAATTATGTGATAAAGTATATATCATCCACATCAATCCTTAATGGTTTCCCATCGAAATTGAAGGACTCTGTCTCTGGATCCCAATAGTTTACTGGTAACTAGAGTAACCTCACTTGATCCCTTATTCTCTTGAGAGCCCAAATTTTATAAAGGTCACATTGTTTTAAATCTTGTTAGGCCCTTGCATCTCTTCCCAACATTGCATCTATCTCCTTATGCTCCCTTTCCCTCCATTCAATAACCATCTTGCAAAGGAGAAACCATTTTTGGAGCTAAAACCCTTTCAAAATCTTGTTCATGGACTTGTGCGCAGGATAATTTCATAACAGTCATGTATAAGGTTGGATATACATGTGAAGGCTTTTCTTTTCCCACGTATATGGGGTCATATACACAACCTGGTGATCTATCACCCGCGTATACACTAGTTTCCATGTTACACTCTCTAATACTCAAAAAATGAGGCCTAAAACTAGAATTTAAACCATTGAAATTGAACAAAAGGGGATGGGCACTTACTTGGTCCAAATGCTTGTTTATTATGTTGATCATATCTCCCATATTCGACACTTGAAGATCATGGGAAAATGGCCTAAAATGCATCATGTGGGTAAAAAAATCAAATGGTATGGTAAAATAGTCTTTTTTACTATTAGTAGAAATTTTTTACCCACTTTCTATAGTTATTTTATATTTTTTGACCTTATAGACTAATATTGCAGTGAAAAGACTTGGTTTTTAGTGGTTTTGTCCAAGATTTTTCATGATTTTCAGTGTCATACTGCTCGTTCATGCCTTCGACTAGTATATTCTTTCATCGACATATAGAATAGGTTTTCACTCTGTTTTTCATTCTTGCATCATCCTATCATCCTAATCCATACACCCTAGGTACGAACCCATTTATTAGCAACACAAAACCTTCTTACTGGTACTAGAAGTGTTTTTATTAAGTGGTAGAGGATTACCAAACATGGGTGCCCTAGTTAGAACCTTTTTTCCATTTGGTGCCCATCCAAAAGTTATTCCATAGGACCGAGAGTTCCTTATAGTCCCAATATGACTTTGCGTTTGAACCCCATTTTCTTACTCAAAACAATTTTGATCATTACCTATGGAACTACCTTCCCCCCCCCCGAGTCTTGATTAAGCTCTTTTCCGACACCCGAAAAAATGAAAATATTGTCAACTGAACTTGTCTCTTTCACACTTGTTAAATTGCTTTGAAAGGACATCTATTTGGTATAAGTTTAACCCTTTTTTGGACCAATTTTGGCTACAAGAGTTCTCTTGGGTATTGTTTTATACTTTTTTGGGCCTAGGGGACTACATCTATGAAAAAAGGACATTTTTTGGAGTTAAGTAGTAATTTCATTCCATCATCTCGCTTGCATTATTGAGCCTATTGTCTATTCCCACTTTCTTGTTATAAGCCTCTTACCTCAGCAGTTTGCATCACTAGCCAAGCAGTGCCTTCCATATACCCTTTGCATCTTGACACCATATACCCTTAGAGGAAACATTCCCCCAAGTGTCCATGCCCTGCATGCACTTCCTTGCATTGAGAATAGGTATGTTCTACTGCTTGGAACTAGTTGCTTACTCGTGACACCCATTTCCTCTCCTATATCATAGCTTTTCTTTGCCTACGAAAAAACCCAAAAAAAGACGGGTGGGAAAATAATAATATCTCATATCGGAAACAGTCATGTCACCTTTGAACAAAGCACAAACTTTTGAGTCCATTTTGATCTAAAGTTTGGGTTTATCATGACCTTAGGAATCTTAGCTCATTACTTCGAGTTTACTCCTCTGACTGGTTATTCTTCTAGTCCTTATGGAGAGTTTGTTGATGCCTCCTACATCACAAATTTTTTATCATCATGTCTATGTTGCATGAGTTATATGTATGTCTCATTATCTTGTTCAAAGGAAGTCTATAGGCCTATGTCAGCCATTTCTCGGAAATATTGACTTTTCATATCAATCATACCCTTAGTATATCTCAAAGTCACATGAAGTTGTTGTCCTACAATGCACCATGGGTCTACTTTCATTATGGGTAGGTAACCTTGAACCCAGCAGATGGAATTTCCTCATTGTTCGTTGACTGGGGGGTTTACCTTGTGTTCAATGGAAAGAAATCTATTCACACATTGGGATTCATGCAGTTTCTTGGTTTCTATTACCCTTATTGTTTGTTTCCTCACCTTTGTCAACATTTTTCCTTATTAGATGTTATTCAGAGGGTCTCTTTCATCGACTACTTGCCTTTGGTGCATGCGAGGGACACACATGGTCATTGGTTCATGAACATCCTATTCATCTGAGCTCCTCCTAATCATCAAGATATTTATTTGTAACTTGTGTTGAATGATGAGAGATTCCCTAATGCTCTCCTTTCAGTGGGTCTCCTTCCATCGAATCCATCTCATCTATTTTGGAAATGAGACCTAGAGTCTTATGAGTACCTAGAGGCTTGTAGTCATCAATGGCAGGTTCTCCCACCATCAAAATTTGGGAATACATCAATGTCTTTTGATCGATGGTTTCTTCAAGTGTTCAACCTCAACACCTTTATTCACACTTGTAGAATGTACTCGGTGCCTTGATACCTATTTTCATTATCAATGGGTTGTCTCGCATTTGTTAACGGTATACCTTAATGACTAGTAATCAAACAAAGTCTCATTGTGTTTGACCTCAAATCCTCTATTCACATAATTTAGACTTTCACATTCGACGGATAGTGTAGAATACCTCCATATTACAGTAGCATAATTCCTCATCTATTATTGTCTTTCACTGGACCAGTACCTATATGACTTTAGTGATCATGGGAAATCAAATTGTACTCCATTGTATACAGATATCTTCAGTTTATTTTGAGACTGGATTCCAAAATGCATTGTTCATGACTATGACATCCTATATCATATGTCCACTTTGTATTTCCTATTCATGGCCATGAACAACTATTTGATATATTTAGACATGGATTTGCAGTGTAATTTGGATTGGAAGCCATGTGTACAAAGTCATTATGGATTTTAATATTCTTATGAGAAAGTAGTACTTCCAGTTGATTCTTCATTACTCCACTTCTGGGAATTATAATTTATTTCAACCATCGTAGATAGTCCTCTAACCTCACACATTAGGGGGCATCTATTACAACAAATTTTTCCTCACTCCATGAAACTTGCTTGGAAGGCCTTCCATTTCCCTATGCAGCCTTGAAATCCCATTTTTGTTCAATCCAAAACCAAAAATAAACCTTTTCCACATATGCGTACCCTATTAGTTATACAACTAGAATATACACAGGTTGCTCCACTACAGACCGCTTACATCAGGTTTGGTGCTCAAAATTAAAAATTATGTCAGGTTTCCATGCCATGTCATGAGATCCATGATCCTTGACCTACCACATATTGGAAATTCTCTAACTTGGCCCTTCAGTTCCATTCGAAGGTTATAAATTGATCCATATCTAAGCCTTGAGGGATTCAACAATTCAACTTTGAGAGCAAAGACACTCTAGAGAAATTTCAATTCATATTGAGTCTCCATCCCTTTATTCTTGAAATTATGAACTCCTTTTATTCAACCCCCATGCTCTTACTTATTTGTGATGGAGAACCTCATTGACTCCTATATATGAGTTTTCCTTCGGCGGAGGATTGAAGTGGTCGAGGCCCAGATGGAGGCACTTAGTTTCTCAGTTCTAATATGTGTTGTTACAAAAGTTTGTCACATATGTACTTCTGCTTATTATTTTAATAGAAATACTCTTTCCTCATCCAGTTGATATCTTTCAAATATTTGAATTATTATTCCATGGGATTATTTGTCATGTATGCTAATGGATTATCCTAATTTATATGCTAACATTATATATTATCACCATATGCTTTTGTATCTTGGTTGTTGAGGACAAGTTGTAGGCATAAAGCTTTGAGTCACATGCTCAAAGGTGGCCTTCTTCGAACATCCAGATGGGGTAGTATCTTAGCCTTGTATTGTTAGTATTTCATTTATATATCATACTTGGGATTAGAGTTGATTTAAGTGTTTCATTGCATCTGTTGTGGTTTACCCCTATCCATAGAGATATTTTCCTCGTAACAAGGATAGTGGGGCATGGTTCGTGGATAGTGGATCATTTCTCCATATGATGAGAATGAGTTTGGTGTTTCTTAGTGTTTCAGAGACGGGATCAGAATCGCATGTGGGTAGTGGGTACAAAACCATGCATGCAGTGAAGGGGGTTGGATGTGTCATATTCCAAATAGTGTCAAGTGGTTCTTTGGAGGTGGCTGAGGTGATATATGTACCAGAGTTGAGGGTTAATTTTCTCTCTATGTCAGCTCTAGATGACAAGGGGTATGAAGTGATGTTTGAGGATGGAAAGGTGCTCATATAGTCAAAGGGAGCATCCTTGGATGTAGTAGTGAGGCTCAACATTAGGAAGGGCATGATGTATAGGGTGTTGGTACAACCTGTAGTTGGATGCAAGGTCATATTGGATCATGAATTCATGACAGTGGCTGAGTCTAGTGGATGAGGGGCTTCATCCAAGACTATCAACTGGCATGACCTAACACTGATGGATGAGAAGAGTAGGAAATAAAATCAAAGTGTAGCGAAGATAACAGGTATTTCTTCTGGTTCATAGGGAGAAGCTATATCAACAACATTTTTGATGGGAACATAGATTGATCCAAGTGGAGACACCTCCCTCGCTAAGAGAGAGTGTTAGTTTTTGTTTATTTCATTAGGTGTCTCAGTTAGGCCTAAGTGTCTTAGGCTAGCTTATGGACACATTAAAAGTCCCAAAGAAACCTTGTTTATCTTATCCTAAGTTAGACTTAGGAAATCAACATTTTTTTGTCTTTGAGTGGATTGTGGGTCCCAGGAAAAATGGAGTGCACCTCATGAGGCTTGTTAGTGGAGTGTGGGGCACAAATTTGGAGGGAACACCTTCTAGAATCCTTGGAGGTTGAATTGGCACACAATTAAAGGAAATAAATGTGGTTTATGGGAGGATAAAGAGAAGGGTTGAGGGTGAGAAGGAGATGCATTCTCATTTTGTGAGGTTGAGCAGGTGAGAAGAAGAGGGCACCTGGGCATGAGAAGAAGAGGAAGCAATTGAAGGAGAGAGGGAAAGTTCAGGGGTAACTTTGGGAAGCTATAAAATGCCATTCTTGGGCCATGCTTGAAAATAAATAAGGGTCAATTCCATACATCAACAAACAAAGAGGAAGAAGCAGAGTTAAGATGAGTTTTCTCAGCATGATAGGGTTGTGCACAGGTCATACCAGCAATAGTAAGCAGGTTTTACTTGGGACAAGTCCATATTAGTCATATAGTTCACACCTAGGCCATACATACAAGGTTGTACAGGGCTAGAAATAGTTGGTACATACCGCCAACATTTGGGTGAATTTTCTGTCGTGGAATGAGAGCAATTTGTTGGGAAATTTGCAGGAATTTTCAAATAATTATGTTGTTGTAATTTTTCTTTTGAATACCTAATAAAAGTCCCTCTTAGTGAGTTTTTCGCCATATTGTGGTTTCCAGGGTACATTTGGTGTCTATGTCTTTTAATGCTTGGTTATGTGTATTCTTATATTATTACTTTGTTGTCATATAACTCAGTTGTAGGTTATTAGCATAATTTTCATATTTATATCATCAAGTTATATTTTTGAGTTTAGTAAATTATTGTCTATAATTTCATATGTTGAGTTAAGGGAAAATAACAAGATAACCTTGATTTATGAGATGGGCATTCTTTCATGCTAAAAAGGTCAAAAGTATATAATGTACCCATTTCCAAATCATTCAAAGATAAACACCTCACTTATAATTTTAAAACAAATCAATACAAGACACAAAGAATAACATTTATTTGCATTGATCCACTATTTGACATAATATTAAATAAAAAATGGCTACAAAAACAACACTGAGATGAGTTCTACATCATTAATCTTCATAACTAAAACAAATTTGTCCAGGGGTTCATAGATACTCAAAAGAAAATCTCTTCATTTACTGAGGAAATATACAAAAACAAAGGGAAAAAAAAATTCAACAACATGAGGGGTGAATCCTCTTGTACACTCCATATAGTCAATTCATACAATGCTCCCCTAAGAACTAGAGCCAAAATCAGCATGTAGGCTACCAAATACAACCTAAACCAAGTCTTTAATTATGTCCTTTATCCTGCTATGCATGCCATTTTCCAACCTCTTTTAGTGTAACTACTTTCTAAAATAGAAATGAGGTTAAGATGTCTTCAAGGAGTTTGACACATTAGGTAGGAGGTGTCTTACTTCTTCCATAATGCAAGGGAAATTGTTGGCATTTAATACTCCATTAATTTTCCATCTACTCTTGACCTTTATTTTCATGTATGCATAATACATGCCAACAATAAATATTAAATAAATGAAAATTAATTCTTATCCATATGGCCCTCATAGGTATTATAACATTTGGTATAGGAATATTAAAATTCCTACCATGAAAAGTAACTAAATTAATAGTGAATCCATAAAGAACTTCAACAAGTGATATTTTTTGTGTTAATATTAGATCATTGATATCTCTCTTGTAGACTTCATCTTTTTATTATTGGCATCCTCATCATACACAACTAGTTTCAACCTCAAAACACCATTATTTCAGTCATTCTTCCAGTTGCTTGCCAGGGCTTTAAAACAACCATGTTATCATCTATGTAAGCATTTTAAATGGAACCTAAGATTATATGATTGTAATATCTAATGTATGAATCCTTCATATCTTTAGATTCTTCAACATAGCTTCATGCATGTGATTGACCCCACAAGAAGCTAGTTGCGAAATGCAAACGAAGAGAAATTATCAGTACTAATAGTTTTGTCACATTTAGAGGTTTCTTTATAGTTCCAGGACAAACGGTGAACAACAATCACATGGCACAAATAAACATCTAATTGTACCATTCTGTAAGCCTTGATAGATACAAAACGTTCTCTATCATCAACCATGTTCCTCAAACTAGGTCCAATCCTTTAGATCTCAATAATCCCATTTTCCATGCCAACTACAAGTATATCCTCCCTGAAATCATTTTGTGGAGACCATGATAGGATGATTATACTGCTACTAAATTGAGGCAAAAGTGAAGATTGATATACACAAGTTTCACTCTCTCCATTTTTTGTAACTTTCCATATTTTCAAGGTCCTATCTCTGTAACCTGTTGCAAACAAATGATTGCATTTACTCCAAGAATCTTCCCAAATTATTTTTTTGTGTGCTTCCTATACTACAATCAATTTGTGTTTAACTTAGTTGTTTCCATTTTCTCTAGTTCAAATACAGAGAAATGTCCATCCCTTGAGACTGACAATGGGAAATGACCATCACATGAAAACTACATTTATGTTACAGTCAGGGCATGGGAATGAACATGACCTACAACTCTCAGAGAGCCCACCTACCATAGCCATATCTCTGCTACATTTTTTTTTTTGTGCCTTACCAATTGCTGCAATAATATTTTCTATTATCACAACACATAATGAATAGTTCATTATTGTTATAACATATAGTTGTCAAGGGTAACAGGTCGTCCAAGTTCTTGGTCTGCACAAAAGCATCCCAATGCATCATTCGAAGCAGTCCTTTTCGGGATCGAGATGATCATAGGAGATTGGATTCAATTTTCATCTGTAGGATCTGAGCGAGAAAAAGACCAACTGTCAGGTTGACAATATTAAGTCATGACCATCAGATCACATCGGAGAGAAAATGATGCTGGCGAGTCATTGCGAGGATCGAGATACAAATTAAAGTTTCCACAAGTTGTGAGCCCGCAATACCTCATAGTCATTTATCTTTCTAGATGAATAGATCAATGGTGCATATCGATCATTCTACGAATGAGCATCTTCGTATTGCGGGGATCGGAAAGAAATTAAAGTATCTACTAGTTTTGATCCCGCAATCGCTCATGGCCATTGATATTTCAGTAGGGGACACATGTCAGGTGATCTTCTACTCTGGGAGTAAGAAAGAAGAAGTTGAGTGAAGAAAGACCAGAATCCTGAACTCCTGAAGTAAATCTCGGTCGTCCAAAGCAAGAGGACACCCGGTGATAGATCTCACACTTCTTGAATTCGACACTTCAGAGGATTGTAAGAGATATGCATTGAAAAGGCCCGAAGCCCAAACTCCCAAAGTAAATATCGGTCATCCAAATTAAGAGGCCACACGCCACCAAATATCTCACTTCAGGAATTCGACACTTCGGAGGATTGCGCGAACAAGAAAGAGAAAAGGCTTGAAGCCCGAACTCCCGAATTAATTCTGAGCCATTGATCTTCGTAGTAGGAAGTAGGGTCCATGCAAGTGCGGTGAGTGGCAACAAAATTGGGGCTTTCCCAGGTCATAGATCATGATCATATCAACAACTCATGTGTATTCAACATGTCAAAATTACGTGAGGATTAGTGGCTAGGTAGAAGCCCTAGAGTTGCAGATCAAGCACCATGCGTCCTTCTCCATCGGATGATCATGATTTACTTTGGAACTTCGGTACTTTTTCCTTCATGAGTTTTTGTTTCCCCATTCCCGTTTTTCCTCTAAAGTATTTTCTCCCAAGGTCCACAGATCTATGTCGCGTGTCCTCCTTAGATCAACAGTCATGATTTGTTTCCAAGCTTCAACATTCTTTTCAGGCTACCATGTCACTCTAGGCGCATACTACTCTAGGATTTATACAATATCTACATGTTTTTCCCCCGAGCTACAAGTTTCGAAGACACTTGGCACACATATGTTAGAGACATGTGGAATCCATCTAACACTGTGTTGGCAGCTCCACAATATTTTCACCTTTTAAATCAACAAAGAAAAATCCTTGTAGCTACCTATGCTTTGTCACAAGTATTGTTGTTTGAAGGTGACTTTTCAGTTGTAAGAGATCATGTCGATTGTTCTTTTTTCTTTTCGTTTTCATGCTTCATTCATGACTGAAAGCATGAATGAAGCATTATGATCGTGTTGTGAATTGTATCTAAGGCTTATGTCTCAAAAAGGGTTGATGTTCTTACAAATATTTTGATGAGTATTGTTTGCTTTGAAGTCTATCATATATCAATAAAACCTTTGTTATAAGTGGTTGAGATATATCTTGAGTTTTTTATAATACACCAGGAATTGATTGCAATTAGACTATGCTTTTGTTTCGTTATGATTCTTGGTAGATCTTTTTTCTTATCATTATGCTTTGGTTTGTAAAAAACCTCTTCTCCTAACCTTAGAAAATCAACTCCACCCTTTACACAATGATGATATTCGAATACACTGGGTCATACCCTGTACTCTGTTGGAGGTGGCAGTTTGAAATCGATAGATCCATCATTTCAAGTTAAGTCTTGGGCTTCGTTCTGTACTCTTGGAAATTCATTACACAAAACATCTAATTTTTGTATGAAACCCCTCATGCCTTCATTTAATCGCGCTAGGGTAATAGTGGGTTTTATTCCTTTGTTTTTTTCTTTGGTTTCTTCTATTTTTGAAACCCTTCATACTTACACTAATTTATGTCTGCCTTCATGACTGCTTGTTTAAATCCATATGGCCCCTGTCGTCCGTGTCGAACCAAATGGCTCCCAAACCTTGCTTTTGTATGACGATGTGAGTGAAGACCTTAAGAGTCAGGGTTGGCTTGAGTTTCTCAATAAATTCCAACGTTACAACTTGCAAGTATCCCAGGAGTTCTCTCTCTCTTTTGATGGATGTCGAGCCAAAGTGGGTGATGTTCAAATCAAAATCACCAAGGAATTTTTATCTAGGCAACATGCCTTCCCCTTAATGGGAAAAAATGGTTTAAGAATTCCAAGTTGGAGGAGGTGCCATGGATTTTGTTCTTTACCTCTCGTAAAATCCAGTTTTGTGACAAAGGTATGCCTATATCTCTGTTAAAGACTAGGTGGCACAGTTTATTGGCAGTTTTAAGACAGTTCGTTACATGTGAAGGTCACTTCGGCCTCATTTTTCTTTACCACATAAAATTGTTAATGAATTTCATTGGTTTCCAATTCGACATGCCATTTTACTTATTGAGAAGTGTAAATGTGTTGAAACTGCACATAATATATCTAGCTAAAAAATAATACACACATTTGCAGAGAAAATTGGAGAAAGAA
>ML782325.1:93927-155714 GCA_009831015.1 Picea engelmannii | reverse complement strand
AAAATAAATTGAGAAGGAACAAAAAACAGTTGCTAAGCAACCTTGTCCTTCACTCCAAGAAGACCTTGCAACTATGCAAGTTTGTGCTCGTTGAAGATTTTGTTGAATATGTAGATGTATGCATGGATCTGATGAAGTATATGAATCATTGATATTTCCACAAATATCCACTTTATCTTCTTGTAATGAATAATATCCAAATAATTTTTGGATGAAATTTTGAAAACCGTACGGCCATTTCTGGAAAAACGTTGAAATTTTGTTGCTTTTGAAACGATCATAATTTCAGTTTCCAGAATCTGTTTCAAACGATTTTTTTTTTGAAATTGGACATTTTCCCGAGAGGAATTCAAATATCCAATTTTTTTCTACAAATGTTTCTCAGAAAATATCAGAATGGAATCTTATGTGCACGGCTCCCTTTTTGACTCCCGAGATGCATGCATGGTGCATGCAAAAGTGTCTACATGTGACTCCTGAGATGCATGCCATATATCTTCCACATGAATTTCAGAAAACAAATCTGAAATGGAGTAGACATCATATTCAATTAATGGAATACAAATTTATGCAGATAATTGTGTAGAAGGCTCTTCAAACTGAGATGAATTATCTTCCAGTGGCATTTCTACATTCTCTATCTTGTCAACATCTTGCATGTACTCTTCCTTATTACCAAATAAAACCTCCAATCTACTCCATAAATCATTTGGAGTGAATTCTTGTGAGTCATCATATACTTGATGGATAATTTCAGGAGAAATAAAATAGAGGATACATCCTATGGCCATATCTTGTCTATTGAGAAAGTTATTTTTCTCATCGAAAGAATAAGGCTCTACTTCCATTTCCATAGTTATTTGGTACAAGCCTCTGCATCTGAGAATAAGAAGAATTTTTGGCTTCCATTCCAAATGGTTATGAGGCGTGAGAAGTATTTCGGGCGAATAATCCATCTTTTTGTTGTCTTGAATCTTTTGTACCTACAAAAAACAATTTTGGTGTAGCTTTTGCTTAGCAGTCCATTGGCTCTGATCCCATATAAATGTGTTGAACCTGCACAGAATAGATTTAGCTAAACAATAATACATACATTTGCAGAGAGAATTGAAGAAAGAAGAAGCAGAGAAAGAATGGAAGAATTCTCATTAACCATATTCCACACTCAAAGTGTGAATAATTTACAATAGATATAGGATACATGAGTAAATAATGAGCCATAGTGGTGGTCTAGATTGATCTAGACACACACCAATAGTTACAAGAGTAAAATTCCACCTAGTTTAGTCTCTTAGGTAGTTACGAGAGTGAACTGCCACCTAGCTGAGTTAACTAGTCAACTAGTCTTTAATTAACTGACTGAAAAAAGAGTAGTGATGAGTTAACTCAAGGAATCATGGGTAATGCGCCATTCTGGTGATGATCCCAAGGAAAGTGAGCATTAGCATGGTGATGATCCCAATGTTGCATGGTGACAAAACCAATGCAACATCTAAACTCAACTCAACTAGTCAAACTGAAGTGTCAACTGAAAGAGAATAATCTCCACTGGAATATCCTCCCCTAAAATATAGGAGACTGGATAATGACTAATTATGACTAATAAATAAGGAATAATCTTAGGAAACATAAATCTTAGGTGTGTGTGAAGTAACTCCAACAAGAATTTTATATAAAATGAGTAAGAGGTATAAAAGGCAGAGTTTGAATTCCAGTTATTCCACCACGGGTTGATTATGATGTTGTTAGTCCACCATTTGAAATTATAGGGTGATGATTGGGATACTTTCCTATCTTGCAATGGATTTGTTACATCCAACCTTGCAGAGGTTCCTATGGTTGATAAGCCTATGATGGAAAGACCCCATGTCCCTTTCAGTGAAAGACCAATTTTCTTTTCCAAAGAACCCTGTGATAGGTTCATTCTCGATGAGCCTATGTTCCAGCAATAGGATGATAACCCTAGGGTCATTGAATCTCTTGAGCGTGAGAAGGATTTTTTCCCTAATATCGTGGAAAAAAAACACCAATAAACATTCACACAAACTATCAAGGAATAATCCAGACATAAGGTTTAATAACAAAAGAGCCGGGAGATTAATCTCAAGGAGTTTACAGAATAAAACGAAAGCTCATGTGAGCTTGATCAAAGAAATCGAGGTCCATGAGAGCTCTGATTCTGAGATTGAAAAGTTCTTGGAGGAGGAAGACCCAAATTACCATAAAATGAATACCAGTCAGACATACAATTTTGTAGATAATCTGTCACCATGCCTTAAACATAACGAAGATTTTCCAGGGATCAAACTCAGTCAAAAACCCACAGTGGATAGTGGAAGTTTTTTGACGCATAGTCATATGTCTCCTCAACTAACTATTCGAGATCCATGGTGTGAGGTGTGTTTACTTTGGATAGACAAGTATTACACAGATGTCCCCTTCCTTAAAGTGAATATCAAAAACCTCATAGCTCATATTGACTCGTTAACAAGTGAAAACCACATACTCAAGTTCAGTGCACAAAGGAAAGGAAAACGCTTGAAAAGAACTGGAAATGTCATAATAAAAAATGTTGTGTGTCAAAGCAGTGATTAACTCTAAGGTTTTATGAGCCAAATTTGGCATTCAGTTGAAAGGTAAAGATTTGTTTTTATCTTAGTTGTGCTTTTATTGATTTTTTTTTTATTAATATAGATTGAATTAGATTTATGTTGTTTAAAATAAGACTAGCTACAGAATCAACAGGTTCTGTAGCCAATCTATTCCCAATCAAAATTTTGGAAAATATTGGTTATATTAATATCTAAATTTCTTTATTTTGTTTTTCCTTTTAGGATATCATGTATATTGTGGTGATTTAATGAGATGGATCATTTATGGTATTAATTAATTAGCGATTTCTTTAGCTCATTTTGTAAATAGAAACAAACCTTTTATAATTTTGGGAGATACATTTTGATATTGAGTGGTTTTATCACCCTCTATTTTTGTAATTAGTAAATCATCTTGGGATTTGATCCTATCTTAGAAGATAGGATGCTTAGTTTGTCTAAACTCTTTAAATACTTTAGATTTTTGTAATGAAGAAATTTTGGCCTGGGGCTGAAGGTGGACGATTAATTCACAAACTTGAATGGAACAGAAATTCGCATTTCAGCTTTAGCTTCTTGTAAATGGTGTTTTCATTTACGGTTTGTTTATCCTGATAAAATAATAGTTGTTGATAGCTTTAGAATTCACAATCTGTTATGTTTTGGGAATAATTCTTTTTAAAATATTGTCCATGTTTTGATGCTTTAGATATTAAACAGAGTGATCATTTATTCAACTCAAATGATAGGATTTCTCTTTAGTTTTTAGTTGAATGATTAAATGCATGTTGTTACATTTAGATTTATCTCAAATGTAATTGCTTGCAATCATAAGATCACAATAACTATTTGCATCATTCATCCTGTTATTAAAACTCAACTGTCCACACATTGTTCTACATTTATTTAGAACAGTTTTAAGGTTCATTGCAGGTTTCCCTCTTGGACAAGGTGGTTGGATGTTCTCTAATCATACAGATGTTGGATACATATCTATTAACTCACTAACAGTTTAGCTCATTTATGTTTTTTTTCTATCGTTTATTCATCACTGAAACTCGAATATATGGTCTGTCTTTTGACCATCCACATACTTCTGTTTCATAGTATTTCTTCTTATTAGTTTAGGTTGATAAAGGAAAAATGAAAAAATATCTTATGTGCTTTCTTTATCTTCTTCTTCAAAGAATTCATTTTTCACATTGAGTTTCATGAGTTTAGATTAAAACTTGCAACGTATATATCATGTACATAAATAAGATAAGTAAATGTGATGTTTAAATATATTTACAATAGTTACATTATACGTATGTACATATATATAAGTGATTAGTAATTAGTTAGTTATTTCATCATTTTTTATTTGTTTCTTTAGGACTTTTAGATTGGATAACAGAGCCATTAAACCCGTCAGAACGAGTTACACCAAACATATTGGGTTATTTGGACAACCCCGGACCAGAATGTTCTTCCAATTGATGGACGATCATTTTCTCCCGTCAACAAATGGCACTAGAAGGAGGGCCTGATTACAATTGATGGCAAGTGGAAGTCACAAGACTCCTCCCCCACACACTCTCTCCCCTATAGTAACAAGGAGTCATTGTGAAAACAACATTACCTCTCAAATAGTAACTATCTCAAATGAAAATTCCCATAATAGAATTGAGCTAGTAACACCAAACCCTCAAGGGTCCGACACACAAGAAATTGTTCATCGGTCACTTTTAAGGACACACAATGCTTTGGCCTATATCAGACAACCTAGCCAACCACTGAATCAACCTCTATATTTCTATGATATTTGAGAGCAACTTGAAGGCACTGGTCTACTTTTAAATCCCATAGATTCTGACCATACCCCTACTCTTGGAGCTGAAGGATCCAATATTCCACCTTCACCACCTCTTTCATCTCCTTCCTCTTTAGAAGGAGAATCCTCTAACGAAGGCAATGCGTCATTTGAACCATCTCATCCTTCGACACCACCTACACCCATGGGAAATCAAAATAATCCTGCCAGACCTTGGCTCGACCAAGACATTGTGGCCATACCTGGACCCCAACACCCTTTACCAAAACACCTAGAGAAATGGTTACCTAAGTTCGATCCTGATTCTAAACAAATCACCGAAGATCACATAAAAACAATTCATGCTAACCATTAGACTCCGAAGTGTAGAACATGAAGATGTAGTATGTAGACTTTTTCCTTACATGTTTGAGGGAAATGCCTCTACATGGTATTTTTCCCAACAACCTCATACTATTGTACCTTGGGGAAAATTTGAGTCTTGTTTCCTAGAGAAATTTGGAGATGATAAATCTTTTGAAGTCTTAGTCATGGAACTCTCCAACTTAAAGATGAACCTTAAGGATAAAGTAAAACATTTTAACTAAAGGTTCCTCACGTTAAAAAATAGAATCCCCATTGATTCAATGCCTGCGGAAAACCTCATTGTGGCATATTACACCAAAGCTCTACACCGGAATGTAGCAATTTGGGCTAAAAGGTCTAATAAGTCAATGTTAATGGAAACCTTCGAGGAGGAAAGCCAAATCAAAAAATATATTTTGAGCTTAAAAGTCAACCTTAGTAATGAGGTAGAGATAACCCCTCCTTCTAAGAAGAAAACATAAATTATTCCTAGACCTCCCCAAACCAAAACTCAATTAGAAACCTCAGATTTAGAAAGTTTACAAAAGGTCGTCCAGAAATTATCAAATTGAGTCGTATAATTGAGGAGATAAGTTGAAGAAGCATCTTCAAGAAAAGTAAGTTACAAACCTCCTTCTAGAAAACCTTTTCCCTCAAACCGACCAAACCCAATCCCTGAGGGTCTGAATTTTGAAATCTTACATTACGCTATACAAACTATCCTTGAAGCACATGATAACTTAGTCCCCCCTGAGAATTCTAAAGATGTGGTTGAAGAGGAAACAATTGAAGAAGATGAATCATCTCCCAATATATTCGGGCATTTTTCTGACATTATTTTTCAAGCCAATTTTGAAACTGTCCATCCTTACAATACCAAAAACAAAAATCAGAGTAAACCCTCTTCTGAAATAAGTACTAATGTGCCTCAAAAAAAATTTAAACAAACTGAAAGAAAACAGCATTTAGTAGCCCCAAGTTTAGAATATGATTTGATCGAAGACCTAAAGAAACTTAGAGCTAATATTTCTATTTAAAAACTTTTGAAGTTTCCTTTTCTTCTGTAGAAAATGCTTCAAAACATTGCACAAAACAGTAAAAACAACAATCTGAACAACAAGAAAATTGCAGAAATCAGTCCAAAAATAGCTCAAAAGGTCCCTGCTAAAACAACACCTAAACCCTCAGATAAAAGGGACCTCTCTGAAAAAACTATATCAAATTTAGATAAAGTAATTTTAGGGACAACGACTAAAAATCAGCAAAATTTTGTTGTTAATACTCGCAAAAATGCCCCACCTTTTTTATTAACTTTTGAAATTTTCAATAGAAATGTACATAATTGTATGGTAGATTCTAGCATATTATAAAATGTGATGCCTTTGTCTGTCTGCCAAAAAATCAATGATGAAGTTCAACCTTCTAGTCTTAAAATCATTTAGCTCAATTGGACGAATGTTAAGGTAATTGGTGAACTAAAGAATGTACTTGTTAGGCTATCCTCTAATCCTAAGGTTCACCAAATTATTGATATCATTGTTGTTGACATCCCTGAAGTGTACGGTTTATTCTTAAGAAGGGATTGGTCCGAACAGCTACATGGATACTTTGCAACAGACTGGTCTCATTTGTGGCTACCAGAGAATGGAAAGCCAAACAGAATTAAGATTAATCGTGAGTGTTACCTCAAGCACACCATGACGGATTTGAATGACGCTAATGAACCATTTACTGCTTCCACCAATTCACTCGAAATGCAGGGAATGAACACATTTTTCGGTAACTTCATGGCTAAAACTTTCGTCATCACTAATTCGGAACAATAGTCGAAGCTCACGACATGCACACAGTCAGCAGCTTTACCAAATGTGCCAAACACTACCGATGAAGCTCACATATGGTCTCTCTACTTCGATGGATCCAAATCTAAAGAAGGAGTTGGTACAATATGTGTACTCATCAACCTAGCAAGTAATAAAACTTTGATCTCATGTCGATTAGAGTTTGAATGTACAAACAACACCATCGAATACGAGGAACTTTTGCAAGGACTCAAGAAAGAGGTAGATATGAACGTACAAAACTTAATGGTATTTAGTGATTCAGAAATTATGGTCATATAGGTAAGAAATTCCATACATTGCCTATCACCACACCTAAAAATTTATCAAGCTGAGGTATGGAATCTAATGCACAAGTTTTCCGCATTTAACATCAATTCGAGAGTAAGCAATTTTGAGGTTGATTTATTAATTATCGCTTCCAAACTTTTTCCCTTTGAAGGTCTTTCTCCAAATGCATTTTCAATTGAGTTATTGTTCAAACCATCAGTCCCAGACAACATCACTAACTGGAGAGTGTTTGATGATGATCAAAAGATCATTATTTTTTTGCACATGGAGGACATCTTCCAAGCTGCAGTTATTGATGAAGGCACCCATGATGAAGATCTCTGCAATTTTATGGTAATATCAGACTCGAGGTCTCCTGAATCAACATTGGATCTGGTAAATTCTATCCCTAAATTCGTGGTAAGATTAGAATTTTTTTATGATTTGCATGAAAAATTCAGAAAATCAGTAAATTGTAAAACAAACAGTTCTTCCTTGACCCATGAAAAGGTAAATCTATGGACTAAAGATAATCCACAATGTATTAATCTGGGAATGGGATGTTCTGAGCAAGAGAGGAATTCAAGGATGTCTTTACTTGGACATACGATGACTTAAAAACTTTTCACCCTAACATAATACAACACATCATCCCCATGAAACCCAAGACTCGACCTTTTCAGCATAAGCTGAGAAAGATGAACCCTAAGATGGAACTGACGGTCAAGAAAGAACTAAACAAACTATTGAATGGAAAGATAATCTTCCCACTAAGACACACACAATGGGTGTCTAATCTCATCCCTGTAAGGAAGAAAAGTGGCGAAATTTGACTCTGTGTCAATTTTTGAAACTTGAACCGAGCATCCGACAAAGACAATTATCCTGTTCCTCCAATGGAACAAATTATCCAGCGAGTATCTAGTTCTAAAAGACTATCACTGCTAGATGATTTTTCAGGATACAATCAGGTCCTCATGTCTCCCCCAGACTAGTTAAAATCCACTTTTCGTACCCCATGGGGTACTTACACCTACACAAAAATTCCTTTTGGGCTTATAAATGTTAAGTCCACTTCCCAAAGAGAAATGTATATTACTTTTTGTGGTCTCATAAATCAATCCGTAGTGGCCTATCTTTATGACATTATTGTTTTCTCCAAAAACAAGAAATATCACTTATTCCACCTTAGGTCTGTCCTACAAGGATGTCGCAAGTACGACATATCTCTAAACCCTAAGAAGTCTATCTTTGCAGTGGAACAAGGAAAACTTCTTGGATTCATCATATCTAGTGATGGGATGATCATTGATCCTGAAAGGACTTAAGCCATTTCCAAACTTCCTCCCCCTTCCTCCAAAAAATCTATGCAATCTTTTTTAGGCCAGATCAATTTTCTCAGAAGGTTTGTCACGAGTTTTTCATAAATGGTAAGGCCATTGAAAAACTTAATTAAAAAGGATGTCTGGTATCATTGGGGACCGCAGGAAAATCAAGCTTTTAACTCCATCAAAAAGCCCATAGTGGAGGCTCCCTCCCTAACAAGTCCTAATTTTTCATAAGATTTCACTCTTTATATGTTTTCCTTTGATCGATCTTATGCCACTGTGTTGACTCAAAATAAAATCAAAAGAAATGAAATCCCCATTGCCTTTATGAGCTCATCCTTCAAGGGAGTAGATCTTAATTACCCGGCTATAGATCAATAGGGTTATACGGTTTTTAAAGCAATAAAACAAATTCAATCATATCTACTAAAATCCATAACTAAAGTCATTGTGCCTTACCCTACTGTCAGAAACTTGTTATTACAAAAGGAATTGGATGAAAAATAGGCAAACCGAATGACATTGTTACAAGAGTATGACCTCGAAATTACCCCTGTGCAAATTGTCAGAGGTCAAGGTTTATGCAAACTAGTGGCTGATTCAGTTGAAGAGCAACAGAGTCAAATTAATGTCTTAACTGTAAATTAGCATAGTCAAAACCAAATCTGTTGTACACAAGTTGTTGTTAATTCTTGGTTTGATGACATTGAGTTTTATCTAACACACATTTCTACTCCTCTCCATCTCGATCCAAAAGAGAGAAGAGCATTAAGAATAAAATCTGCACCTTTCCAACTGGTAAACAACGTATTATTCCATAAAAAACTCGATAACGTCCTTATGCATTGTTTGGAAAGAGATGAAGCAGATAAAGTGTTATCTAAACTGCATGTAGGAGAAGTTGGTGGGCACTTTGTGGAGACACTACTCCTCAAAAAGTATTAAGAGTTGGGTACTATTGGCCCACGTTATTCAAAGATGCCCATGCATTATGTCGTAAATGCATAATCTGCCAAAAGGCTTCTGGACGAGTACAGAAGGAAGCATTCCCTTTGCAACCTATTTTGGTAGATTCTCCTTTTCAGCAGTAGGTTTTTGACATTATAGGGTCGATTAACCTCACTTCCTTGTAGCAACATAAATACATCATTACAACGACGGATTATTTTACCAGATGGTCCGAAGCTGCACCATTAAAAGTGGTAAACACTAGTCAGGTAATATCTTTCCTTAAATTCAAACATCATTACTCGATTCAGTATTCCTGAATGCTTTGTCTTTGATAATGCTTCCTATTTTTCGTCCCTTGATATGAGTTCTTTTTCTTTAGAAAAAGGGATAAAACTGAAATATTCTACCAGCTATTACCCCTAAGGAAACGACTTAGTAGAATCAACAAACAAAAACCTGATCAAAATCATCAAGAGGACAATTTTCGAAATCCACAAAAACTGGCACAACATGCTTTTTAATGCGCTTTGGGCTGATAGGGTGACTCTAAAAACCGTTGTTGGTAATTCCCTCTTCTTTCTCGTCTATGGAAGAAAAGAAATTCTCCCTCCTCATGTTTTTCTCCCCTTTCTGCAATTATCACAAAAAGTTTAGGAAGAGGATTGTCCTCCTCTTGAAAGTCGGATTAGCACTTTGTTGAAACTAAAGAAAGTGAGAGCACAAGAAAAAAAAAGACTGGATCAACATCAATGTATTTTTAAAAGATGGTTCGATTCAAGTTCTGCCTCAGATAGGAACTTCGAGGTGGGAGATCTAGTTCTCAAATGTGATAAACCTCATGAAGGAAAAGGGGAGCATACCAAGTTCCAGAATCTGTGGTTAGGACCCTTCTTAATCGCTAAAAAACTAGGTCCCGTCTCTTTCTGCCTACATAATTTAGAGGGACAGTCAGACACCTTCCCGGTGAATGACCAAGATCTCAAAAGGTATTTTTCATGAAAAGTCCCAGATTCACCTTTTGTACATAATTTTTCTATTTTGATTTGTTTTTTTTTCTGGTTTTTGTTTCTTCTTCATTTTGTTTGTTTTCATTGCTTTCTGGTTAAAAAATGCCTGTGTCATAGTTTGGTTCAAGGAGGGAAACCAAAATGCCTCATCTTAAATAGAAGTCGAGGACTGTCAGAGCATCATTGTTGTAATTTCCTCTATAGATTATAGATTCGAATACACCTGGTCGTACCCTGTACTCTGTTGGAGGTGGCAGTCTGAAATCGACAGATCCATCATTTCAAGTTAAGTCTTGGGTTTCGTTCTATACTCTTGGCAATTCATTACATAAAATGTATGATTTTTGTATGAAACCCCTCATACCTTCATTTAATCATGCTAGGGTAATAGTGGGTTTTATTCGTTTGGTTTTTTCTCTGGTTTCTTCTGTTTTTGAAACCCTTCATGCTTACAGTGTTTTCTGTCTACCTTTGTGAATGGTTGTTTGAATCCATATCACCCCTGTCATCCCTGTCGAACTAAATGGCTCCCAAACCTTGCTTCTGTATGAAGATGCGAGTGAAGACCTTAAGAGTTAGGGTTGGCTTGAATTTCTCATGAAATTCCAAGGTTACAACTTGCAAGCAGCCCAAGAATTCACCCTCTCTTTCGATGGATGCCAAGAAAAAGTGGTTGATGTTCAAATCAAAATCATCGAGAAATTTTTGAGCCAGGAAATAGGTCTTCCCCTTAACGGGCAAAAATGGTTTAAGAATTCCAAGTTGGAGGAGGTGTCATTGAGTTTGTTCTTTACCTCTCGAAAAATCCAGTGTTGTGAAGAAGGTATTCCTATATCTCTATTAAATACTAGGTGGCACAATTTATTAGCAGTTTTAAGTTAGTTCGTTACATGTGAAGGTCGCTTCAGCCTCATTTTTCTTTACCACATAAGACTATTAATGAATTTCATCGGTTCCCAATTGAACATGACATTTTACTTATTAATAAGTTTATATAAAATGGCTAAGAGGTATAAAAGGCAGAGTTTGAATTCTAGTTTATTCCACCATGAGTTGATTAGGATGTTTCTATTCCATCATTTGAAATTATAGGGTGACGATTGGGATACTTTCCTATCTCACAATGGCTTTGTTACATCCAACCCTGCAGAGGTTTCTATGGTTGATAATCCTATGCTAGAAAGACCCCCTGTCCCTTCCAGTGACAAACCAGTTTTCTTATCCTAAGAACCCTGTGATAGGGCCGCACTCGATGAGCCTATGTTCCAGCAACAAGATGCTGACCCTAGGGTCATTGAATCTCTTGAGTGTGAGAAGGATGTTTTCCCTAATACCGTGGCAAAAACACCAATAAACATTCACACAAACTGTCAAGGAAGAATCCAGACGTAGGGTTTAATAACAAAAGTGTTGGTATATTAATCTCAAGGAGTTTACAGAATAAAATGAAAGCTCATGTGAGCTCGATCAAAGTGATCGAGGTCCATGAGAGCTCTGATTCTGAGATCAAAAAGTTCTTGGAGGAGGAAGACCCAAATTACCATAAAACAAATACCAGTCAGACTTACGATTTTGTAGATAATCTTCCACCACGCTTGAAACATAATGAATATTTTCTAGGGATCAAACTCAGTCAAAAACCCACAGTGGACAGTGGAAGCGTTTTGATGCACAATCATATGTTTCCTCAACCAAATGTTCCATATCCACGATGTGAGGTGTGTTTACTTTGGATAGACAAGTATTACACAGATGTCCCCTTCCTTCAATTGAAGATCAAGATCCTCATAGCTTAGATTGACTCATTAACAAGTGAAAACCACATACTCAAGTTCAGTGCACAAAGGCAAGGAAAGCGCTTGAAAAGAACTGGAAATGTCAGAAGATAAAATGTTGAGTGTGTCAAAGCAGTGATTAACTCTGAAGTTTTATGAGCCGAATTTAGCATTTAGTTGAAAAGTAAAGATTTTTTTTTATCTTAGTTGTGCTTTTATTGATTTTTTATTATTAATATAGATTGAATTAGATTTTTGTAGTTTAAAATAAGACTAGCTACAGGATCAACAGATTTTGTAGCCAGTCTATTCTCATTTGAAATTTTGGAAAATATTGGTTAAATTAATATCTAAATTTCTTTATTTCATTTTTCCTTTTAGGATATCGTGTATCTTGTGGTGATTTAATGAGATGGGGCATTTATGGGCTTAATTAATTAGCCATTTCTTTGGCTCATTTTGTAAACAAAAACAAACCTTTTATAATTTTGGGAGATACAGTTTGATATTGAGTGGTTTTATCACCCTCTATTTTTGTAATTAGTAAATCATCTTGGGATTTAATCCTATCTCAGAAGATAAGATGCTTAGTTTGCTTGAACTCTTTAAATACTTCAGATTTTTGTAATGAAGACATCTTGGCCTAGGGCTGAAGGTGGATGATTAATTTGTATTTCAGCTTTAGCTTCCTGTAAATAGTGTTTTTGTTTATGGTTTGTTTATCTTGATAAAATAATAGTTGTTGATAGATTTAGACTTCACAATCTGTTATGTTTTGGGGATAATTCTTTTAAAAATATCGCCCATATTTTGATGCTTCAGATATTAAACAGAGTGATCATTTATTCAAATCAAATGATAGGATTTTTCTTTAATTTTTATTTGAATGATTAAATGCACGTTGTTACAATTAGATTTATCTCAAATGTAATTTCTTGCAATCATAATATCACAGTAACTATTTGCATCATTCATTCTGTTATTAAAACTCAATTGTCAACACATTGTTCTTCATTTAGTCAGAATAGTTTTAAGGTTCATTGCAAGTTTCCCTCTTGGACAAGGTGGTTGGATGTTCTTTAATCGTACATATGTTGGATGCATATCTATTAACTCACTAACATGTTATCTCATTTATGTTTTTTTCTATCGTTTATTCATCACTGAAACTCGAATATATGGTATGGATTTTGACCATCCACATACTTCTATTTCATAGTATTTCTTCTTATTAGTTTAGGTTGATAAAGAAAAAACGAAAAAATATCTTATGTGCTTTCTTTATCTTCCTCTTCAAAGATGTTATTTTTCACATTGAGTTTCATGAGTTTAGATTAAAACTTACAATGTGTATATCATGTACATAAATAAGATAAGTAAATATGTTGTTTAAATATATCTACAATAGTTACATTATACGTATGTACACACACACACACACAGATATATATATATATATATATAAGTGATTAGTAATTAGTTAGTTATTTCTTCCTTTTTTATTTGTTTTTTTAGGACTTTTAGATTGGCTAATGGAGCCATTAAACCCATCAGAACGAGTTACACCAACTGACTTGGGTTATTTGGTCAACCCTAGACCAAACTCATTCTTCCAATTGACGAATGGTCATTTTCGCCCGTCAACACATTGACACATGGCACTAATTTCAAGAATTTTTGGACATATCTTCAACCTATTTTTGAGTGACACATGTCACCCCTCCATCCACAACATGTAATCATAGTGATGAYAGGCCTCCCCGTCAGCTGTGGGAGATCATCCTCCGTGAGGTGTTCTTGTTCAAAGCGCCAAGATTAGCGCCATCTCCATGCAAAGTTTTAATGGATCGTAGAATTGGTGGGAGAATAGACTTTAGCGGTGGCACTAAAAGTAGYAGGTTTTACTATATTACAGATTTGCATCAGATCAACAACCACGATTCAGTGCAGGGATGCAACTTGCTCAAGCATTAAAATTATGGAGCGGTCCCGCAATCAGAACCGTGGTATAGTAAAAGARATATGTGGCGGTTGGTGGTGAATTGYGGGCTCAAAATTGGTGTGGATCCAAACTTCCTTTGACAGCCCCAMAATCATGTTCTTATATAGCGTCTAATCCAAGAGCAGTGCTTGGCAGCCCCCTAGGTGTTAAACCTCATCCCGATCCTGAGAAGAGATCATTTAATGAAAAAGGAGTGGTGGTTGAAACCTTGAATCACTCCATAAATAAAAGGCATGGAGGATATGGCCATGGTGACAGAATTGTCAGCCTGAGGTACCATGATGGACATTTTTTCCTGTAGGCCCATGTGGAGTTGAGTTTGCAACTGACAGGAGGATACACGCACAATCTGACAGATGAAGGCGTAGACATAAATATTTGAATGGGATGGCCAAATTACACTCCTGGCAGTTGTGTACTAATCTGATATAAATAAATCAGTTTAGATTTTGTAAGAGGGGGGGGGTTCTTCAGAGGCCAAAGAGATGAGAGAGTTTTTAGGAGAAGGGTTCTGTAATTTTTCAGTTTGTATACCTAAGGGCTTGGGTTGCAAATACATGTTATTAAATATTCCTTTGAATCATTTTTATCAGATCGTCTTCTTAGTTTACATGATATTTCTGTTTTCCTTCCTATCTGAATATAATCTCTCTGATTTATGGATACCTGAGGCAATAGAGGATTTGTTGCTATCATGCCCATCTTTCGTGGTTTGTCATATTTTCTATGTTTTTCTTATTGTCTGAATGTAATATCTATGATTTATGGATTCCTGAGGTGATGGGGGATTTGTTGCTATCATGCCCATTTTTCATGGTTCATCACTCAAACATTTTTTGTCTTCTTCTCCTCACCACCACATAAATTTTTTGTCTGATAGGCAGTTTAAATTCCTTCCTTATTCATGATACTTATGACTCCATATCCCAATGGTCCATCACTGATCTGCAGTGGTACTTGTTCTCTTCTCCTCTCCTTACAACCTCGTTGAGCCACCCACTCAAACCATTTAAATCCATTTTACCTTTTTGTTTGATGGGTATTGGGCTTATCCTCTTGCAATCAAAGGGTGACTCTCAGTGCTAACATTGATGGCATTGTTGTCGAGGATGGAAGTGAAGATTTATTCCTTGGGAGAAAGACAACGACCAGATATGATATTTGATGGTGAACAAAGACCGGACACATTCAGACTACATATCATTCACCTAGAGACTCCATGTTTAAAGAATCCAGTGGTGACTCCACAATTTTAAGAAGTCATATTTTCAGATGGAAGCCATTTTGGCTCGGAGGTTTTCTCCTTTTAATTTCTCTTTTTTTCCTAATTTTCCAAATGTTGTTCCTACTATGGATGAGTGGGGTGATCTTTTGCCGAGATTTAGAGAACATAGAGATGATAATCCTACAAAGCATCTACTTGAGTTTCATGAACTCATGCATCAGTGGGGAATACATCATGAGGATGTATTAATGAATATGTTAATGTACTCATTAGAGGGATATTCTCGTGAGTGGTATCGATCCTTTCCCCTTGCTAGCATCTCCTCCCTGGAATAGTTTCATGCAGCTTTCAATATTCATTGTCAAAATTTTTATTCCTATAATTTAATTTGTTGTAGTTGTTGTGAGGAGTATAAAGATTGTTTTCATGATATAAATGATTCTTATGAAAGTTGTGAGAATGATGAAGATGCCTTAGGTGAGGAATCAACTCTTTTTCTTCTCCATTCATTTGCATCATATGAAAACTGTGTCTATTGTCTCAGTAAGGAAAGTGCAGAAATTGAGTATGTTCTAGATGTTGATATTCCTTGTAGCCCCATCTCTAAAAAACCTAGATATGAGAAACCTATTTTTGACTCATATGATCATGATAAGATATTGCTTCTTGGATTGAATCTTAAAAGGTAGCTCGTGTTTGACAACAAAGGATAATTTTCTAATGTTGGGCAAAAGATACCTCTTGGTAGTTCCATTATGGAGACAATGATGAAGAAGTTTAGGTGTTTGTTGAAGAAAAAAGCATTAGCATCCAACCTTCTAATGAAACTGAAAGCTTCTTCCAAGAGAGGCATGTTAAGGAGAAGAAACCATCCATTTATATACATGAGGAGATTTCTTGCTATCAGCTAGAAGATGTTATCAGAGAGGGAAAAAGAGAAATGAATCAGCAGAATGCATCAGCCTTTCACTCACTTGTGTTTTCCATAGACGTTCAACCATATGTGAGCAACTGTAAAGTAGAGAAGGTTTTCTATTAATAACCCAATAGGTTTTATCACCTATTTTATGACCCTGTAAGGGAATACATGGAGTTGCATTTCCTCAATGTATTGGAGCCTCCAAGACTTATCTTACCATCATTATTAGGAGGAAATATGAAGAATGTAATCAATTTGTTGTCACAGTTTCATTGTCCCTTGCTGACCAATGGCAGAGTAAATAATTTTTCAATTAGGAAGTTATTTGAATGGCTCTGGTGGAAGTTTGTTTTCACCTAACACATTGTAAAAACTCAGTTAGTCTATGATTGTACATAAATAAGCTCCTTTCGGAGCATGTGTGTTTGTTTTCTTTTTTGTAAATAGAGTAGTGTACATGTCAGCATGTTTCCTTCAGCAAATGTATTTGAGCTCGACTCCACAACTCAACAGTTAAGGCACTGGAACTGTGCATTCTTGGAAACTCACAGGGAGCATGTCATCCCCTGTGGAGTCAATGTTATAAAATATAGTTTTCAAGGCTAGTAGGTCGTCCAATTTCTCGGTATACACAGAAGCATCCAAATGCAGTGTTTGGAGCAGTCCTTTTCAGGTTCAAGATGTTGACAGGAAACCGGATTCAATTTTTAGTTGTAGGATCTGAGCATGAAAAAGACAAGTCGTTAGATCAACAAGATTAAGTCACAACCATTAGATCACATCGGAGAGAAATCTACGATGGGGAGTCATTGAAGGGATCGAGATATGAATTAAATTTTCCACAATTTGTGAGCCTACAATCCCTCACAATCATTGATCTTGCTAGATCAACAGATAAACGATGCATATCAATCCTACTACAAACGAGCATATTCGCATTGTGGGGATCGGAAAGGAAATTAAAGTATCTTCTAGTTGTGAGCCCGCAATTGCTTGTGACCATTGATCTTTCAGCAGGGGACACATGTCAGGTGATCTTGTACTACAGGAGAAAGAAAGAAGAAGTTGAGTGAGTAAAGGAATCTAAAAGGCATGAAGCTAGAACTCTCGAAGTAAATATCGGTCATCCAAAGAAAGAGGACATGCGATGCCAGATCTCACACTTCAGGAATTCGACACTTCGGAGGATTGTAAGAGCTATGCATTGAAAATTATCGAATCCTAAACTCCCGATGTAAATATCGGTCATCCAAATCAAGAGGCCACATGTCACTAGATCTCTCACTTCGGGAATTCAACACTTCAGAGGATTTCACAAACAATCAGAAGAAAAGGATTGAAGCCAAAAGTCTCAAAGTAATTGTGAGCAATTGATATTCTCACAAGGAAGCAGGGTTCATCCAAGAGCAACGTGTGGAAACAAAAGTGGGTCTTTCCCAAATCGTACATCACAATCAGATCAACGACTCGCGTGTATTCGACATGTCAAAATTGCGCGAGGATTAGTGGCTAGGAAGAAGCCCCAAAGCTGCAGATCAAGTGCCACACATTATTCTACATATGATGATCAAGATTTACTTCATAACTTCAATAATTTTTCCTTCGAGAGTTTCTTTTTCCCCATTCCCATTTTTTCTCCGAATTATTTTCTCCCAAAGTCCACATATCTATGCCGTGTGTCCTCCTTGGATCAATAGTCACAGTTCATGTCCAAGCTCCAACATTATTTTTAGGCCGCCATGTCACTCTAGGCCTATAATACTCCAAGATTTATACAATATCTACATGATTTTCCCCCGAGCTCCAAGCATCGAAGACACTTGGCAACCATCTGTTAGAGACACATGGAATCGATCTAGTGCTGCCACATGGCACTCATTTTAAGCATTTTTGGAGATATCTTTATCTTATTTTTTGGTGACACATGTCACCCCTCTATCCGCTACTTGTCATCATAGTGACGTTAGGCCACCCTGTCAGCTATGAGAGATCATCCTCTGAGAAGTGTTCTTGTTGAAAGTGCCAATATTAGTGCCATCTCCATGCATGGTTTTAATGGATCCTAGAATTGGTGGGAAGATAGACTTTAGCAGTGGTGCTAAAAGTAGCAGGGTTTCCCAGATTATGGATTTTCATCAGATCAACAACAACACTTCATTGCGGGGACACAACTTTCTCGAGCATTAAAATTATGGAGAGGTCTCGCAATCAGAACCATGGTATAGTAAAAGAGCTACATGGCGGTTGTTTCTAAATTGTGGGCTCAAAAGAGGTGTGGATCTACATAGCCTTTGACAACCCCATAATCACATGCTTCTATAATTTCTAATCCAAGACCAGCACGTGGCATCCTTCTAGGCATTAAGCTTGCTGCTGCCTCATACTAATCCTGAGGAGAGACCAGTTAATGAAAAAGGAGTGGTGGTTGAAACCTCGACTCACTCCATAAATAGAATGCATGGAGGATCTAGCCATGGAGACAGAATTGTCAGCCTGAGGTACCACAATGGGCATTTTTTCCTGCAGGCCCATGCTAAGCAGAGTTTACAGCTAACAGGAGGATACACGCACAGTATGACAGAAGAAGGCCTGGACATAAATATTTCAATGGGATGCCTAGATTACACTCCTGTCAGTTGTGGACTGATCTTATATAAATAGATCATCTTAGATTTTGTAAGAGGGGGGCTTCTTCATAAGCTAGAGAGCCGAGAGATTTTTTAGGAGTAGGGTTCTGTAATTTTTTAGTTTGTATGCTTGAGGGCTTGGGTTGTAAATATATGTTATTGACGATTCCTTTGAATCATTTTTATCATACCGTCTTCTTAGTTTACACACTATTTTTTTCCTTCCTGACTGAATGTAATCTCTCTTATTTATGGATCCCTGAGGTGATGGAGGATTTGTTGCTATCATGACCATCTTTCATGGTTTGTCATATTTTCTATGTTTTTCTTATTGTTTGAATGTAATCTCTTTGATTTATGGATTCCTGAGGCAATGGAGAATCTGTTTCTGTCATGCCCATTTTTCATGGTTCATCACTTAGACATTTTATGTCTTCTTCTCCTCACCACCACATAAATACTTTGTCTGATAGGTGGTTTAAATGCCTTCCTTATTCACTATACTTATGAATCCATAGCCCAGTGGTCCATCACTGATCTAGAGTGATACTTATTCTCTTCTCCTCTCCTTACAGTCTCACTGAGCCACCCACTCAAACCATTTTAATCCATTTTTCCTTTTTATTTCATGGGTATTGGGATTATCCTCTTGTAGTAAGAGGGTGACTCTCAATGCTAACAATTACCATGAGCATGAATCTTGTGAGATTCAAGCCATAAAGTATTATGAGCGAAGTATTTTTCTTCAAGAGGAAGCTCAATTAACACAATGGGAACAACATCTAGAAAAATGTCCATTGCATTTGGTCCACCTTCAATGATAGTAGGTGTATTTGAAACACTCTTGGAAACATGAACATAAATTGGCTTCTAGATAATCCAAGAGAAAACATATTTTCACCCACTAATCATTGTTATCATTAATCTAGATCTTCAATGGAGGTTTACATTTTACTAAAAAAAAACAGTCTTCATGTCCAACAAGAAGTGACCCTAGAGACACTTGCCACATGGATGTGACTCTAAAGACACTTTACACATGGATGTACCTGACTTAAACAGGGGACCTTCAATAAAGGCCTTCAAACTAATTCTTTGCATGCTCTTTTCCCTTTCTGTGTCATCACGTAAAGCACTATGAGATGATATTTTCTGGAACCTAATGGTTCTATCTTGAGAAGAACTTGCAACAAAATTTTCTTCCTTTCCTGTCCTAATGTAGGGATTAAAAAATCTAGAGCACATACTGAATATTGATGGCCTTTTAGTTCACATGCATGGTGGAAATTTCGATTCCTTTCACCAACAGAGAGATAAACTTTGTTTTCAAGACCTCCCATAGATCAAATCCAATATGCAATATTTCCTAGCAATCCAAAGAGAGAAATAACACTCATTTCTCTTGAACCTACATATATAACTTGAACCAATGACAATTTAAACTCACCTCTAGTTTGGCTTGGAAAACCAACTTCCCATATATGAATAGTATTGTCTGAAAAATCCCTCAACTAAAGTTGAAGAAGAGTGGATCTCATAAATAGAACCCTAGTGAGAATGTTCAACATCCTCCAAAGAATTGCTAAAACTTTTGGGAACACCACAAATTCCTTGCTTTGCTTTCAATTCAACCCAACATTCATGCATTTGATGGGGAACCTTTAAGATTGCAATGTATTATGGAACTGTTCATGAAAATGTTCATGTGAGTGCTCCAAATAATGTAACACTTTGGATTAGTGAGAACATCCATGCTACAATCAAACTTTTCACAATTAGGATGGAACCGTTGAGAGCCAAGAAATAATTTCTCAACATTTCTCGGAAAAACCTGGCTCACAACATGTGATGTTCACCATTTTTTTCAATACCAAAAAATGCAACACGGAGGTAGGAGTGACCTTTTGGAGAAAGATAAACACCAACACGATATGATGGGTCATTATTATGTGTTCTACTCTAGCTGAAACCATGAAGTATGATTGTTGCAACATATTTGATAGATTTGTCATGTTAGGAATTCTTAACATTTACATTACCACGAGAACTTCTAGTTATCTCAAATTTTTCCAAAGGAACCATCCTCAACAACAGGTCCTTGCCTAAATTGTGTAGGAATTTGATTATACCCATCCATCTATTTCTACATTGGAAAAACACCGAATAATTCTCTAGAAACTGGAGATCTAGTTCTTTGAGAAAAAACTAAGACGACCCAATTGATGAGAATATATATTAATCACATATTCATATCTACCTAGAAAATTATGGTTTTGAAAAGAGACCCAATGTATCTAGCATGGTGAATACCTTACTATTATTCTCACTTCATCATGAAGCTTCATGGATGGAAAATTCATAGGACCAAATGATGTTCAATAGGATTAGAAGCATGAAAAATAACCAAATAGTACCACCTGCAAGAAGTAATTGTCCAAGATTCTCCTCTATACTTTTTCATAGCCATTGGTTATAGTTCTAGTATTGGATTGGAACGAGATGAAGCAAATTCTCCACCCAATATTTTCCTATTATTGTCATGATCATTAAATTTTTTCCATCGCATACTCACAGTGCCCTAAATGAATCCTATTAAAACATAATTTGCTTTCTCATAAATCCCTTGATACATATAGAACCATAGTTGTGTGCCATGTTCCAATCCCACCATCCATGCATCCTTCAATCTAACGATTGTCTTTTATTTCAAAGGAAAAATGTGCCCATATTTTGTTTTTATGTCACCTCCAATACCACCATACCACTTTGAGTGCACATGTCAAAGTTTGGTTTATTTCAAACGTTCAAAACACATTCAAATATTCCTTCAACAACTTTGATACCACTATTGGATGTACAACATGGTTTCTTATTTATGGAAATATTGGCCATCATAACCTATAAACTTTGACTTTAGGCTTTTTGAAAAAGCAACTAAAATAATATTAAAAATATAAACTATGGTGGAGGGTAGGGTCCTTTATATGGTTTTTGGTAATAAATATAATCAAATATTTTCAGAAGTGATCGGATTAGCCACAACCTTGTCAAAGATTATATGGTATAGGTATATTTTAAAAGTTTAAAACGGATCAAAGTTATGATGGTACTCAGGTGGCTCATTAAAATATTAAATGCAGGTATAAGGAAGATGATCAAGTCAAAGAAAAATTCAATAGCCAGGCTAATAAAATCATAAGGTACGACTAAATTAAAAAATTGATTTGAGAATGGGGAAATGTAGAGAGCAACCGACCAATATACTCTGAAATTGCATCGATTCTGTCAAACATTTTAAACAATGTCTATATTTCAAATTCAGTCATTTCCATGTAATTTAAGCCAATGCATTTGAAGTTACAACATTCCAATTGGGGGTGGTGCTTCCTTGTGAGGAACCAAGAACTCTACACCAATTTCCTTCTATCCTTCAAGCATGGAGTCATTCATCTTTGAACCAATTCTTTGCTTTGTCAACCAGTGAACTCAAGAAACGCTTCCCTGATCTGCTGCTTAAGAAACAACCAAAAATTGATCTGAACATTAAAGTGCTTGAGGGTAATATTATTTATATACGATATATTTCGCACTACTTTAGTTAGAGAAACAAAAAATGACTAACGAAATAAAAAATTCAATGATTCAACCAAGCAAATATTTTACAAATTCCACAACTTTTACCCTGATGCTTCATCCTTGATCGGAGTAAATAAACATTAATTTATTGTCAATATGAATTCAGTATCATGTTCAATATGATTTTGATAATTGAACATATATTCTATTGAGAACATAATGTTTCATTTTTGAAAACTTGATTCATCCAAATCTTCACAAAAGTGTATGTCTTTGTGCATGTCCCATGTTGATGAACTTTTTTTGAAGATGCAGTAGCATCAATGTTTTGTTCTTCTTCTTTGTTGTTGGTAGGGGATTTTATTTCCAGGTTCCACTGTGAGCTTTCAACCAAACCTCCATCTCTAAAATGTTGCTAGTATCTAAGATTCATGGTTGTATATTTTAAGAAGACAAATATGTTTCTTATTAGAATGTTCATTTCCAATGATAGGATATAAACAATTTTCAAAATATGACCTTGAACCATAGAAATTTCCAAATGATTTTTCATTCTTTGTTATGGGGTGAGAAATGTGTTGGCCACAGCTATTAACTTGAATAAATCCCTTAGTACTTTTCAAACATTCATGGATATGATATTCTTCAATTCCTTCTTGAAGACATTGTGGGAGATTTACTTCACTCATTCCCCCTTCCTGAAGTTCCAAATTTTGCTCACTTTGACAATTTGCAGCACCTCTCCATGGGGTACTATGAAATAATATTTTTTGAATTAAACATATGCATTAAGTGTAAACAAATGTTCTTCTTTCATATATGGAATAACCTAGAACATATGCATAACTCTTTTACAATTTTCCCAGTGCTAATTATTTCAAATTTGAATACAAATATACGAATATAAATACGAGGATGAGATAAATAAGAAGTCAAATTTACGATTAAAATATATAAATAGAAACATAACAAAATATGCCAAGTGAAATACCTCCTCCTTAATATGTTTAAGATGACCATTTGTAATGTAGTCCTACCAATAGTATTAAGATGCTTCCAAGCATTCCTTTTTTGTTCACTTGCCTAGAGGGAAACAATGGAATCCTCCTAGCCAACTAAGAGCCCAACCGACTTCCTAGCTCCAATAAACATTTCAATTTCTTGGTCCTTCATGCCCGTGACTCCAAGAACAACAAATCACATATGCTCTAAGAAGACTCACAAGAATTATATCTTCCAAGAATTTTCCAACCTCTCAGCATCCCCCAACCTCTCAACCTCCTCTCCTATTTATCAAGTTTCCATACACCCTTTCCCAAGTCTCCTCAACCACCCTCATTAATAGCCATCAACCTCCCTTATCTAGATTTTTTATAAAGTTAAAATAAAACTAAAATATAAATGATTTCCATAAATAACAATAAATAAAATGTAATGTCTTTCTTCTTGTGCTAGCTTATAAATGCAATTTGACAATTTTCCCCAAAATGAACATGACAACCCACCATACTCATTTAGTTCATCATACCAACCATCAATAAAGTGAAATATTTTATTTAATTCTACTAGATATTTTTACATGCAATAAAATTTACATAGTCATTAAACCATTCAATTAAATACTTAATAATCTAGTTTACATTAATTAATTTTACTAGTGTACATGTGTAGGGTATGTTTGCGTAGCTAGCGGAACCATAGCCTACACATGCGCTAATGATAATCAATCATTGTTTCTAGTTTATAGTTCATGTATGATCATAGCAAGGCATGGAAGACAACAAATGCATCATTCATTAACATTAAATAACAAAACTACAATAATTCATCCATAATTGACCATTACACTTAAAATATAAAAAGGGGATAAAAATAAGTGTTTTGGAACCAAGTGAGAAACAACAGTAGGCAATCTAATTCCCAAGAAATAATCTCAATTAACATCGAATCACCATTCCTACCTAACCTACTTCCATCTTCCATCCTATTTGTTTCTCTATTGGACTAAGCTGGAGCATCAACTATATTGACCTAAATCCAGATAGAACTAGTATGCGAAAGTGTCATACATCTCGACCAAGCTTCCCCAATAGGAAACTAGCAGTCGTCATCATGCGTCTAGGGGATTGTAACTTCACACAACCCTCCCATGACTCTAAGTTTTAGATTATACGTGGTGGGAAATACCTCCACCCCTCATGATAGAACTAGGGTCAACACCCTATATCAAGCCATACTATGCAACTATTGTTCTTAGAGTCACATCATCAAACAACCAATCTGGGAAAGTTGTGCATCTTGTCAAAACCACACTTACCATGTATCATAGCAATATTTAGAATCATAAATTAAATAATAAGTGAAAATTATAGCATACTCTATCTTTTTTATGTATATGACATCCAAGTTACCTCAGCACTACAGTCATTTGGCTATCACATAGCTCATCAACCTATAGGTTAGATCACCATTAACTCATATGCATGCATATACAACACAATTTTGTATAAGAATCCATATTTACATATTAGCGTTCAATTAAGAAATGTATGTTTACATGTTTAACCAAATCACATAACAATCAACATGATGAACATATAACAGTGAAAATAATATTATGCAACACATAAATAGGTATACATGTACAACTCTCCCATGTCTATATCAATTTCATTGACTCCAAATATTTACTAAGAAATGAATTACTATTATGATAAAAGTCAAAATTCTATCTAACTAAGGCCAAAATATGGGGTGTTACATACACCCACCCTTCAAGAAACTTCATCTTGAAGTTATGATCGTTCATAATATAAGGAAAATTCATGACAACCTACTATGTGTCTTCATTGATAGAAAACTTGTGCTATAATGGTCACACTAGACCTTTACTTGATGAAAAACATTTTGAATCTAGTAATATATTGATTGAGACTTCCCCTACTCAACAACCATCTTACTATGTGCCAATTTTTTTTTTCAAAGAAAGAAAAAACTTTATATTCCATAAAAAAGAATATACATATTTCCGTCAAAAATTTGGGTTGTCCTTTTCAAAAAATATTCACCTACTCATTCTTGACCTTGCATACTCTGTCCTTTCTGCACATTTTTCTTTATATTACAACAAAAAAAAGAAAACTGAATACTATGTCCAGAATCTAATAATTTTATAATAGAAAATTTATTTATGAGATTTGTTGATTTTCTAAGAACCGTGTGCTGAATTTATTTTATTACCACTCATAATTAAATTAATGAAAATAAACAATTCTTTTATAGATTTATTCATCCTAAGTTCCATATAGGACCCCCATATATAAAGTATAGTCTACTAGTTTGATCGCCAATTAGAATTTTATTTCAATATTAGTTCTTTAATTAAGTGAATCTTATACTGAGGTTGATACAATTTCATTAATCCAAGCATACAATTCCACATGGAATATCTTGATAGATATAAACAATTATCACTGACTTGATTATCACTATAACCTAAGTGGTACAATACATACACCATCACAAAGTTTCCCCTACTTAGGAACATTGATTGAGATATTGCTAATTGATTTTCATGTGATCTCATCACTTCATAGTTTGCTAATTGTCCTCATTTTCACTTTCTTCTTAAGTCATACAAATTAAATCTTGATCAAGTTAAATGTTTAGTATAGGATTCCTTTCATCAAAGTGAAGGAAAACCATGCCTTATATCAACAATTTGCTATTTCAATTTTATATCCTTTATACCTACTTGCTACTTACCAACTTGACCTCTATCTCTTTTTGGTTACATCAATTCATTCATCAAGATCTTTTCTTCACTATGAAATACGTTCAATAGTGGAATGAACAGTCATCGTTTATCATTCAACTTGTAGTTTGGTTTCCAATAAGTAACAGGTAATTTTCCCTTTAAGTGAACATCATAAATGTTACGCTAAGTATGCATTTCTCCTTGCAAAATTTTGTATTTAACTGCAACATCATCTTCACACAAAGTGGTGGTAGATAGTAATTCTTTTAGTCACTTGCACCGACTACCATCATCCCTTAGTAATAAACTCAATTTCACTTAACAAATCAATGCATAATCGAGCACATGTTGGATTAATACCACGACAACCATTGACAATTCATCCAAATACCATATCACAAATGTAACATAAATAAATATATAATAATAATAATAAATAAATAAATACAAATAATTAATAATCAAGAGATGTCTCCTTTCATTAGGATGTCATAACTAAACTAAGTCAAGAGGAATATGAACAATGTTATTTTTACAAACAACTAAACTAGAACATTGTAAAGGAACAAAGACAAAATAGACAACCTGTATGGAAGCCTAAAATGAGAAGTTGTTAAGAACCAAATATCAATATAGCATAGAAAAACCTCAAAATAAGTACTCAACGCCTTGAAAAATAGAGAAATTCAGATAATAAGCCTCTTCGATGGGGAAACCTCCTTATGCCCACATAAATGTCTAATTACCAGATGACTCCAAATGAAAATGTCTCCTTGGTATATATAGGAGACTAGGAGGTACAATTACCACTAATGGACTCAAGACGACATAAATAAAACAACATTACTAATGTAATATGCCCCAATTAAGGGGTAATGAGCCACTATTAGGCATGTTAAGCCCTAATAGTGGCTCATTACCCCTTAATTGGGGTAATGAGCCACTATTAGGGCTTAATAGAATCCCTGTCATAACAATCGCTAATCAAGCAATTCCAATGAAGGTAGATTTGGGATGGGTCGCGCCCAAAAAGATGAAACACATCATTTTAGGAATTCAAAGGTTATATCATCTTGTTTCGTCGAGTATCGCAACTACAAGCACAAAAGATATTGAGAAGACAGTGCGAGCCTAAAAAAAAGTTAAGGGGAAGCCTTCAGTATTTATTCTTTGAGAACAAAGAGTGTTTAAGGGGAAGGCAATGTAACATAAATAAATATATAATATATTGATAAATAAAAAATACAAATAAGTAATAATTAATAATTAATAATGAAGAGTTATGACATCGTAATGAAAAGATGCATCTCTTCATGAAAGAACACCCTATGTGGGTATATAAGGCCCTTATTTCTCATTGTAACATAATCTCATATCATATTCATTTTTAATATTATTATTATCCTATATGGATATATTTGTACTATCCTATTTATATTGAATATTCTTTGTGTAAGCAAACTTTGTTCGTCTCAACAAATCATGATGCAATACAACATATTATCACAATATTTTCATTGTCATTATAAACACAAGTTTCTTATTCACAAGATAAGCCCTCTTATATTTTTCCTTAGGCTTTTCATTATCAAATATATAATATCATCATGTATTCCTCATATCTTTGACTTACACCTCAACGATATTACTATATCTTACTTATTTTATATATTTCAAATTATTATGTACCCATTTTGATTTATACAAAATAAATTTATAACATCCTTTTTATAAAGTTATAACATGTTTTATTATTATTATTTGAGAAAATGTATAAAGTTCTAATAGTAAATATTATTACTTATATATAAGTACATTAATAAAATTATTTTATTTTATTTAATAAAATTTGTGATTCTAAATGACTTGCTTCTTTATGTTAAAAATAAAATTTTAGAAAATTATGTATTTCATTAGATAATTCAAATACTATCATACTCACCTTAAAATAATGCTAATTATTTTAAATTTGAATATAAATATACAAATCTAAAAAAAAGGATGAGATAAATAAGAAGTTAACTTTACAATTAAAATATTTAAATAAAAACATAACAAAATATACCAAGTGAAATACCTCCTCCTTAGTCCGTTGAAGATGATCATTTGTAATGTAGTCATGCCAGTAGTAGGAATATGCTTCCAAGTATTCCTTTTCTTTTCACTTGCCCAGAGAGAAACAACAGAATCATCCCAACCAAATAGGAGCCTAACCGGCTTCCTAGCTCCACAAAACCTTTCAGTTTCTTGGCCCTCTGTGTCTGTGACTCTAAGAACAACGAAGCACATATGCTCTAAGAAGACTCACAAGAATTATATCTTCCAACAATTTTCCAACCTATAAACATCCCCCAAGCTCTCAACCTCCTCTCCTATTTATTAAATTTCCATACACCCTTCCCCAAGTCTCCTCAACCACCCTCATTAATATCCATCGACCTCCCTTATCTAGATTTTTGGGAAAGTTAAAATAAAACTAAAATATAAATGATTTGCATAAATAACAATAAATAAAATGCAAAGTATTTCTTCTCATGCTATATTATAAATGCAATTTGACAATTTTCCCCAAAATGAACATGAAAACCCGCTATACTCATTTAATTCATCATACCAACCATTTATTGGAATATGTTGTTATTGATGACAAAGGATTGATGTCAAGTGGTGTCATAGTAATGTGTTGTCATTGATGTGTGATGTCATAGATGGATTGATGTGTTGTCATTGATGTCAAGGTCGATATCAAACGAAGTTGTATCATTGATGTTATTGATTGTTGGATTGAGTTGCCATTGATGTCAAGCTTTATAACAAAGGAAGTTGTATCATTGATGTCATGTCATGGTTGATAGGAAGAACCAAATGGATGATCTCCAAAGTGGTCCCCTTATGGTGAAATACCTCATGGGAAGATGCTTTTTCAATTCCAAATGGTTAAGTGGTTTGGTATCCCCAGCAGCGTATTATTTTTCTAATGAATAATGTAATGGATATCAGTGAATTTGCAAATGAGACTATTCTAGATGGATAGTACATGTCATGTCATTTTTGGTGATATGTGGAATGTCACATAACTCCTCATGGTTAGATATTTATTACCCTATGAATTTGGATAACCCTCATGATTTATCTAGAAACCCTAGAAGTTCAAAGAAGTCAAATTATTCTAAAAGCTCCTAGAATAAGTTGACTAGTCAAAATGGGTGAAACTAGGAGTTAATCATGGGTTAAGTGGTTGCAAAAAGAAAATAGTTTCAACTAGAAGTGGTGAACTTACTATTTGTGGATAAAGTGGTTGTAAGTGGACAAAGTGGTTAAAAGTGGGTTATCCCTAAAATAAGGAAGTTGGTTAGAAGATAACCCCTAGACAAAGCTACTTGGAGAATATAAATAAGAGAGAAAGGGTCTCTTATGAGTGGGACTTTGAGTATATTGAATATATATTATTTTGTGAAATATTGATTGCAGGTACTCACCGATGAATCTAAAGTTACGCAAGTCTGAAGTAACAGAGGGTTGACGATGAAATTTTCATATTTTTAGAAAACCCTAGTTTCTAAATTATATGTGGGTTGCAGTAGATCAGGTCGCGTATGTACACGAGCTGTAATGGAGGAAGCCACGTGTATACACAATATGTAGTGGAGGAGGTCGCGTACAGGTGAAAAATTCATGAATACTTGAGTTGATGTTGGTGCTAGATCACTGAAGTCTGGAGCAATCTCCTAGATCTACATTCTACAGGTTCATATATTCTGGTATGGTTGCATCGTTGTTTTAATGAATACTTATTCTTATGGTATGGTGAATGCTTGAATCACTCTTGGTATGGTTGTAGTGACATATGGATATAATGATATATCTTGGTTGGTTGATTGAGTGAGAAACACTCTCATGTTTGGTATAGCTCTAATATGGTTGAGGGATATCTATGTTATATAATGATGTATGCATGAGGGAAATGCATAGGATTCTTGAAATGGTTTTTGTGAGATATGGATATGGTACATGTTGGTTGGTTGTTTGAGTGAGAAGAACACTCATGTATGGTACAATTCTTATATGGTTCTTATAGCTCACACCCTTGAGCTACTTGTACTTGGTGTAAGGATATGTATGATGATGTATGCATGGAACAGGTTGGTTGCAGTGACAGGTTATTGGTGGATGTGATAGAGGCCGAAAATTTTCATCGGTGCAGAAGAATGGATACCCTAGTTTATCTTAAGGTGTACGCAGGATGACAGTGGAGGAGGTTGGATACATATGTGTGTTGCAGTATAGATAGGTCATGTACATAAACATTGCAGTATAGACAGGTCGTATACATATGCATGTTGCAGTATAGATAGGTCATGTACCTCTTGACAGAATTGTTTTTTGTCTACAATCTAGGTCTTGTACTTGAGGGTTGGTATCCTCTTCTCAGTTGGTGATGATATCTGCAAGTTGGGTCTTGTATTGAGATTTGGTGCTCTCTTTGAGTTGGTGCTCTTTTCATTTGGTGCTAATAAACCCTAGGAATTGTAGTCTCTTATAACACATGATACAAAAGCTTACACATATATTTGGTGTTTTTGTGTTCATGATGTTGATGGTTTATTATTGTTGATGAATATTGTTACATGTAGGTAGCTAATTATGAATGAATAATAATGATTGAAGTGGTTTCTAAATAAAGTTTTGAAATAAGTGTTTAAATATCCCTACACTAATTCACCCCCCCCCTCTCAGTGTGGTCGATGTGTCCAACAATTGGTATTAGACAAAGCCTTCACTATAAGCCTTACAAGCTTGAAGGAGATCCATAGAAACACAAATGGATGAACATGCAGATGAAGTTACCATATTTGATGAGATAGATTACTCATCATGGAGAATATAAATGAAAGGTTATTTGAAGGAAAAAATGAGCAGGTGTTCGGAACATAGATGTTGGTGGATCAGTTCCCTCAAAAAATCAGTCAAAATCTGCATCCAAAAAAGAAGCAAAGAAGAACAATGCAGTGGCTATCAAGACCATTTTCAATGGAATCTTAGGCTATGTCAAAGGAAGCATAGGACAACAATCCTCCTCCAAGGAGCTATGGATAAAGCCAGAGAAGGTATATCAAGACAAAAGACAAGACACAAAGACAATATTATCAAGGAAAATGAAGTTAAAAACTCTCCAAAATATTCTGATTGCAATAATTATAAATGTGATGATGTTGAATGTTCTCCTACAAATGAAGAATAATATCTAGAAGTGATTTGTGTAGAATCAACTAACAGTTATCTTATATATGAATAAGAAGATTTGTTGAAGCTTAATGATAAAGTCATATATGCTCTAGAAGAAGTTAGAAATGATCCATAATATGATTCAGATTCTTTTGAGGATCTTTAAAAATTCACTAAGGAATCCCTAGAAAAGTACCAAAGGCATATCATGTCACTAAAAGAAATGTTCAAGAAACAAGAAGAAAGTGAAACTAATCAAAGGACCCAATTAGAAAAAAAATAAGAAGAAATCAAGAGACTAAAGACTAGAGTAATTAGTCAAGTAGAACAAAAGAATAAGGTATATGGTGAGCTTAGAAAAAGATTTGAATATCTTAAAGAAACAAAATAAATCAATGTCAATATAAGGACCCAAATTGAAGAAGCCAAAAAGATATAGGAACTATTGAAGAATCAAGTAAATGAAAAGGAAGAATTATGCCATAAGCTAGAAGCATAAGTTGTTGATCTTAGGAGGAAAGCATAGAATCCAAACACTCATATCAAGTTCATGAATAACTCAATAATCGTGGATTAAATCCTGGATAGTCAAAGATAACCAAATGATAAATCAAGTATTGGATACAACAAATAAAATGAAGCTAACCCTTATAAGAAGAATAATGCAGGCCCTTCATTTTCAAATGGTGGAAGAAAAGATGCAAGTCAAGCACCTGCATAAGGCAAGGAAACCTTCAAAATATCAGAGCAAGGAATACCCCAAGAAACCTTCTCTACACCTCAAAGCAAATTCAGAAGAGAGATGACCTCCAGGATAACACAAAAGCAAAGGTATGAAAATATTTTCAATGGTCATTGTTTCTCATGTAATGGATATGGTCGCAAAGCTTTGGATTGCAAACATCATGCAAGGAAATATGTTGGAATACTCCATGACATCCTAAGATGTTGGATATGTAATCATGTGACCACATTGTTGCACATTGTCACACCATGATATGTTGCAGCTATAGTGGGTTTGACCACAAATCCTAGGACTGCTAGAATTCAAGAAGACATTCAATTATGAATATTTCATAATATATGGAAAGAAGAGAAAATGAAGCATGGAAGAAAGACAATGTTGAAAGGATGGAAGCCCAGAAAACCAGTGTTGAGAAACTAGGACACTTTTAGAAGTGAATGAAGAAGAATGAATAGAAAGACATGAATTAAGGAACACGGAATGAGGAAAGCCTTACATTTTATGAGGCATATGTGGGCTCTTGTGGGAACATACACGTATATATGCATTCTATCTCAATAAAAGTCACATTCATACGCGAGTTGTATGCGGTAAATTTGCATACATGAGGAAAATCCTTTAGAAAGAGGGGTGTACAGATGAGTTGCAACATGATTTGATGGTACAACATAGTTTATGCAAGGTCGAAGATGGTATGCTTCAGGTTTTCATGTTTATATTTGTGTTTAATGAATGTATGGTGATAATATGTGGTTAATTCTTGGAGCATATACTTGATACCTATCTTGGATGCATGGTATTAAATCTAGTGTGTGGATTGAGGCATCTTATGTTAAGATGCGCATCACGTTGATATTGTGCATATGGTTGAGAGTTGTCTTGGTGATTGATCTTAGTGAATGGATCCGATGTGGTTGATGATATTATTGTGACAGGCTCATTTGGTGCATGGTTAATGCACTAGTTGGCAATACATGTTTGGTGCATGGTTGATGCACAGTTGTTGGTACAGGTTGAGGTATAGGTTGAGGTATAGATTGATGGATTATTGTATGATGCATGGACAGGTCCAAGGGTCATCAAAAGGAGTAGAAGAGCATGGTATACTTGATGCAATATTGTTGAGAAGTTGATCAATGTTCAAGTAGGGCAGCAACATCTGTAGTAGAGGTAGAGTATAGTGGTAGAATATTATTCACAATGAGTTCATAGCATCTTGTAGATAAGACAGGGGGATACTGTTGTAGGAAAATATCCCTGCGGACAGGTGGATTGCCTCAAAGAGCTAGACCCTAAACTCTAAGATAGAAAGTGCTTAACATGGACACTGACTTCCTTTCAAATATATACAAACTAATGCATGAGAAGGAAGGAGAATAGAATTACCTCTTTATCGACGTTTGTCCCTGCACGCTCCAAGTTGAGCTCCAATATTTCGCTCCTTGACGGGCCCTATAGACAAACAAAGTATGACTACTTCCTACTCTATTGATATTAGCTTGAAAACAGATCTATCTATCAACGATAAGTTCATGTAAGATCAGACACAAACTAGAAAGAAACAAGCCAAGCGTGTCATATTAATGAGAATAATGACAACAGTACTTACAATCATAGATGAGAATGTGACAGCTTCGTCAAGTCCCCTTCGTCTAACCCTTGCTCGAAAGATCCATGACCTGGATGATAGCAGCTTCACTGATCACTCTCCTTTAGCTGATTGTGTGTTTCCTATGAGATCATAGGTTTCATGCTAGCAATTCTTCCCCCTTATCACCATCATGGAGCCTACTTATATAGGTTAAGAGAGGCTTAACCTCTTGAGGTATCTTTAGGGTAGGTTGAGGAATTCCCTCCTTAGATCAAGGATGTTTTGATTGAACCAAGAATTCGAATGCAACTTCCTTCCAAACTTGAAAGATCCTTCCCTTATTCTCCTCAATGGGCCAACCACTACCCAGATTAGACAACACTCCCTCAAAAGGGGCATCAGGGCGCTACAACGCTCCCTAGGAAGCTTGAGGGGAGTGCCAGTGCTCCAAGGATGGATAACGCTCCTTCAGAGGGGCAGTTGGGCATTATAACACTCCCGAAGACCTTATAGGGGAGTGCCAACACTCCTAAGGCTGATATAGAGGAGCGCTCGCCTTCAAAACCCTTGTTTAAGAGCTCCTTTCAGGTGATAAGAGTTCCTTGACTTTAGTTAATCATTCTTCTTCCTCCAAATCAAGTGTCTGAGTTATTCTAGATGTCTCCTTGGTGTTTTCATCATGGCAGTATGTTTTGTTTGATGTTTTTGACACTCGTGAATGACATGCAACACTTGCGACAGTTGAGAGGATCATGCGACACTTACGACACTTATCGAAGTGAGCAATATTGAGGTGTAACAGATTGCCCCCCAAAGTATGAAGTTAGAAGATGCGAAATGATAACTGAAATGATTTGTAGGCTTTCAAGCAAGGGTATAGACTCGGAGAACCTGACGGAAACTACACACAAACATCCAAAAAATATCATGACATATTTCAAAACCTAAGGAAGGCATACCTATGCTTGGGTGATCAAGACTTGCAAGATATGACCGCCATAAAATACACTGCGGATCCATAATTGTATTGATGAAAAGGTATAGCCACCGAGGATAGAATGTGGATCTATACTCTGATGACCGGGACTGATCGTAGCCACGAAGAATACACAGCGGATCTACGAGGTGACAAGACATAGCCATGACCAATACAAAGTGGATCTATGTAACAGTGTATGCATCATTCGTCCAACAGAAACTCCTTCGCAACCTGGGCAAAGTATATATCAAAGTGATTACTCAACCCAGGGTCTTCTTACTGATCCCAATGTGGTATGATTCTAACCATGTGAATAGATGTCCTGATGTCGAACATTTCATAAGCCACTTGATTACCAGTCAATGGTGTGAACCATTAACAAGTGCGAGGGAGATCACCATTAATGTCAATGATTCCCAAGGTACCCTAGTACATTCCAACGAATGTGAATGGATGAGTTGGAGTCAAAAATCCATGGAATCATCCGATCAGAGGTCAATGATGTAAACCTACTGTCTAATGTGAGGAGGCCTGCCATTGAGGCATGTAGGTCCCAAAGTACTAACTAGTTTCTAAGCCTAATTCCCAGATAATGTGCTGAGTTCAACAGGAATAAGCACGTCGAAGGAGGGCCTTGATGTATCCCCCATCAACGACACGAAATGGACATAGAGATGTAATTGGTGGATCAAAAGGACATGGAATGACACAGGTTTTGAGGCAAGATATTTGGGATGGCTGACTCTAAAGGCGGATACTTCCCTTGAAAACTGAGGCACAATAGTAGAAACATGACATGGAACCAAACTTGACGATGCAGTGGATGCTGTGACTTACATCAGGTGATCCAAAGGAGTGAAAGAAACTCAAAGGATTGGCTCAGTGTAGAGGTTCAGTGGGTTATAATGCGTGCATATGACAAAGTGTCATGTTCAAGGGTGACTCTAAGAATTGTTTGATAATATTCTCAAGAGATTGCTTGGCTTGCTTCTTCCAATTTTTCCCCCATCCAGATAGATGAGTACCTCTTTATAATTTAATGAGCTCAAGGAGGATAACACATGCTCGATAAAACTCACCTTCGGTAAGTTCCTCTTCCTTTGTTTAACGAACTGGAAGAAGTAAGGGTTCGATCCCGTATGGGCTTGTCGATGTGTTCTTTAACGAGTCCAAACACAGAAAACTCAAAGGTTTTTTAGAATTATAGAGTTTGGAAAAACACTTAAAAGAGAACTCTCTCAGTTCCTTTTTCGTAAAGTAGTCTAACGAGACCGAAAAAGCGATAAACTATTGCTCAACAGACGTTTTCTTCAAATACTTTATCGAGCATGAAGAGAACAAGGTCGCTCGGTAATCTTTTCATCTTTAGAGAGTCTGAAAAGAACTTAAAGGAGACTCCAGGGGGTTCCTTTTTCATGTATCCACACAGGTCCGAAAAAGAGATAAAAGTCTACCCAGATGCATTCTCATGTATTTATGAGCACGAGAAAGAACAAAGACTAAGCTCGGTATGCCCCAAGCTTAAAAGTTGGTGGCTTAGCTCCAAAATGATCATCAAAGGCTGGAGAAATGCCCCCCAAGCTTCAATTCATTCACCGACTTTGAGGTTGTCACCAATTTCCGTGCTAGATGGAGAAAAAGGATACAGGTGGATGAAATGAAGGTTCAAGAGAGGTGACTGTTTCATTTTTTAATGATCTTGACATAGTAAAAGAACTATGCTCAGGACCTCTATTTCATTTTTTAACGAGCTTGCCACAGAGAAGAGAAACTATGCTCGTGGTTGCGTCCGGATCATGGCTTCCAAGAGGATAATGCTCTAGAAGGATACCATGTCAAGGGACAAAACTCGGTCATGGCTTCCAAGAGATCTTCACCGGATGGAAGACAATCACTCTGGAAGGAACACATGTCGGGGGTTGTGATAGGGGTAAGGAGATCAAGCTCCAATAACCCTATTGAAGAGATCACCATGTCAACTACTGGATCCAAATCATCGGAATTTGAGGTCATGGGAGACAACACCACATAATTGAAATGCGGCGGGGGTGATACTATATGCATATAAGAACCACTTAGGAAGGTAACCCAGTTGGGGACGATGAATGAAAGTTGATCAATAGTCACAATTCTTCCATCGTGAGGGAAAGATATCACAGGGAAAAGGGTGGAGACAATAGCTTTCATGGCATAGACATAATCTTGCCCAAAGAGTAAAGAGACATCCAAGGGGTATCGGACTACCATGACATCGATAAAGACAGTTTTCCCTCCCAAAGCTACAGGAAACTGAGGAAGGATCCCTAAAGGTTGACTAGTTCTTCTATTAAAAGCTAACAGATTCTGTGTAACCGGTGCAAGCTGAGAACAACCCAATGCGTACCAAGCAACAGAAGACAAAATACTAACGGACACACCTTCATCTATCAGTGTTTGAGGAACATCCTAACCATGAACCTGTACTATAATCTGGAAAGGAATGTGGGAGGGAAGATGAGGTCTAGTTAGCACACCCCAATAAAAAAGGATGGCCTCATTACTTGGAGGGGGTTTCGTAGGAGAAGGAGGAATGCCCCCCGGTACGGTAGAGTCTGTATTAACGAGAAAAACATGGGAAGTATTAGGTTTACTCTCTAGAAGGAGAGTAGGATTGACCGATGATTGGATCAGATCAACCAATGGTGGACTTGGATAGACCACTTCAACACTCTTCAGAGGAAGAGTGGAATTGACTGATGATGGAATCAGATCAAGCACTTTGGCACTCTTCGGATGAAGGGTGGGACTGACCGAGGAAGGGACTGGATCAGCCACTTTGACATTCCTCAATGGAGGAATGGGATCGACCGATGGCGAAACTGAATCGAACATTTGAGTTTGATTCTACAAGGGAAGAATGGGGTCGACGGGAGGAAACGGATCGACTGCTTTGGTGTCACTCTCTAACAAGAGAGTGGGATCGACCAAGGATGGAAACAGATCAACCACTTTGGTGTCACTCTTTTGATGAAGAGTGGGGTTGATCGATGACGTAACTGGATTATCTACTTGGTTTTGTGGTTCAATCGAGGAGGAAACTAGATTGACCACCTGATCAACTAGACTGACTGGGGATGGAACCGGATTGACCAATCCATCAACCAATGATGGGTCCGAGGAAATCTTACAATAACCTTTTGGAAGATGAAGTTTTTCCAAAAGAGAAGAATCCTCTTCCATGCAAGGACAAAGGTGAGAGTAATGATTACCTTTACATAACATGCAAGGGAACTTGACAGTTTTCTTCTTCTTACCAACCTGAACATCACTAGTTGAGGGGGTATCATTGACATGACCGACAGAGACCGATGACGTGGAGGACCACATTTCTAAGACCTGGGTAAGACCAGAGCAATCCCTCAAAAATTGGTCACCCTTACAAAGGCTGAAAGGGAATTTGAGTTTTGGATTCTTCCTTTTAATCTTGTTGACCTCATCAACACTCCCAGTACTATTGACAGAAACTAGTTTCTTAGAGCCAACATCTGATGTTGTTGGGGCCTTTATCCTTTTTGGGTTCTTCTTCTTCTAACCAACCTGGATAATTTCTTTAGAGCTTTCACTAGGTGAAGAATGAGAAATGGAAGGAGACTTAATGGGTGAAGAAGGTGAAAAGTCGACGTGAGGTTGATGTGTGGGTGGTATACTGACATATAAAGTATTAGGTGCGACTGAAACATTGAGAGGATTCGGGATCACCAGAGTGGGGAACAACCAAACTGGTAATCCAATAGTGAGTCCTGGAAGACTCAGTGTGGCAACATATGGAGGACCAAAGTTTCCAAACGAAGGAAAAATATAAGGTTCCCCAGGAAAAGGGGTTCCTCCATTGGTATGCCTAGGATTCAATGCCATTAACACTGACTCGACCTAAGGTCCACTAAGTAAAAAAAACAACACACGCTAAGAATATAAGAAGCAATCAATTAAACAAACCTTCCCACGATGAAACCACTAGTTGGTGATGAAATCCAACATCACAAGATCAAAATAGGAAGGGGCGGGGATAGAGCGGGTGGATCAGTTACATTGGTGACGTGCTTAACAGACTTACACCTTGGTGCAAGCTTCCATGCAGTAATTGTGGATTTACCCTCCAAGGAGCCTGAGTGAGTTTAACCAACGTCTATTCCAGGTACAGTGAGACTTCCCTTCACCGTCACCTTGTGTGAGATCCTAAATATTGTGGCTACTAAGGTCACCAATTCACAGTCAGCCCCTGGGCAGGTACAATAGACAGTTCGATCCGAACGTACGGGCAGGGTATCAAGCCTGAAATCAACTAAAAGGATTCCACGTAGTAATTGTGGATTTACCTTTAAGCGATCCCCATAATACAATTCGACCACTACAACTGGTTGGGACACAAAGGGATAATCTATGTAACTCACCCGAATGCGACCTCGTGCATAACCCCTGTGTGAGAGGGTGATCCCAGGCAGACTAATACAACAATTGGATTTGACTCTCCCTACCGCAAGATACTAAGTTTGTTCGATATCTTTGGAAAGTTATCCTTTCAACCTATTCCAAATCCCTACACCTTAAACTAATGTAGGTTTGCTAACAAAGATGTAAAAAGTCTGATAAATTTTAGTTAAGAGTTGATTTTAATGGTTGTTGTTTACTCAGAGGGTGTACGAAAGTGAAACTGATGAAATGATGACTCAATTCCCAAAAATATGCATTAAATATGATAAGCAATCATTTCTTTTCAATGAATACCTATTTAGGGGAAAGAAGAGGAGTCGTTTTCACTATCAAACACTTGACAAGGAATGCCTTCAATCAATTTTGTTCTCAATCAAATCCAATATGATGCTATAACATTTCAGAAATGCAAACTAATATGAAAACTAATCATTAAGATGTACTTTTTTTGTTTGTATGTGAATGATAATCAATGCAATGTAAAATTTCTCCTGCTAACTACCCTTTCAGATCAAGGAGATTCAGACAAGAAAACGCAGATTTTGCACATACAACACACCCTTTTGCAATCAAACTAGAGAAAGAAAACCAAAAATGCAAAAGGAAGGAGAAAGAGATTGGATTAGATGACCTCAAAGAACCAAATGAGAAGAGTTACAGACTTCAGATGTCCTTCACTAGAGTTCTCGCTCAGTCGGATAGGAGAGAAGAAAGCAGGGGATCGATTTCAAGCTTTCAACAGCAAAAACTCAAAAATAATGAAGAAGGGCATAAAATATGAACAAAAAGGTGTTGACTTCTCAGGAGGAAGCATGTCAAAGGTCAAAGGAAGCATCACTGAATCAAAGAGCAGCTCAGCAAGTGGAAAAACAGAGTTGGACCTCCAAAAATTGCAATTTTTGAAGAGATTTTGGGAAAAAAGAGCTGGCGCTCTGGTATAACGACCACCAGAGTGTTATAAAGCTCTGTCCAACAGCTTAAAGGAGCGTTGGCACTCTGCTAACAAGGTAGGGGAGCACTGCTTCCCAAAAACTCACAGAAATGTCCAAAAACCCAAAATTTCAAAGGAATTTTGAAAAGCAAGATGCATGTGATGGAGTGAAGAGTCAATCAGCGAATGCAATCAGATATGAAGGTGTGAACAAGGTCAGAAAACAACCAAAGGGAAAGACAAGGTCTTATGAGGAAAAATCAAAACTAAAAGTTTTGATTCGATTCTCCCCAGTGGAGTTGCCAGTTTCTGTTGTAGGAAAATCTCCCTGCAGACAGGTGGATTGCCTCAAAGAGCTAGACCCTAAACTCTAAGACAAAAAGTGCTTAACGTGGAAACTGACTTCCTTTCAAATATATACAAACTAATGCATTAGAATGAAGGACAATAGAAGTATGCTCCAATCTTTTGCTCCTCGATGGGCCCTATAGATAAACAAAGTACGACCACTTCCTACTCTATTGATATTATCTTGAAAATAGATCTATATATCAACGATAATTTCATGTAAGATCAAACAAAAACTAGAAAGAAATAGGCCAAGCGTGTCATATTAATGATAATAACGATGGCAGTACTTCCAATCGTAGATGCGAATACGACAGCTTCATCAAGTCCCCTTCATCTAACCCTTGCTCGAAAGATCCATGACCTGGATGATAGCAGCTTCACTGATCACTCTCCTTTAGCTGACTGTGTGTTTCCTATGAGATCATAGGTTTCATGCTAGCAATTCTTCCCCCTTATCACCATCATGGAACTTGCTTATATAGTTTAAGAGAGGCTTAACCTCTTAAGGTATCTTTAGGGTAGGTTGAGGAATTCCCTCCTTAGATCAAGGATCTTTTGATTGAACCAAGAATTTGAATGCAACTTCCTTCCAAACTTGAAATATCCTTCCCTTATTCTCCTCAACGGGCCAACCACTACCCAGATTAGATAGTGCTCCCTCAAAAGGGGCATCAGAGTGCTATAGCGCTCCCTAGGAAGCTTGAGGGGAGCGTTAGCGCTCCAAGGATGGATAGTGCTCCTTCAGAGGGGAAGTTGGGCGTTATAACGCTCCCTAAGACCTTATAGGGGAGCACCAGCGCTCCTAAGGATGATACAGAGGAGCGCTCACCTTCAAAACCCTTGTTTAAGTGCTCCTTTCAGGTGATAAGAGTTCCTTGACTTTTTTTAATCATTATTCTTCCTCCAAATCAAGTGTCTGAGTTATTCTAGATGTCTCCTTGGTGTCGTCATCATGGAGGTATGATTTGTTTTATGTTTGTGACACTCGTGAATGACATGCGACACTTGCGACAGTTGAGAGGATGATGCGACACTTACGACACTTATAGAAGTGAGCAATATTGAGGTGTAACAGATACATACCCACATGGGGAGTTACTCTTCCTCCCATGATTGGTTTCATAGGTATTATTACAAGAGGAGATAATGATGATCATAAAGGGAGCATTGGTGGCCATATCATCAACATTGCATCAAAATGATATTATTTTTCAAAAGGAGGGAGATTCATCAGATGCATGGAGAGAATATCACGAGACAATTATTTCAGGGGGAACAACCCCAAAGAGATAAACCATTTTCCATTTATGTCAAAGGTGGAGAGATAAATTGATGTGGAGAGATGAAAATTGATGAGAAGCAATGATCACAGAGGGAGCATGAGCATTTCCATGTCTAATTGTTTCTATCAATGATTGGTGTTCACATCAATGTTAGTGTTTCCATCAATGCCAAAGGGGGATATCATTGGACTACGTTGTCATCGATGTCAAGTGGTGTCATATTAATGTGTTTTCATTGATGTGTGATGTCATACATGGTTTGATGTGTTTTCATTGATGTCAAGGTTGATATCAAAGGAAGTTCTATCATTGATGTTATTGATTGGTGGATTGAGTTTCCATTGATGTCAAGGGTGATAGAAAAGGAAGTTGTATCATTGAGGTCATGGCATGGTTGATAGGAAGAACCAAATGGATGAACTCCAAAGTGGTACCCTTATGGTGAAATCCCTCATGGGAATATGTTTTGTGAAGTCTAAATGGTTAAGTGGTTTGGTAGCCCTAGTAGTGTAGTGTTTTTGTAATGAATAATGTAATGAATATCATTGAATTTTCATATGAGACTATTCTGGATAGATAGTACATGTTGTTTCATTTTTGGTGATATGTGGAACGTCACATAACTCCTCACAGTTAGAGAGGTATTCTCCTATGAAGTTGGAGAACCCTCATGAGTTATATAGAAGCCCTAGAAGGTCAAAGAAGTGAAATTATTCTAGAATCTCCTAGAAGAATTTGACGAGTCAAAGTGGGTGAAACTAGGATTTAATCATGGGTTAATTGGTTGCAAAAAGAAAATAATTAAAAATAAATTAGTTTCAACTAGAAGTGGTAAACTTACTATTTGTGGATAAAGTGGTTGTAAGTGGAAAAAGGAGTTAGAAGTGGGTTATCCCTAAAAGAAGTAATTTGGTTAGAAGATAACCCGTAGAGAAAGATACTTGGAAAATATAAATAAGAGAGCAAGGGTCTCTAATGAGTAGGACTTTGAGTATATTGAAGATCTATTATTTTGTGAAAGATTGATTGCAAGTACTCATTACTGCATCTAAAGTGGTGCATCCCCCTCCACTCCTCAGGGTTGATTGACCTCCTGGTCAAGGATCTTCACAAAGTTGAGCCAAATTATCCCATAGGGACCCTACTATCCCCCAAATTGGCTTAACAAATACCCTTTATCACCTCAGACGTAGGTCATATGGAACCCACGGGCCCTTTTCTTAGCACTCTTTAAAATTTTAAAACTAACAGACGCTACATCCTTCTACAAGCCCCTCTCCACATGCGACCTCGAGCTATGACCTAGGGCTAAACCTCATAAAGCGCTTCACAACTTCAGGCTTTGGATGTTTTGGCAATATTTGCAACCCTTTTTCCTGATCTGTGAACTCACCTGGACGATCGACGGTTCTCGCTTATCCGACAACCAACAGTTGTGATCTGCTTTGAACTTCGGCAATCCCCACTCTTCAAACACCTCAAAACCTCTGAACCATGAGGTGCCAAAGGAATCAATGACTAACCTTCATGAAAATCTCCCAGATATGACAGTCTGGAATGATATCGCTTCCTCCTGAATGGATCTTTCTCATTAATTTACAAAATATTGAAGGGCTCCTCCCTATTGAAGGATTCTCCACTGCTATCTATTTTGAACTTGTTACTCCTTCAAACTTTTACTCCTTAGAGTTTTTTCTTCGACACTTAGTTTAAATTGAGCCCATGCAAGCCTTGCAATAGGTCTTACTCCACAACTTATCTTCTTTGTGGGAAATTTTGCACACCGTGCAACAGTTCTTATGCGACTAAATTGTCCCTCCTGAACAATGTGAATTTTAGTACGTTCCTACCTACACACACCTTGCATGGTTCCTTTCAACTCTTTGCAAACAACTTCACGTTATCCCTCCTGAGCTTCTGAGTCAAACTAGACTCTATCAACGCACACCTTTCAGACATTATGCACTCCTTGCATACAAAGCTCCATGTCATCTCTTCTGAGCTTCTTAGTCGAAAAAGAACCTTTCAATGCACTCCTTATGGACACTATGCACTCCTTGCATAAGCTTGTAGAACAAAAATAATTTAAACTTATATAATCCTCACAGATTCATACATTCAACCATGTAATGCATTCATAAAAATAAGAATAGGTAAATAACAGAGAATTACAAGTAAACAGAAAGCCTACCATTCATTCAGATAGACACAATAACAACAACACCAGACACTTTGGATCAATCTTATTTGTTATATTTATTCAAATTCTATATACATGGATACAACTCTGATGAGCTTCAAAAAAAATAACATTCAACAACCTTCAACTAAATTGCAACAACCTCATTTCCAAAATAACTCTTAGCGGCCTCATTTGGGAAAAAATACATACATTTACACAAGATGGATCATAGAGTTTTCCCTGTGACTACCTTAGAGCTATGATATCGAAATAAAATATTTCAACTACTAAGGCTTTATTATAATAAATGTCTGAGACATACAAATAAGAGAGAATGCTCCAGATCTGTACTGCTATCAACTAAATTAAATGGAATATGATCTCCATCGATCTCACGCGATGGTTCAACTCCTAAACATTTAATATCTTCTTTAATTACAATATTTTCGAGATAATTTAGTGACATGCCATCTTTAAATTCAAAAACACTTCAAAATGCGTGCTAGGGCACTAATTTGTCATACACTTGTGCTTTGATGATGATGTGCCTACATCATACTCCTTTAGAAAAAAATTCATGGACTCTTGTCCATGAGCTCTTGCACTGAGTTTCCATGCTTCTGAATATCTGCTTCATTTACCCAACTGGCATCCTCTATGGGGTGTCCTTTCCACTTTACCAAATATTCAAAATAATTCTTCCTCCTGGTCTTCTTACCAATCCTCTGAATTATGATCTTCTCCATCTGCATCTTTTCTGCTATAGGCTGATGGAATATCCAATAATACTGAGAGGGGGGGTGAATAAATATTGCCTGGTTTTTCTCTTTAAATTCATCCATATTAAGCACACATATTAATTATTCAATTAAGAAATATTTTATGAACAACAAACCCTTATGAAAAAAATATTTTATCATGGAACCCAACAGGGAAAACCACCAACACTTTTCTATTAACTACAAAATTTGTTTTACATGTTACATAGAAGGAAGATGTATTTCCTTTTTTATCGACACCAACTGATCAGGATGCACCCACACCCTAATTTACCAACACCAACTGGTAGGAGTCTACAACCCCTTTTTTAGTCAGCTACAACTGACAAGGAAGCACCAACTCCCTCTGTAGGTGCCAACCTACCCTTGGCACCATCCACCCACCCTTAATGCATAAGTATCTTAAAATTTCTTTCCTGGAATCTGCTTCAGCTTTTGATCTTATGCTACGGACTACAAAGACACCCTATTCTCACCACTTTTTCTTGTTTATATAATCTTCAAACTGGTGTGAGATATAAAACATCATGTCCCTTTATTTGAACCATTGTACCTTTTCATTTAAAATGATAATCTAAAATTTAATTAATATCATTTTCCCTTTTTATTCTTTATTCATATTTTCATGATTTAAGTCTCTTTTAATCATGACTATGTATCGATTCATTTTTTTCATGATTTGATCACAGACATGGATTGACTCATTAGATCGTACTCATGTTTCTACTTCATTCTCAGTTCACCAATAGACCATATTCGATCATTTATCGATTCTCTATATTATTCTGGTGTAACTTTCTGTCGAATGAAATTTGTATGAGGCGCTCCCTTCAAACCAATTTCATATGACCATAGGAACAGAACCACAGGCTTATTAATCTAAGTGACGTATTATATTTTGCCTTTTAAATATCTTACCATATGACCAATGGCAGTGCCTCACATAATGAGAGATAAGTGCTTGAGCGTTTATCGATTCAACCGCATGATTCAATCTCCTGAAATGGATGATTGTTGGGACTTCAGGTCCTCATGACTTCCAACATTTCAAATCTCCCGAATACGATATCCCAGAATAGATCGGATGGTTCACCTTTATATTTCAGAGCTATATCAATGGTTATATTTAATCCTTACATTACTCCTTCATTGCTTAATCCAACGGTCAAGAGTTAATCAAGAAATGAGATGGAATGCCACCATTTACTTCGGGTCTTCAAACTATTATTCTTACGCTATCCTTCCACTATATTTTGATCAATGGTTGAGAATTCACCCGACATCATATCGATGTTTGAGATCTCCTTCGGGTCTCTAGACTACAGAGATTTCAAATCTCAACCTTCACGCTCTCCCACAATGCTTTTAGCCGGAGTCCACAGATTTCTGCCATGTTTCCTACTCGAATAAACGATCCTCATTCACTTTGGGACTTCGGCCTTGAGGAATTCAAGATTGTTTCCTTCGCAACTTCTGTCCTTCGACACTTCGGCTCTTCGTGACTTTGGCCCTTTGGCCCTTCAGAACCTCGACCTTTCGACACTTCAGCCCTTCACAACTTTGGCCTTCATGACTATGGCCCTTTGAAACTTTGGAACTCTTGTCATTTTTTGGTGGTGAAACTCTCGAAGTAAAGCTCCCAAAGTGACATCAGTTGATGATGTGGAATGATCCAAGTGTTTTCCACGTGTCACTAGGATTTGCGATTTACATGTACCTAAATGCAAAATCAACTTGACACTTGTCATTATCTGATTGTGCCACATGTCCTGTTGACGTGGTCTACCACATGTCCTTGAATCGAACAATTGAGGTTTACTTCGGGTCTTTACCCTGAGTCCACAAGATTACACCACGTATTTTCTGGATTAGACGGCCTAGATTTGATTTGGACAATCTGAAGCTTGAGATATTCTTCAGATGATATGAGGACTTTGATTTACTTCAAATGATCTGAGAGTCAATATATACTTCGGATCTCTGGATCTCTGGGCTTCAGGGATTTCAAATCTCAAACTGACAGAGCATAACCTCCTTACATCTTTATATCCAAAGTGAATGTTGTTCATTCAATCAAGATCTTAGATGGACAACTCGGTCTTTATGCGATGCAACTTTGCTAACTTATCCTGTCCTTCCACTCAAAATTGATCCGACGGCTGACAGAACTTCGCATTCCGAGGATTTCAAATCTAAAAATTTCCAGAGTCTAACCGCCTCACAACTTTAGATCCAAACTAAAATATGTTCGTTCGATCTGGATCTTGGATCAATGGTTCAATCTATTATGCGATGCAAATCTTGTAGCTTTATCATGTCCTTCCACTTTAACATGATCCAACGGTTGTGAAGATTCTTGAAGTAGATCAACGGTCAATGATGATTGTGGAAATACAACTTGCGAGTGATTTAATTTGTCACCCAAAATCCACAATTGAAAATTGTGTGTCATTGGTGAGTCAACCACAATCGTCAATCTTCAAAGATATAAAATTGGATGATCCTGACTAATTGCGGGATTGGAACTAGCATGATATTTAATTCTCCATTTGATCTCTGCAATTCATCCCTACCGTAGATTTGGCGATTGGGATTCCGACAGTCACAACTCAATCCGACTTAATATGATCATTTGTGGGATCAACCACAGTCATCGATCGTCGAGTCTATGAGATCTAATGATCTAGACCAATTCTGGGATTAGAACTAGTGAGTTCCTTAATTCTTCTTTCGCTCCTCGCAATTCATCCCGGTCGTTGATCTGGCTTGTAGATCCGACAGTCATGATCCTTCTACAATCCTGAAGACCACGCTCACTCATATGACCTATTTCCATTATATTTAGACGATCAACATGGTTAACCTTGATCAGATGGTTGTTGAGGCTTCTCACTCTTGATCGGTGCAATGGTCAAATTCTTAATATTTTCATAGATTCTGACGATACTTATGCAATGCGCTTCTTCCTTCTGAGCTTTGATCTTCATTCACTAGCTCTCTTAAGCTTTAATAACTATTTGTTCATTCTTTTATGCACTGATAGTCAGTCTCTAATTCTCCTAAGCTTTGATCATAGGAACATTGTTGATCCTATCGTGATCAACAATAATCATGAATTGCTTCTATACTTTTCTCTTCTTCTGATATACTATGCAATGCGCTTTTCCTTCTGATCTTTGATCTTCATACTGTTCACTCCTCCTCCTGAGCTTGTGCTTTCAATCTCTGCACACTTTTTGACATCTTCTGCTAACTGATATACTTTTTGACATCAATGACAATCTCATCTGTGGTAATTCATCATTAACAACAGATCATCACATCGACTGTTGACATCAATGACAATATACCCAACAATCTCCCCCTTTGTCATTGAGGGCAACACACTAACTTCATATTCAAAACTCCCCTCTGATGATTCTTTCCTATTATGAAGTTTTCTTCTTATGAAGTTTCTCTCCCCCTCTGAAATCAGTGGCAAAGGGTTTTTCCTCTAGTAAATCTCTGTATGTTACTGACCAGAATCTGATCTTGGGTAACTCTTCCTGGAATCATCTTATGCTTGTCATAACTGACTAACTCCCCCTGTTAGTATTCTCTCTCTCTTCTTTTGACTACCCTCCCCCTTTGTTTATGAAAAGTTATCTCTTCTTGACAAGGTTTCTTCCCTTGTTAATTTACTAACTTCTTATCTCAGTTAATTGGGATTTTTTGTGTTTCAAATGAGTAGTCTTCTTCATACCAATTTTTGTAGTGATCGAGTCTTTTCAAAACTTAATTTAATCACTTTATTATTTACTAACAAAAACTTCCCTTGAGTTTTTACGGACTGTTCTCCCCCTTTGTTTCTAAAAGGGTAGCATTTTCCTCTTGTTATTTCTATAGGATGCCATGTAAATCATTTTGTACATCAAAATGTTGCTTTTGCAGATGCTGCTATCTTACTGGAACACTCCGCAATTGTAGCTCATATTATTCAGACAAATCTTGGATCTTCCCATTGGTTCTCATCAATCTCTAACTAAGATATCAATTGTTTTTATATCATCCACCTTGACATTTGCACTCTCAACAATCTTATGTAACCTAAGATTGTAGCATCTGTATGCTTTCTTGGTAGAAGCATATCCAAGAAGGATACCTTCATTAGATCTGGCATCAAATTTTATGAGATTCTTATCAAGCCTTTTTTTTTTTAGGGTGGAGAGGGATTTGTAAGAGCCTTGTTAAGTTTATTTCAGTGGGAATGCCTTTATATAAGAAATAAAATGATATGTTAAATAATAATGATCTCCTTCAAGGTGAAGACGATAAATAAACATTAATTGATTGGAACTTGCTAGACTAAGGTGTGAAGAATAGAAGTCAAACAATATGATAAGTTTAGATCCTTTTAATTAGAGTACATATTCAATGATGATGATTGAGGATATAGAAGAATTTTGTATATTATGGTTCTAACGATATGTCTTAAAGGAAAAGGAAGCTTACCAAAAGGAATTTTGAATAATTGGAAGTATGTCTTGTTTCCCATTGATTATGTGTGATTGTTTAAGGAATGAATATGTTGGTATGCAAAGGGGAATAAGATTCCTATTATTGTATCCTACTATGATGGATTTTATATATAGGTGGCTACCTATGCTTTAGTCTATGGGGGAGAAATGGGAAAATTAATTGAAATGGGGATTCCTCAATGATGGAGGTGGTTGAAGATGGTTTGTTTTGATCGACACTCTTGATATTGTGAAATAAAGACCAAGAATAGGTAAGGTAAATAAAAATGAGTTTCTAAACATGATAATTGTAGGTGGATCATGAAAATTGATAAGTTTGATATCCATAGTATTTGTAGGGTTTGTTAGTATAACTACCCTTTTTGCACTAGAATGTTTTGATAATATACAAGCATGCACTTTTTGTGTCATTAGAAGGATATGGCATGGGAAACCTTGGGAGGTTATGTTATCCTTAGGACACAAGGACAATGTAGTAGTCATAGATTTTGCATGGGTATAACATTAATAAAATACAAAGGAATTTGAATGAATATTAAAATTACATATATCTCTTCCTTTATCCTTTCCTTTATGCATCCTTTATCACTACCTCAAAATCTATGAGGAACCAACTTTAGATGATGTCTTTTTCTATTGGGTGCACATTTTATTTTGATCATATGTTCCCTATTGAAATTTCTCCTCCTCTATGCCTTCATACACTATTTTCTACTTGAACTTCATAGGAAAGATATGATACTTCATGAGATGGATATATCATCAAGAATGTTCCAAGAAAGTTGTTGGGGTTATTTAAAGGCTTCAAAGGTAATTTGATGTTTGTTGGGTATGTGTTATATTCTTTGCATGTGTGTGTGTGGGTGTGTCAGATTCAAAAATTGTGTCTGACAATCCCCACAATGTGATTCGACAATTGCATCAAATTCAACAACTGTGTTTGGGGAGAATGTTGGGTATGTGTTATATCATTTTGTGCACTAGAAGTGTGGTAAAACATAACATTATAAGAAAGATTGCAAGTCTAAGAAGGTTGATAAAGAAAAGGGATTTGATAGTACCTCTTCCACAGAGGTGAAAACCTCCACTGAAGAAGGAGGCGATGTTTACTTGGCATCTACAGGTACACATGCATACCATGATGTATGGTTGACCGACTTAGGTGCGTCACACCATATGACTCCTCACAGGGAGTGGTTTTTTGAATATGAAAAATGCGATGGTGGTGATGTATTCCTAGGAGATGAATCGACAACCAAAATCATGGGACATGGAAGGGTTAAGTTTTTTCTAAAACATGGAAGTATTAGAACTCTCCCTATGGTTTTGCACATTCCAAAACTAGACAGGAGCCTAATATCTATAAGCAATATGGATGATGCAGGAGTGGATACTATATTAGGAAAAGGCACTTGCAATATGGTATGAGGAGAAATGGTGTTGATGAGGGAAGTTCTGTGTGGAACTCTGTACAAGTTGTTGGGAAGCACTTATGCTAGTGGGTGTAATAGTTATGTTGTCCCTGAGCAGACAAATAAAGAAGACAATACCAATATTGTCCCTGGAAAGAAGACCATGTTGTGGCATCAAAGACTGGGGAATATTAAAGAAAAGGGCCTTCGAACACTACACAATAAAGGCATGGTTGAAGGTATGTCTAATTTCACTCTGGATTTTTATTTCTATGAATATTGCATATATGGAAAACATAATCGAGTAATATTTCCATCTGGTGCTACAAGAGAAAAGGGGATCTTAGAGTTAACACACAGTTATGTGTTTGGACCTGTGCATGTTCCATCACGAGGTATATCTGTGTATTATATTTCATTCATAGATGATTTCTTAAGGAACACATGGATTTGTTTTCTTAAAAAGAAATCTGAGGTATTTGGTAAATTTAAAGAGTTTAAGGATCCGGTAGACAATCAGATAGAAAATAAAGGTATTAAGGACAGATAATAATGGAGAATTCTGCAAAAATGAATTCGAAGAATTCTGAAAGAAGTGTGGTATAGCAAGGCAAAAGACTGCTCCATACACACCTCATCATAATGGAGTTGCAGAAAGGATGAACATGACATCGATGGAAAAATCAAGGAGCATGCTCAACGATGTCGAGTTAGGACAAGAATTATGGGCAAAGGCAATCGGTACCACATGTTACCTAGTCAATCAATCACCCTCATCAGTGCTGGATGATAAAACTCCACACGAGGTATGGACTGGAAAGAAACCCTCTATTGAACATCTTATAGTGTTTGGTTGTGATGCTTATGTACATGTTGCAAAGGAAAATAGGAGTAAGATGGATAAAAAGGCTAAAAAGTTTATCTTTATTGCTTATAAAGATGGTGTGAAAGGTTACAAGCTTTGGAACCCAGAAACTAAGAAGTCTATTTACAGTCAAGATATTGTTTTCAGAGAGGTAAAATATGTTTCCAAACATGAATTCCTACCAAGGCCAGAAGAACATGATAAAATAGAGTTTGAGTTGGATGATGCAAAATCTGAATCATCTGAAGAATATGAAGTAGAAGAAGAAGAACCTCATACCCCAGTATTGAGAAGATCAGTGAGGGAAAGAAGGAAACCAGAAAGGTATAGTCCACCTAATTTTTGTTCTAATTTTTCTTTATCTATTACTGATTATGATCCCAAAACTATCAGGGAAGCAGTGAATTCAAAGGATAGTAAACTCCGGAAGAACTCCATGGTTGAAGAAATGGGTTCCTTGGATAATAATGAGGCATGGGATATAGTTGAGCTGCCAGCTGGAAGAAAATATGTTGGTAGAAAATGGTTGTTTAAGAAGAAGTTTAATGCAGAAGGAAAAGTGGAGAAATACAAATCTCGGTTAGTAGCAAAAGATTATTCCCAGGTAGAGGGAATTGACTTTGGTGAGATTTTTTCTCCTGTTGCTAAGTTAACTTCTATTAGATTTATTTTATTTATTTCTGTTTCTTTTGATCTTGAAGTGGAACAGATGGATGTGAAGACAACATTCCTACATGGGATATGGAAGAATAAATATACACGAAGAAACCATAAGGATTTGTAGTGAAGGGAAAGAAAGGGTTGGTCTATAAGCTAAAGAGGTCATTATATGGTCTGAAGCAATCACCTGGGATGTGGTACCAAAATTTTTATACATACATTCTTGGATTGGGATTTGTGAGAAGCAGAGATGATCACTATGTATATTCCAAGTAGGTTGGTAATCACTTTATTTATGTAGTGTTGTATGTTGATGACATGTTGTTGGTAGTAAATAACATGAGTTTTTATCAAGGAGGTGAAATCGCAACTATCCTCCAAATTTGACATGAAGGATCTCGGTGTTGCTAAATTCATTCTAGGAATGGAGATTAAAAGAGATTGTGCAAACATGAAACTATGGTTGAAATAGAGAAACTATGTTGAGACGATATTACAGAGGTTTAATATGCATGGAAGTAAAATGGTCAAGTTTCCTATTCCTATAGGTGTAAAGTTATCTGCATATCAGTGTCCCAAGACATAGGAAGAAGACGAGGACATGTCCCATGTTCTGTATGCCAGTGCAGTTGGAGGTTTGATGTATGCAATGGTTTGTACTAGACCAGACATTGCACATGTAGTGGGAGTTTTGAGCAGGTATATGTCAAAACCAGGGAAGGAGCATTGGACAACAGTAAAGAGGGTCTTCAGGTATTTGTGTGGCACTACCAATTATGGATTGTTCTACCAAGGAAGTCCAAGATTGGACAGAGTGGTGGACATACATGGCTTTGTTGATGTAGACTGGGCTAGAGATCTGGATCGAAAAAGATATGCAAGTGGGTATGTTTTTAACCTATTTGGAGGGGAAATCAATTGGATGAGAAAAATGTAGGTTGTAGTGGCACTCTCAACTACAAAAGATGAATACATGGAAGCCAATAATGCAAGAAAGGAAGCAATATGGTTACAGAGATTGTGTTCAGGTATTGAGTTGGTACAACAATAAGTGAGATTAGATTGTGACAACCAGAGTGAAATATTCTTGGCAAAGAACCGAGCTTATCATTCGAAGACAAAGCATATTGATTTTGAGTATCACTTTGTGAGAGACATGGTTGAAGAAAAGAAGGTGTTGCTGGAAAAGGTTAACACTGAAGAATGTTCCAGATTCATTGACAAAGTCTGTGAGCACATAAAATTTCTCCTGGTGTAGAGTAACAATGGGCATTGATGCCCTGGATTGTTGACTATATAATATTGTGGACCCCTGGATGCAAAGAAAACAACAAGTGGGAGAATGTTGGGTATGTGTTATATTCTTTGCATGTGTGTGTGTGGGTGTGTCAGATTCGACAACTGCGTCTAACGATCCCAACAGTGTGATTCAAAAACTGTGTTAGATTCAACAACTATGTCTGGGGATAATGTTGAGTATGTGTTATATTCTTTTTCTATTTTAGTGGTTTTCTAAATTAATCCTGGATTAAGGGATTAGGGTTTTGGTAGCTACATAATACATAAAACATTGTATATATTGTATGGTGAATGGTGAAACTAATACAATAAAAGATTTGAAATGTGCGGGACCAAGGAAGGTTGGTTTTCTCCTGGTTAAGGGTTTTCAATGTAAATATTGATGTACTATGTGTATGAGCCATTGATTAATTTATGTTTTTCTTAAGAATATGTATGCACTGCTTTACTTCATAGGTTTAAAACTTACAATGTTGTTCTGAATTACCTATAATGGAAGATGATTTTAATTAAGGAAAAGGCAGTCTTGAATATTTTATATCATCGACTCTTAATTATGTTCCATAACTGTTATTTTGATCTGTTTTATTTTGTGGGAAGAGTAGTGTCCATGAATTCTTCTCTAAGGTGTATATCAATCCAATGAGGTAGTGAGTTGATTTGTTCAAGCATGTGGATATAATACCCAATATGTGAGGCCTTAGTCTAAATGTTGGTGAAAACATATTTTCACATGATTTGTGTTCATCCTATTGAACTAGCATGTATTTATGGTGCTTCCAATATGAACAAACTAAGAAAAACATGGAGATCAAAAAATAATTTTTTGGTTGATATCCATCATTGTGGCCTTGCAACATCAAATCCACATCAACTTTATGTGAAATTTACTTACCATGGGAGGAAGTTGAATGGTTTTGTAGACCTGTAGAATGTTCAATTTCTCCTTTCTCATTATATAATCATGAAACACTTGTATGAGTAAGATCACTTTTGTTGAGAATCTCGGGTGCTTACTATTTTCTGTTTTAATTGGGAGATTCTTGAAAGTGGTGTCAAAAAATAGTGGCATTAAAATATATCCCATGCCAAAGGGTCACCTATGGTGCTTGGAATCATAAATTGTGTGGGACACACTCAAAGGTGAACATTTCCTAGTTAATAGTCCATTTTGGTGGTCATTAAAGTGCATAATGTTTCGGGTCTAAAGAGGTTATTAATATGTCCTTTTCAATTTATTAACTATAATGAAAGTTAGAAAAATATAATGTACCCAACCAACTATTATAGAGTATTTCCCCTGCAAACAGTTGAAATATCCCTTGGATATCTAGACCCCTATTGTCCAAGATAGAAAAAAAAAACAAACGGACACTAACATTCCTTCAGATCTATTCTTTATGTCTATAGGCAGAGAATATAAAATAAATAAGTGTGTCTTTCTCCTTTTCAATGGTTTTCCTCATTGACCTTCAATATTTGGTCTTGTTGTCCAAGCTTCCATCACAATGAAGAAAGTATGCAACGAACATAACAACACCTTCTACTCCTACAATATATCATTATATAAAAATCCATGTATAAACAACAGTATAAAGGAAATAGGCCAAGTTATATTAATGGATAAATATGGTGAAGTACTTACAAACCAACATGGACGTTGCAGTAGCTCCTCCAAGCTCTCCAGTCCAACCCTTGCCTGAATGTCTCAATATCATAATGATGATGCTTTGATGAATTCTCCTCACAAGATGAAAGGTTTGACACTTTGAAATCCTTTCTCCCCCTTTAACCTTTGAGTGGCCTCATTATATAGGATTTGGGAGGTTTAACCACCATGAAGTATTTTAGGAAATGGTTGAGGATTTATCTCTTTAGGTTAGGATTTGGTTACCCAAAATGGAGGGAATATGGGTGAATTAACTCGTGACTCAACCCCTCGATCAAAACCACTTAAGAGTATCTCGGATCTAACCCTTAGAATAGCCATAAATTCCTCTAACCACTTCAACGCTACCCCATTATTGAGAACAAAGTGTTTTCAAAGCTCCCTATACATGGGCAGGGGAGCATTGACCTTCAAAAATGGTCAAAATATTAAGGTAAAAAGAAATAATTCAATGTTCTCATGATGGGTTTTTCTCCTCCACATTGATTAGGGATTATGACAAAAGTTCTTCCATGGTGTCAAAGTTGTGACACTTAATAAATTTCATGTGACACTTAGTAAGGTGCATACGACGCTTGATAAAGTGCATGTAACACTTAGTAAGGTGCATACGACACATAGTATAATGAGATACATAAGTGCAACACTTAATAGTGTGGGAATTTGGTGTGTAACACCAAGTAACTACACAAACCTACTTAGAACCCTAACTAATTAACTAAATAACCATACTTAGAACCCTACAACATCATATGGATCAACATAAGGAAGAAACTACACATTTCACACAAATAAACATTCCATTAACATTGATTCATGAAAGGATGAAGTTAAGTCTAATGTAACACCTGAAGTTAAGTTTGATGGGAAAGTTATTTATGGGAATAAAATGCAATCGAATTGTGTCCTCGTAGTGTTTTACTCAACATTAATAAGATATGTTTTTATATTCCTAAAGTAAAATTTATATTGAATATCTCTCCAAATTTTTCCAAAGAGTGTAAGTCACACAAAAAATATTATTTGTTGACAATTTCACTGACTATTGTACACAAGGCTATTTAGCTCATGTAAATATCCTATGAAACACATAGTCCACATTGTAGAAGAAACTACCTACACTTGTCTAGTCATATATGATACATAATGAAATAGCCTAAAGGCCAATAAACAAGAGAGAACTATTATTTTATTGTTTATAATTCATTCATCTACACAAAATCACCTTTTCTATATAGGAATACAAAAATTATAGGGACATCACATTTTGACCATATATATATATATATATATATATATATATATGACCAATCACTAACAAATCTCTAATATAAATTCTAGTTATAATTCAATACTTAGGTTTCTCTCCATTTCTATACCATTTCCTCTTGGTTATAGTCGTCGGTGTCCCCATTTTCCTCTTGATTTAAGAGAGGTGCTAGATTGATTTCAAAATGAGTATCCATTCAAGAAAAAATTAACAAGGTAAAGTATCAGAGTTGTCAACCATTGGTGCTATCTTTCCAAATATTTCTTCATCTCATCAACCTTTATCTAAAGACGTAAATTTTCAAATAACAGTATTTAAAATTCATCCTTCGTGGTATACTCTTTTTGTAGTTGGAGTGTGTACTAGCTTTTCAATATCTTGATCTCTTCCTTGTTGCTTCCTCTAACATTGATTATGGGATTGGAATGATGATTAGGTGGTATATATTTGAGCTGTGATATGGGAAATGTAGAAGGAAAGAATATGGGTGTGGTGTGAGAGGATAAGAGTTAGGTTAAGGGAGAGTGAAAAGGTGTGTGCACTTATGAAGAGCCATCTATAGGAAAATTTAATTTCTCGAGACATGGGACAACTAGGGTGTTGCCAAGGAGTGAAAGCAATATGTGCTCTCATATTTAGTGAGTGTGTAAGATTTAGTGTTAGATTCATACTTAGTGAATCATGCAAATTGGTAAAGAATACCTAGAAGAGAGGCAAAATAATTGATATGGGTTACGTCACACAAAACTTTGTCATGGAATTGAGGGACAATAGAAAAGGTGGTAGGATGACAACAATAATTCTTGATTATCCTCTTTTACCTAACTGAGATAGTATGAATGGTGATGAATAATTACTAGAAAATCTAATGTCTTAATAAAGGCATCTGAGACCGAATTCTTATGACTATTGTTGTCCATTAGTAATTGAACCAAATGATTTAAATTTTGTAGTTGGGAGTAAAGTTCATTAAACTATATGAAGAAGTTGAAGGATGAGCCATATGTACTAGCTATGAATCTAGTTCAACAAGATCCTCCTCATCAATCACATCCTTGTGATGTGCAATATATGCAACTTTCTTCTATAATAAAGCTGTAGCAAACAATGTGTGGTGAAATGCATGGCGATTTGTCATATTGTGAGAGGTCATTTTGTGAAAACTACAATATTGACAAGTGTGGGGTGGGGAAAGAAAAGCAATGGGGACTGGATTAGAAGGAAACTAAGACTAAGAAAAAAGGTCAAAAGGACTCTTATCTAGCTTCTTTCAATTGCAAGAGAATTTTTGAAAGCAAAGGAAACAGACTTATTGAGGACTAGGGAAACTTCATTACATAGCTAAGGTAATAATCTATCTAATTAAACTTCTTAATAAGTACATGTTTAGGATATGAAATGGATAGTTGCACTTAGAGTTTGCAAAATATCTTAATGTATTGGTGAACAAAGTGAGGTGTTGTGATCCAAGCATGTTGGGTATTTGCCCACAATTTAGCTACTAGAACTTATAGGTGACATGCTACCAAGGTGATCTTATCATACTCTCATAGTTTAGTTTTATGTTTAAAATATGAGGAGAAAATTGAAATCAAGGAATCCATTTGTTCCCCATGAAACACAAATTGATGTGGGATTGCAAATCCTCAAATTTGTGATTTGATTAACCAATTTTGGATCATTTGCGTATGTTCTTGTAAGAATTGTTTAAATGTTGTTGTAAGAACTATGATTGTATATCTACAAAAGAGTAATCCTTATTATGAAAAGTTTTAAGAGGTTCCATGTGGAATACTTAGTCCAATAGAAAAAATGAATAATTGTGTTTTTGTGCTTGAGAAATCCTAAAGTAAAATAGAAAAAATGAATGATTTTATTTTTGTGTTGGAGTACTGAAGGAAAATGATCCTTATTAGATCTTGGGTATCAATGCCAAGATATGAATGATTTTATTTTTTTGCACGAGTCCCTATTATAACCCTAATTTGCACCAGACATGCATACCCGGCATCAGGCCATCTTACTTACTATTTTTGCCAAGCCAATATTGAATAGCTCTTCTTAGAAACCAATTTTTTGAAGATGTACGCACCCTGCACCATTAATGCCTGTGTACGTATGCTATCTGCACCACTACTACTAGCGTATGTATGCTAGATGCACCATTACAACCCGCGTATACCCACAAAAGTTGCAAAAAATAAAAAGTTGCAAGGAATTCGTTGAGATTATCGGCTATTTGGTGGTTTCCTAACCAATTGACCGCCTATAGCCCATCACCCAACTGAATAACCATCTTTTTAGCTTATATAAAGAGGTTTTGGGTCTCATTCCAAGGAGAAACATAGAAACAATGAAACTCTACTCATTTTGTTTTCCCCACTTGCCCCAAGAATTTGCAGCCACATCGTGAGTTTTGAGCCAGAATTCCCTATTCTTGCCCATTTTTCCTCATCCATAAGCCTATGCCCATTCTCTAGAGAGAAGTCTGAGAGAAGAGGGATACGTGAAAGCAGTTGGAGCTTGGTGAATATGAGCCTAGGATCGGGTTCGAGGAGCAGTCGTCGATCTCATTTTGTAAGTAACTCTGTGAGATTAATATAAAGAAGTACTTTTTCTGTCCCGCCATATGATGTGTTCAATCTTCATGTTCGATTTAAATTTCATTATGACATATAGCCCAATAATTCATATATAGAATGCATGTTCATAGTTTCTTGTTTGTCTTTTGGTGAATGCAGGTCAGCCTTGGGAGGAGACTAGCAGTCAAGAAGCGATCGAACACAAAGGGATCGACACCGAATGAGAAGTTTAAGGTAATACTATTGGATCCCTATACTTTGTACTTTAAGCATGAATGTGGGGTGTTTTCAGGATAGTTGTTAAAAGTAGGAGACTTTAGATGGTTATCTTTGCCTACACTTTAGAACGCTAGTGTAGTCCATAGTGGGGTTTTCCCACTATAAAAGAATTGGCAAGCATACTGGGGAGCCTCTAGGGTATTTAGGGGATCTTTTTGAGTGTTTTAATTGGTTTAAATAACTCTTTAAGTTCTTTGTAAGCTATTGAGTCTTTAAGGGATTATGGTCTGCCATACCAGTACTCCCCTTCCTTGTCAGCTTTGACTGTTGGTTTTCTTTTTTTGAGAAGTTACATAGGTGTGTGTGGCCTGTAGTGGGTCTGCCCATGTACATATGCACCCTACCTTTGGAAATCCTGCATACATACGTAGGATGCTTAAGTGTCAGTAGCATGCCTATATCAGGAAGCCTTTTCCTCAAGAAGAGGCAATCGTCCTCTTCCCTAATTGAAGTCTGACTTCTCAGGGGTTTCTTGATTTAGTCTCGGTCTCTGTAGTTTCAGTCTTTAAGCCTAGTTTTGACATCAGTTTCTTTATATTTTAATGATTGCTTGTGTTTTCATTGAAAGGTTTTTTTTTATGAGTCTGTGAGTCTTTTCTGTTTTAGCCTTGGTGGTTCTTTCAGTGACTCCCTGCGATCCACAGTAGACCTGAAGTCAGTTTCTTGGGTCTTGTCTTGTCTTTAATTTTCCCTTTAAATTGCTTTAGAAGAAAAGAAAAGAATTCATTTTCAAGTTTCTTATTTTGAAGCATAAAATAAAAAATAAAAAAAAAGAGTTTTCATTTTCTTGTTTGTTTAAGTAGTTAGGTTAGTTGTCTTTACTTTTCAGGAAGAAGAGTGCTTTCTTAAGTTCTTTACTGAATTCTTAGGACTTTAAGTAGCTTGTAGTCGAGCGAAATTCAGTTTTGAATTTTTCTTTTAAAAGATCATAGAAAGAAAAGTTAGTTAGAAAAGTTGGTTAAAGAGTTTTCAATTTGCAAATCTTTTGTTTGTTGAAGAAGAAGTAATTTTGTTTCCAACATTTGTTCTTCTCTTTCATCTCTTTACAAACAACATCAGTTTCATTTTCATTCCTTTGACTTAAGATAAACCACTTAAAATTAACACTTAATTAAAATGAATCAGACTTTCATGTTTGTAGGGTCCATCAACTAGATTAGGCTAGAGCCTTTATTTAGGTTGGAGAGGAAAATCTTCAAGGCTATAAAAAAAAACATAGGAGTTTGTGCTATGGAGTGAAAAAGTCTAGTAACGTGGAAATTATCTGGGACCCCCCTTTAACACAGGGGTAAAACATGAGGTTGTGTTCGGAAAGGTAGAAGAGATAACCCCTCCAAAGGAGGGCCAATCGTAGCAGAGGAATGCATATAGAGGACTTATCTTGGAATTACATTGATCGCATTTTCCATGTAGCTTCGTGGGTCTTGAATCTATTTGAGGTCCTCAGTCATCTTCTGGAACACCTGCTTCTGATACCCTCAATAAGTTTCGGGCTTGATACCCTGCTCATTGCGGTCCACCCAACTGTTGATTGTACCCTCTAGGTAGTTGTTCACGAGCTGGAAACCTAGTTTCCTTGATTTTAGGGGCTTACACAGGTGACTGTGGGGGTATACCACGGTACCTAGGGAAAACATCGGGCCATGTTTTGAAAAATATATCTAGAGAGATCTTCCATGTTCGAGTTGCACTTGCACTGGTAAGTTTCTCTAGTGTTGGCTGGTGTAACCGTTCTTCCAACTAGTTGTAGTGGTTTTCTTGCTATATATCATAGGAACTTTTTCTAGTGTGTTTTTTGTATTCAACGTTAGAAACACCTTAGTGTATCATTGATCATCTCACACAATGGAAGATCAAGAGCTCCATCAGTCACGATGGATTTTGGGCCAGCCGCCGGTTAACTTGGAGCCACTACCACCACCACGAAGGTGAAGAATAGACTAGCAAGGGTCTTTTGAGGTAATTGGGCCACATGAAACTGTACCTAAGCCATCTTCGAGAGGAGAACATTTGTTTCTGAAGGAACTGACTATTTTTGAACTTGGAGGGGAAACTCTCAGTCCATATAACCCTCTGATTGCTAACTTTTTGATGCCACTTTTGATACAAATTCCTCCCCCCCCCCCCGNATCACGAGCACCAAATAGTCCTGCAAGCAGCGATGGAAGAAAATGTTGCTACTTCATCAGGGAGTCCTGATACTCCCTCTACGACTGCCACAATTGGTGGTGTTCCACCTCCTAACTCACCTATGGAGGTCCAGGCCACTATGGTCTCAACCACCTCTACCTCGGGCAGTGGTCTGATTCCATCCATGGCGGTGATCACTACACCGTTTACATAGACTACGACGGGCCCTGTGTTTTATACTGGATGCCCAACATTGACATGAGCTCAGTCCTCACCTACTCCACCCTACAGACCATGGGTCTGGGGGCAGAGAGATCTAAAAATCCTTTGCAAGGGTCCATGGGGGGCACCTTAACCCCCTATAATGCTTTCCCTTACAGCGAGGGTCATATACCTCCGTCGTCCCCCTCGCTTGGTGGTGCTTCTTAGAAGACCGCTTGGCCGAACATGAACTACAGCTTGTTCAGAGAAGGTACTCAAGGACCTTCTTCCAGTACCACACCGGTAGGTTATTTTTCGTTCTCTTTGATCGACGCATTT